>SSNR01000055.1:2203010-2242406 GCA_006937965.1 Callopanchax toddi | reverse complement strand
AACCCCCCCCCCCCCCTTCCCCTTCCCCGCTCTGCTCCATCCCCCTCATGGCTCCACCCTTCACCGTGTTTCTGCCTGTCTCAGCAGTTTGGACTTTATTAATTTAATAAACAGTTCCAGGTTTGCGTCCACCAAGATCTTCATTTGGTACTATTAACTGTACTGTAAAGAAACGGACCAATCACACGAAGGATTGATTCAGCCGCTCTCAGACTCCTAAGAGATCTATAAACAACTGGCTGTCAATAGGCATCGCCTCATTATTACATCTGCTTGTATTGAAGGGGACTGGGGACTTATTTACAGGGTAATATGCATAAGGTATCCATTACAGCTCACTGACAAGCTAGCAAAGCTGTTATGAGCGTGTTCATTATTTTGACTGACAACTTTTGGTTGGCACGGTGCTGACTCAGACTCTGTGGAAAGCGATTTTAAATTTAGCGACATGTTCTTCCAACACTCGAGCGTTTCAGACTGGTCCTCGAATAACCGCCATTGTTAAGTAATGACACTTAATCTGCTCCTGTAAAAATACAGAGACGCGTTTGTGTCTTAGATGCTCATCCATCATGTCAGCTGAACATCAAGACAAGAAGAGGCCTCTCTTATTGGTGATACGGACCCTAAAGAGCCGCGACGCCAATGCCATAAGGACGCTGAGGCAGCACTAATACACAAGTTTTCCACATACGTCAAACTTTAGTTGCAATATTCAATTATATTGTGAGAAATTCTAACTCAGCTTTTAGAAGCTAAAACTTACTGATTATATCTATTTACACTCAGCAGCCACTTTATTAGGTACACCTTGCTAGTATTGCTGTGGTAACCCTTCAACAATTAAACAGGGCGTTAACATTCCTCAAAGGCTCTGGTTCATTAACAAAATGGCATCACACAGTTGTAGCAGATTTGTCAGCTGAACATCCATGATGTGAGTCTCTCGTTCCACCACATTCCAAAGGTTCTGAAGATCTGGTGACTGTGGAGGCTTTTGGAGGCCAGTGAACTCATCGTCATGTTCTAGAAACCAGTTAGGGATGATCTGAGCTTTGAGACATGGAGCATCATCCTGCTGGAAGTAGCATCAGAAGATGGGTCCACTGTGGATATAAAGGATGGACATGGTCAGCAACAATATTCAAGCTGTGATATTTAAATGATGCACACAGTTGTGCATCTTCTTGTCCAGTTCTGGTGCTTCTCTGTGAATTCTACCATAGAGACAGCTGCTTTGGTCTTCTGCTGCTGCAGTCCACCTGGATTGAGGTGTTGTGGTTCAGAGATGGTGTTCTGCAGACCTTAGTTGTAACCAGTGGTTATTTGTGTTTCTGTTGTCTTTCTAACATCTAGAACCAGTCTGCACATTCTCCTCGGATACCAGCAACACATTTTCATCCACACAACTGCTGCTCACTGTATATTTTCTCTTTTTCGGATCATTTTCTCTAAGCCCTAGAGATGGTTGTGGGTGAAAATATCAGTAGCACATCAGTCTCTAAAATACTCAGACCAGCTCATCTGGTTCAAACAACCGTGCCACGTTTAAACCCTCATATCGCCTTTCTGATGCTCAGCTTAAACTTCATTAAGTCATATTTATCACGTTTAGATGCCTAAATGCATTGAGTTGCTGCCATGTGATTGGTGGATTATCTATTTGTGTCTACAAGCAACTGAACAGGTGAACCTAATAAACTGGCCGTAGGTCGTGTGTTTCTATAAATATCATGAAATCAGATGTTTACTTTCTGATATGATCCAGTTCGGTCTGATTTGACTTGATTTTATAACTAAAAAAAGGAACAAAACAGCCCTTTCTCTAGTAGATCCAGCCATCATTAAATCTATATATAAATATCAGCTCATTGCCTTAGACGCAGCATACCTTACAGTAGAGAAGCAGTGGTAGGTATTTCTGTCTGTAGCTGAGGAAAATCTTCCAGAGAAGACCCGCATGTACATTGCCGAGAGTAATCTTTGCTCATATCATCTGTGGAGAAAAGAATGGGACAGGAGGAGCAGAGGTGGATTCAAATGAAGAGGGGTCAAGCCCTTTAATACATGGTAATTAGACTCCTCCGTGGCACCGCCGATGACCTTTACAGTTGTGGCCATGAGTCGTATCTCGACAGAATGGAGCCCCCTGTGGAAATAGAGGTATTAAGTGAAGTCCAGTGAAGTTGATACCTCAAAGCAGGCAGGAAATTATTCCTCTCATCAGCCCCCACACTCTTTCTACTCATTCCCCATTTATTTCTGTTGTCAAAACAAGCTTTGATAATTGCATTTTGCTCTCTGGGAAAACGCCGCCAATTCAATCTCTCCCTTGCTTTTGATGGCAGTTTGTTCGACGCATATATTAATAATTTTAACACACGTTCCTGATTGTGCGAGCCCTCTCATTCAAATGCACATTAGTAATTTCAAAGATAAAACCAATTTCGAAGCTGCTGATGCAGATGGATTTGTTGAACAGACAAGTTTGTTTACTCCGATCATTTCCTTCCACTGTTCAGAGCGCTGAATCTATTATTCCTTTTTTTCCCTTTTATTGTACTTGAATATGAATTCTGTTGTTATCCTGTCAGGATTTTATTCATGCCCAAATCACCTATCAAGAAAATGCTAAGTGAATGCCTGCTGACTAAATGGAAACTGGTAGCCTTCACATCTGATCTCTGGAAACGTTCCCCGATTTGATTTTTACTTTACTTGCAACCTTTTCACTGCAGTAAACTACCACAAGAAAAGAAAAATAAAAACAGAATATAGCAGGCATGAATGAAGTTCACTAACATCCACTTTGGTTTCCTTCGCTCTCCATGACCTTTTAGAATGTGGCTGGATCGTGATAGATTTAGAAAACCTCCATCAGTTTGAAGGTAATCACGATGCTGCTGTGCTCTTAGTACTCATCAAATAGGTTTTTCTCTGATATTTTTCTATCTCTGAGATGTTCTCCTGCACCCACACCGCGGTCTCCATCAGCAGCACCTTCCTTCCTCTTGCACCAACTATTGCACCACTTTTTGACCCACGTCAAGATTCCTCTACACGCTAGGAGTCGTTCCCACGCTACCACAATGCTACAGCTATAGGTTACGCTGTAACGTTTATAGCCTTGGCTAATTTGCAATGCACATCCCCAGTTGGGCCTTTAGCTACAAAAAAACATTTAAAAATCAATTTTCAGAATGTTTCTTTTAATTTGGAATTTTTCTGGATCAACATCACTTCCAGCCTTGATACAAAGGAGGAAACATAATCAGCATTTCCATACCTGATCAAACCACCACTTCTACATGAATAATCAAGCTCTGCTATATCTGACATTAATTCAAGGACAGCGAGCCATCCTTGAAGCTCAAAGTGTCTCTAATGAGGAGAAGGAGAAGTCACAGATGGAGGAAACCTTGGGTTAACTGGGTCAGTCTGGCTTTTTGCTGAAAGGAGGTAGTTATTTGATGACTTGAATCAGCTTGTGAATGAACTTGAGCATTCTTCAAAAGGATGGCTGTGGCTCAGGGGAAGAGTGGCTGACTGTCAACTGGAGGGTTTCTGGTTTGATCCCAGCTCACGCCACCACATTCACCCCCATAAAGAAAGAGGTTGTTGCAATGGGACCTTACTGGTTCAAACAAAAAAGCAACAGAAGGATGGCGGAGCGTGGTGCTAAATTTATTGGTGTGGGCCCCATGTCATGCCTACACTTTACACCTTGCACCTCCCAGGGCCTTGATACCCTTTTGCCATGGTAGTAACTGTTAAAAGTTTTGTGCATGCTCAAAACCATTGTAGAGCTGTCATGCTTTAACACGTAGAAGAAGGAGCTCACTTTATCCTTAAAACCCTGCAGTCCATCCATATGCTGGTTGATTATTTGCATGATAGCAAGGCCTTCATGTGCCTTAATATTCATGTTTTTCATCTAAAATGTAGTATGTAATTATTCTGTATATTAAATAGTATGAAGTTGCATAAATGCAACTGCATATATAAAAACTACAGTTGATCCATATAGATGTCTAGTGCAGTTCTGTAAGAAAAAAGCTCTTTAGGAAAATGGAATTCTTTCTAAAAGTCCATGTTTAGTTTAGCAGAAAAATGCAGATCCTTATTCTGCATGATTTCCAGTGGTGTAGCTTCACAGACACCCTTATACGCTTGATTAGTCTCCTGTATGGTGAAGAGGAGGATAGGCCACCATTGACTTCAAATTGTAGGACAAGAATTTGTCTTCTGTTTGCAAAAGATGTTAATAAATTGCAATAAAAAATTATTTTAATGTATTACAATAACAGCTTTGTTGATTTGTTTATAAGTTCTAAACACAATGAAGTTAAAAAGTTAGGTCAGAAAATCTAAAAAAAAAATTGTAATAATTAAAAGGGTTCAAATGACAGATTTTAAAGCCATACTCAGTAGCCAGGTAAACAAACGAGGTCTCGCTAGCTATTTTACAGAAACACGTCTCGGTGAACTCACCCCTCCCGTCGGGTAAAATCCATACGCCACGCCGTGGACATGGGACCATGGTTTGCAAAGGTGACAAAGCAGAGTATAACTCCAGCTGCAGAAATGTTCCCCCAGCTTTTCCTCTTTTCACCTCCAAATGTTTTTAGTTTTCTGCTAGCTGAAAAGGTGTTTTTTGGGGGGAGACTCTGGTATTTTTATCTTAAAATGGAATCACCCGCCGGCTCTCTGTCCTACTTCTACTTTCACTTTCACTTCCGGGATGTTCTGCCCCAAAATGTGTCCGGGCGGATTAATGCCAATCCAAGCAGTGAGGAAATGCGGCAGACAGACAGCTGGATTGTCGTCCAATCCTATCGTTCAGTCCGAACAATAGGATTGGCTGAAGTTTTTAGAGAACTGCGGGACAACTACTTTATTGATTTCTTTCATTTTTTTTTCAATCTCCACAATATATTTATGGCTATACTATATTGGAACGTTGTTAAGAGGCCTTTAAAAAACGTTAAAAGCTACATTGTTTACCTGGCTACTGAGTATGGCTTTAAAAGAGTTCAAATGACAGATTTTAAGTGTTGCCTCTTAAAGAAATAATTTCCCATCCAAGACCTTTTTTTTTTTGTGCGTTTTTAAAAAAGTCATGAAAGTTGTTTTTTTTTTAAAAACTGAAGATTGGGACAATTTTAAGTGTCTTGAAAAAGCTTAAAGTCCTTGTCAATTGTAGGAGAAAAAATTCATACCTTTAATATTTTTTGGCTATTTCTCAGTAAAAACCGTTCTGCCTTGAACTCCTTGTTCAGAAAATTTTTGTAGCAAACATTCATTTTACCACCCAATTGTTAAAGAGCGAAGAAATAATGAGCGAAAACTAAAGAAATCTGGAGTTTAGAAGAAGAAACGGAGTCTAAAGTTGTGTACGAGTGTCTGGATTAGTTTAACACATGGATGAAGGCTGAACAAACACCCAGACCTATGGAAGACCACACAGAGGCACATCAACACACAAATGTGCACACTCCGGTACATGCAAGCGGTGTCCACAGCTGTGCTGATTTCTCACGGTTTGTTGAACTGTGAATCCGACCAGATCAAGCCACTTGGACAAGAATAGCTGCTTTAGCTTCAGACACAACACAAACAGTGGATGTTTACAATCTGTGTTTGTGTTCTGCTTGCTTGTGCAAATACACGACGTGTGTCACTATTGTTTAAATATCGACAGCTGTAAGTGTTTATCTACTACCTTTTTCATTTTTGCATGTGCATAGTGTGGTGAACATCTGTGCTTTTCTTGTGTGTTGTGATGGGAGGTCAGTCAGAGTGCAGTGAGGAAAGTGTGTCATCAGGTACTCCGGTCCTTCCCGTCGTATTTTCAGCTAAGTGAAACACCAGCACTACTGACAAATAAGTGATGCAGAAGCTTTCCGTCAGTCTCTCATTGACAAACTGCCCTTTGCGCGCACACACACACACGTACACACACAGCCACTTTGTCACAAGCAAGCCGTGCTATCTCACAGTGTTTTGCACATGGCCCACAGCGAGATGCACAAATTCACATACGCACGGCCGTCGTTCTGTGGGGGGTTTTGTAGAAGTCGTGCACAGTCAAGCGCAGAATTGTTTTGTCACCTAAATTCACACCGTCTTAAGACCGTCTCTCACCCTCTTGCACAATCAGACAGTGAAGCACACATGCAGACAGAAATCGCCAATATTACTGTTTTGCTCAGAGCAAAAAGAAGATACATGTCCAGAGGGGACATGAGCTAATGCAAACACATGTTGTCAACAGACGAGCGTAATCACTACTGCAAACACTCTGCTGATTGTTGTTAAGCTGCCTTTGTATTGTAAGAATTGTTTAGGAATTAGAGCCCTGCACAATGGAAACCCCTCCTTTTCAGGGCTTAAATTGTTCAGTCATAAATAAAATGTTCTTATCATGGTTTGCGAGGACTTTGCAGGCAGTGACTTGTAGTCTTGAACTCATGATCATTTCTAGGCATCTGCCATAGTAGTAGTGCTGCATAGCTGTTGATAGTTTGGGGTCTTCTGCCATCATTTTATTCACTGCATGACGAGATGGATATGTGTCTGTCAGATAAACTCTCAATGTCCAAAGTCAGAAAGATGATCATAACTGATATAGTCCTCACAATATTCAACAATTTTGCAATTACGCGAGTGCCTAATTTCTTGCAGCCAATGAGATGCATGTATGTTTTTAAAGTAACAATAATAAAATTGTGAAATTATTGCTTCATGCATCAACAGTAGATTCATAGCAGTATCATAAGCCAAACACAGACAATAAAAACTCAAGGATTTGTTGGTTTCAGTTTTATTGCATTACCAGCTAATTGTTTTTTATGACTTTTTAATTAAATTGGATTATTGATGGATTCTCTATGGGGTTCAGGTCAGGAGAGTACCACAGTAATACCATGGTCAGTAAACCATTTACCAGTGGTTTTGGCACTGTGAGCAGGTGCCAGGTCGTGCTGAAAAATGAAATCTTCATCTCCATAAAGCTTTTCAGCAGATGGAAGCATGAAGTGCTCCAAAATCTCCTGATAGCTAGCTGCATTTACCCTGCCCTTGATAAAACACAGTGGACCAACACCAGCAGCTGACATGGCGCCCCAGACCATCACTGACTGTGGGGACTTGACACTGGACTTCAGGCAGTTTGGCATTTCCCTCTCCCCAGTCTTCCTCCAGACTCTGGCACCTTGATTTCCGAATGACATGCAAAATTTACTTTCATCTGAAAAAAGTACTTTGGACCACTGAGCAACAGTCCAGTGCTGCTTCTCTGTAGCCCAGGTCAGCTGCTTCTGCCGCTGTTTCCGGTTCAAAAGTGTCTTGACCTGGGGAATGCGGCACCTGTAGCCCATTTCCTGCACACGCCTGTGCACGGTGGCTCTGGATGTTTCTACTCCAGACTCAGTCCACTGCTTCCGCAGGTCCCCCAAGGTCTGGAATCGGTCCTTCTCCACAATCTTCCTCAGGGTCCGGTCACCTCTTCTCGCTGTGCAGCGTTTTCTGCCACACTTTTTCCTTCCCACAGACTTCCCACTCAGGTGCCTTGATACAGCACTCTGGGAACAGCCTATTCATTCAGAAATTTCTTTCTGTGTCTTACCTTCTTGCTTGAGGGTGTCAATGATGGCCTTCTGGACAGCAGTCAGGTCGGCAGTCTTACCCATGATTGCGGTTTTGAGTAATGAACCTGGCTGGGAGTTTTTAAAAGCCTCAGGAATCTTTTACAGGTGTTTTGAATTAATTAGTTGATTCAGATGATTAAGTTCAGAGCTCGTTTCGAGGACCTTTTCATGATATGCTAATTTTTTGAGATAGGAATTTGGGGTTTTTATGAGCTGTATGCCAAAATCATCAATATTAAAACAATAAAAGGGCTTAACTACTTCAGTTGTGTGTAATGAATCTAAAATATATGAACGTCTAATGTTTCTCAGTACATTACAGAAAATAATGAACTTTATCACAATATGCTAATTTTTTAGAAGGACCTGTACGTGTAAAAATGTTTATACTTTACTCTCATCAATGCTGATTTAATATTTTGTTTATGAACTATAGACTTAAACTTTGAGGTGAAAACATGAGGTCCAACGTAGACGTCACCTTTCGATCATTTTGAATCACATAAATCTTGAGAGTAGCCTGAGTGACTTAGAAACCTTTAGGAGAAATCTGGTCAAAATTAAAATGCTTTGCAATATCTAGTTGAAGTTTTGGCAAGGCCTTATTGTCGTCTGTAAATTCTCCCACCTTTCTTCGTAAAGATTCAACCAGAGGTCCTTACAGCAACACGCAGTCCAACCACAGTTGCACACGAGGCAGCGCTGTGCAGCACCGCGCTACAAATACAGTAAACACATTTCCAGCCATGCAGGAATGTTTGAGTCGGAGAGGCCGCTCCCAGCTGAGCGGGCTGACTGAGGGTTTTGGGCCACGGTTCTGACAGGAACAGACCCAGGGAGAAGAAAACATGGTGGAGATGTGCATTTTAAGGAGGACGTTGCAGTATTTATTTATCTGTGTAACCATGAGAGTAAAAGATAAGAAAAAACGACACCTGATTATATTTTGTTTGCTTTTCTGTTGCATGAGTGTATCCATAGGTAAAGTGTAAAGGTCATAGGGTTTATGTCATGACTGAATGTAATGTAATGTGGGAACATGCTCAAAGTCTTCTTGGCATCTTTTTAATGGTTTGCTTAAAGAGGGATGAATTGATTTCCTGGTTTATGCCTCAGAGACGCTTCTGCGTAGTACCAAAGGCTACTGTAGCACTACATGTGTTTATGTGGAGAGAGCAGCAGTTGAGAGAGAATTAAAATAAAAAAGAAGAGAGTGAGACTTTGCAAAAAGGGAGAGTTTAGTTTCTCCCTAGCTCTTTAGAGTTTCCCTGGCGAGTTCTCTGGCAGCTTGTTTGCTGGCGGAGAAGCAGGAGGAGCAGCAGCCGTCGGAGGTAGAGAGATTGCGATAAGCCCCTTCAGAGGCAGACAATAGACGGTATAATGCTGTTGGAATTAATGACTGGCGTCCCATCGTTTCTCATCTGATTAAGACCCAGTGACAATCTTCTTGCTACAGTCTCTAGTTGTCACCAGCTATGACTAATGAACTGTGATATCCTGCTTCTTTCGCTCTCCTCCTCCATGTCTCACTCTCTTCACGTCATGCTCTATCGATTATTGAAATACTCTCCGATCCCTCCCTTTCTCAGCCCTCCCCCTCTCTCCCCTGGCTCCTTTCATTTGCCCGTCTGCCGCGCTCGCTCCCCTCCTCGTGCTGTCCTTTATCTTGTACCATTCATTTGGCTAATTTGATATTTGGAGTTGATAGAGCTCTGAATAGAGGCCCGTGTTTTCACACACATTTGTCTCCATCTCCAGTTCTCCTCATTTTTCCTCTCCGCCCCCCCCCCTCTCCCTTTCTCGTCCCGCTTCCTCTCTTTTTCAGAGTGGCGATAATGAAATCAGGCTCCAACCCTTCATCTGTATTAGCAGCATTTGCGGGTCTAAGAGAGACTAACAGCCTGCTAATTCTCTGCCTCTGATTCGTTAAACTGACAGGCATTTGCATAATTTAGCTGCCCGCCTCCTCCTCCTCAAAGGTTGCCGGCAGACGCTTCTGACATTGAATAGAATTGAAAGTTGTCAACATAATGGCTTGTTTGATCAGATTTGAGTATTTGTTTAGAGATGAGGCTGAGAATTACAGAAATATGCCACCAAATTGCCACCGATGTCAAAGGAGCTCAGTTGATCCTTGACGCAGAAAGTTAAATGTTTTATTTTGTCTTGTGACAAGTTAACCTAATTCTTTTCATAGTTTTTTTTGCCTCCCTCTCTCTGATTTGGCTCACCTTCAAGGCATACAAGTACACTTTCACCCCCAAAAGTGCCCCGCTTTTAGATGCAAAGTTTTTTTCCCCCCTCTTGTGTGATGCTAACAGATATGAGCAGTGGCTTCTTCTTTTTTTTACCATTTTCTTTTGAGCTGCACCATTTCAAAGTGTGCAGCACTTTCAGTGAATAATGCACAGTCAAATGCACCGGCCGCATGAGTGTGCAAAAATACAGACTTTGCACAGCTTCTCACACATACACACACACATACACACACACACACCGTGGCTCTCTGCTTGGTTGTTTCTCTCACAGTGTGCATACAGGTGTTCCATTAACCTTGCAAGCTGACGGCATCTCTAGGTAGCTTCATTATGTTGCATGATTAGCTTTCAACACACTAAGCTCCTTTTTTCTCTTTTGGCCCCACTGTCAGAGGGCGCCCACTGTATGTAGTCATGCTTTTCACCATAGATAAGTGGCTGTGTGGGGGATTGAGAAGTTCTGTCACCCCCTCCTCCCTCCTGGCTTCAGGCATTAATAAAGAGGTGCAGTACCAGGTGCCCTCTTGGAGAAAGAGACAGTAGCAGCGGAAGAATAGGATGAGGAGGGGTTCGTATTGTGGCTTGGCATCTTTGTGGCCCCTCGTTTTCTTAAAAGCTGCTTGGATTATCCAGTTGGCGTGCCGTGTCATGGTCGGTAAACTGCACCAGGAATGGACGGGGTTTGGAAGGTGGTAGTGTCAGGATTAGGCAGGACGTGTTCTCCAAACGCCTGGCGGTCCAAATGTAACTTTCATCCACTTGAAGGGGCCTGAGGTGTGTCTTCTCACCCCATCGCTCTGTCCTCAAACCAGGATTAATTTTTTTATTAAACAGGTTCCAGTGCTAAAATGAAGCCAGTTTGCTGAGCACTGAGCTCCTGTTGTTCTTTTTTTATTTGATTATTCTGTTTACTCTGCTTTATTTAAGAGAGAATACTCCACTTTAACATGAATAAGAAGTCAAACTGGCAGTGGAACAAGAGGTGCGGAGTGGGGGGAGAATTTCTTTTGGTTTTTAAATGTCATTCATAAAAATGGTTGGCTTTTATTATCACCAGCTGGTGTTTTTAAATCCTACTTGAAGTGATCCGAAATAAGTAAATTGTGCTCAAACACGGTGTATATAAAATAGACTGGTGATATTTAGACATCTGTGTGCAGGAACAAGAAGACAAACCCTGTGAGCGGTGTAGATAAACTCTCCTGTGATCCTCTGAGTAGGGAGGAAAACCTCTGACTCACGATCTGGTCACCGTTTTCAATTACATAAATATTTATCTTTTCGTTCATTAAATGAAGACTAGCATAGTAGCTGCACCACCATAGAGACAAATCAAAAGTAGCTTATTTTTGCACCAAGATATAGGAATTCTTTACACTGCAGTATGAATAATAATTCACCTACAGCTGACAGAAAATGCCTTCCAGTGTTAGCAAACATATAAGCTGAGGATCAGACTCAGCCTTAGGTATAAGCTATAAAAAAGACGATATAAAACAAGGTTGTTGGACAGCCTTCTTGCTTTTTTATTCAACCTAAGTTCTTTGTTAAAGCTGTTCTTCAATCAAGCCTACGCTTTAATGATTTTTTTTTTCTCTGAAGTTGCATGCTTCTGCAGAATCATCCTAACGTAGGGGAGGGACATGGAGCGGAAGACTGAAAACCAACAAAAAGGAGATGCAAAATCTCACCAGTCAAATACATTTTGAATGCATGTTTTTACATTTTAAATCTTTCATTACCAACATCTTTTACAAGGCAATTAAAATGATCTTTCCAATAAAAGCACGCTGTCCTGATGTCCTGTAGGGACGTCTTGAGAAAGCCTTCCACTGTCCTCTGCTGAAAAATGTCAGCAGAAATGTATAAAAGTGCTCCCCCTCTGGAGAGCGCTTTGGCATTTTTGTTTTAGCGACGTCCTCGCAGGCTCTGCTTTTACAATACCTGTAAATTATTGCTCTGCTCTGAAACCTCCCCTTGCCTGATTTTTTCCCCTTTTCATTCTCTGTCTCATCCCTCTTTGTTTCCTTTACTTTCCTTCATTTAATGGCTCCCACACAAATCACACACATCGGCCTGCCAGCAGCCTTAACATTTAGCTCTTCAGGATCCAACCGCATGAGCAGCGGGTCAGCGGGTGTATCTTTCACGCATTAATATCTTTCTCCATGCTGCTGCTGTCATAGCTCTGGTCACAGTCCATCCATAGTCTATGAATACCTAGTGATGTTTGTGTGTGTGTGTGTGTGCACTGTACACAAACACTCTCCATTTCTGGCTCATCTGCTTTTTTTTTTTACTACTCCAAGAGCCTGGGGCTGACCCTTGCAGCATATCAAATTCTACTTTTCACAGCTTTTAAAATTTTTTTTACTGACACTGCTGAGTGCGTAGAATATTATCCGCATATTTATTCCTCAGCGGGCGCAGGTTTCTCTCTGAATTTTTGATTTCTACATTCAGAGATGTGTTTGTTGCCACTCGAGGTCAAAAGGCCACAGGAAGCGTCCCTGTTTGCTTTGCATGCGTTCCATTAGCATCGATCCGCCGTTCTACGCAGAAAGTGCAGTTAATACCAGGCGAGAAGCTCGGCTTGTTTTATTTATGAACATGCGCCCAAGGAGACATCCATTACCTTCAGTGGTTACAAAGGCCCAGCGTAGGAATCGGTGGGGGGAGTGTTATACAGAATTCACAACTTTTTTTTTTCTTTTTTAACCATGGTCCCATCTGATTTAAGTACATTTCTTTACAAAGGGACCCAGGGGTATTGTGGATTACATAGCACAGCTCATATTTCAGCCGTTGAGAATTCAAAAGCATGATTCAAACGGTTGTAACTGGCACTGAGAGGGAGAAACTCCTTGATAGACGAGGCTTACGAGGAAGCTTTGATGGATCCCGTGCCGTCCATGGCCACCGCTTTGGAGCCAATCGGATGAATCACCGCTTCTCATTTGAGGCTGGTGGAACACAAGCAAAGTAGCCCGCTTGTCCGTATGTCATGGGTTTCACAAGCTGAAACGTAACACAGATCATTAGGCCCACATGTCATTAAGATGTGCAGTGTGAAATTTGAGCAATACAAAAAAATAAAAAGCTTTTAAAGAGAGAATTGGAAAGAAGAATAGCGGCAAACCTCATCTGCATCAGTGGTAATGTGAAGCTTTTTTATGGTTGACTAATTAAGAATAAATTGAGTGTACTGATTTTAGCAGGATTTCTCCTGCACGTGATTTGGCCTGTTAGTAGAGTTGTCAAAGGAGCAGTAACAATGTGGCAACAATGAGATGACAGCAGCTCTACTCTTTTATGTGTGTGAACGAGGTGACAACTCATCAAATATAGTTGGCTACGAATCTCAGCTTCATTCTTTTATCGTACATCGACATGAATCTCATTCTAAACCTGAGCAACGTGTGTGACGGGTTTTATTTTAGAGCATGCTTGTGGGCTTGCCGTACACTTTGTGGAACCAAAAGTGGGCAAATAAAAAATGCAAAGGTTAAATATCTTTTAATAATATTTATTCTACAGATTAGATAGCTAGCATACATATCGTGTTTCAATTCTAAAATCATTTGCTTCTTAATGAGGTCTTATAGGTATTAAAGACACACTATGTAACTTTTTCATATATTTAAATCTTTTTCTTGTGCCGGTATGTGCTAATGTGACCTGTTACAGGGTTAATGAAAAGTCACTCAGCTCCATCTGCTGCTTGGATCCAGAATACCATGTTTGCAACTTCTGAGTCTCCGGTCCGGTGCCCTGAAGTCTCACAAAGTCACGTATCTCACGAGAGTTATGCTAACCCAATGTGGCTAGCTGATATGCTAAAGCTGGAGTGTTTTTATCTCATGATTCCTGCTTTTTTTCCCCATCTCTCCCTGCTTGAACACAGCTGATTTCTTTGAAGGAGTGATGAACCGCTCTAGTAGGAAGCAATGAAGGCTGAGGAGACGTTTCAACAGGTGGATTTAGGGGTTTCTGAGCAAAGATAATGCTAACGTTTTCACAACAGTGATTTAAAACGGCCACTAGGGGGTGCTAAAATGATCCTAAACTGCATAGTGTGCCTTTAAGTAAATGGTCTTAACCGTTTTAAATTAATCTTCTTTTATCGTTCTGGATAAAATGTTGACCAACTCTTCTTTAAAGCGTCACCTCAATTAAAGTGTTCAGGCAGTAATTCATGTGCATGATTCATTATTGAACCAATTTTCATTGGTTGGTCAATTTTTCATCTCCCCGTTTTTTATGAGAGAAAAGGCGTTTTCCTGGTTCCAAACCACACTGTATCATTCTGTATCTTTTTATTTGCAGCACTGCAGACTTTAACATACTGAAGCCGGCCTGTAGAGTTGGAGACGTAGCTCCTGGATTTATTGTGAATTGTTTGAGCATTATATGTTCTGACGTTGCTGGGATGTCCACACCTGGGAAGATTGGCAAACCTCTTGAAAATCCTCTCTCCTTCTCACAGTAGAATGAAGAAATCCATGTTGTTTTTGAAACATTGTCATCCATGTGAGTGAACAGTAAGAGATTTTGATGTTTCCTCCTTGGCATTCTGTCAATTAACGTCGCAATTCTTTATTTATGCAAATATCCTATTTCTAACCAAAATTTTGACTATTGTAGATCTATGCACATTTGCTTTTGATCAGTTAGTTAAGTGGATTTGATTAGTAGCACCTAGCTGCTGCTTATTTTTGAAGTACGTACACACTCAGAATTTCCAGTTACTTGTCACTGGTACCCTCATTGTACCTTTAACTGGGGGTCCAAATGTATACCCTTATAGTTTCTACTTTTTACAAGTCATACCTGCACCTTAAGGGGGAAATTTGTACTTCTAAGGTACAGGTTTGACTTGTAAAAGGTACAAACTACAAGGGTACAATTTTGTAGTTAAAGGAACAAAATCTGCTGCATTAATTATGATGTCCCTATTAAATGTACATTGACTGCTTTTATTTAAAAGCTACAGTTTAATTTATTCAGCCAGCGATTGTAGTCATCTCTAGGGATTCCATACCTGTCACAACACAAATGGTTTTAAAAGTTGTTTTAGCCGCTGGATTGTAACGGGCATCTGCTGCCTCTTTCCTGTCTGGAGCGTTGAATCTGCCAACCCATGTGCCACATGTGTATTAATTAACAGTGTAACGGCTCGTCCCGAATCGGCGAGTTCCCAGTGTTGGGTTCAGCATGAAAAGTGTTTGGTTTGGTGCGCTTTGTGATCCAAGTTATTATTGTCCCCGTTCTGACTTTTGTTACTTGTGTAATGATGTCTACATCCCAGTAATGGTTGTTCAGGGAGGCCGTAAAGAGCATATTTTTAAGACTGCGAATGAGTAAAGCAGTTTAATCATTTTTAATCTTTCCAGTCCTGGGAGGACCATGTGTTTGTGTTGTCTTGAGTTTACGGGTTTTCAGTCAGCTCTCTCTGATGTGTTGTCAGAACCAATATGCACACAGAACACTGGGAAATAGACAAACAGTGCTGGTATAAAAAAAAAATATGAACATCGTTTTAATTAGTTCGGCTTGCTTTCATCATCTAAGACTTCTATTGGTATGTTGTTGATTATGCAGCTAAGGCATGATATCATTTCCTCTAAAATTAAACTTGCATCAGATGCCTCCAAAGCATGCTTTCTGTTCATTTTTGACCCATATTTATCCAACGAATAATCAATAAAATATGTTTGGTAATGGACTCAGAGTCTTGCTGGTGGTTCTTGCAGGTTTTAAAGTATATTTTTCATAACTTGCTGTCTATGTGAGATCAATGTATCTCGATACCATCATACTCGTACTCTTAAAAGTACTTTGATACTATGGAGCCTATACTAAATAAGGTAGTGTGATGCTCAGCTCTCAGTTGGGCTGCAGTGAGAGAAAACATCAGCTAACTGGAGCTAACTGCAGCAGATGGAGTCAACTTTCTTGTAGTAGTAGTAGTAGTAATACGTAGTGGTACATACTGTATACACATGCTGTCCGAATGCTCACAGTATCTACGTTTGGTTCTGTAAAGTACCAGTGATCCGGTCGTAATGCCCGATCAATTCCCAAAACGTTAGCATGTTTTGTTTAGCCTCGTTTTGCTAACAGCTAGTAGAGCTTCTACATCGACCTCTACTTCAAAAGAACACAGAAGCTTAAAGAGCAGACAGTTCGGTTCTAATCTGTTGAGGAAAAGTTCAGTTGGCAGAATGGAAAGCTGTTATATCATATAATCAAATGCACTTTGAAACCGATATGGCAGGCCATTTGTGTATTTTTGCTTAAAAGTTTGGTTTGAAGGTTTTATATTTTATTTAGTTTTTCCACATCAGGAGATTTTATTGAGTCTGTTTTACTCAATTTTTTTGCATAAAGTTTAGGACTGATTAACTGAAGCAGTCAGTCGTTTAATGTAATATCTTCTAACTTGGAGAGAGAGCAATCTATCTGGGGTTGATCTAACTTCTAGTTTGACCCCTGACCTTTAGGGCTCTGTTTACATTTAAGATTGGATGAAAAAACTGATTGTTACTTTTTATTTTATATTGAAGCAACCAGCTGACAGATCCTGTCTTGTTGTAACATGACCTACTGCTGCTGAAATTTATTGTCAAAACTAGCATTTGAGTTTTTTCTTCAGTTTCCAAACCATATAGGTCAATGGTATTTGATAGTACTCTGTATTGGCAAGTTCTCAAATGTAAGCACTCAACCTCGGTTAGAAAAAAATCTGGTGTTGGTGCATCCCTATCTATCTCCTTTTGAAAGGTTTTTACCATTCTGTCCCCCGCTTTCTACCTGGACTCATCAGAGTTTACTCTTAATCACCGTCTTCATCACTTTCATGCTCGTCCTCACTGTTGTCCTCAGCTTCTTTAACTACTTTCAACAACATTCCTATCACATCTGAGGCTGAAAGCCACTTCCCAGCCATGTTTATTACTTTAATTTCCCAGTCCAAAACAAAGTCTGGAAGAGAAAACCGTTTTCTGTTTGTAACAGCGCCGTAAACTCTTTTAATTGGTCGTGTGACTGTCGTAAACGCCAGCCGTAAATGAGCATCTTCTGATGTCATAAAAGTTTTCAGTTTTGCAGCTGGAAACATTAAATCATGTGTGTAGCTGTTTAAAATAAATCCATAAATTCTGCACATACAGGCATGACGCAAGATTCTGTTTTATTTCTGTATGCATGTCATAACGCAGCAAAGAGGTTAACGTCTTTATCGAGGCTTTGATGGTTACAGACCAACACCAGTCAGCAGCTATTTAGATGTCTTTTAGACGACCTTTCAACCAAAAAATACCCAGTTGGTTACTGTAACCCATCCAGTTGCAGGCTCGTCAGACAAGACGAGATGGCCCATTACTTATTTAGCAGCACTTTAAAGGCAACTCGAGTCAATTGAGAAGCCACTCTCTTTTACGATAACATTTGCCAAGCAGCCTCGAACACAGCGGGCGAAGAAGAGATCAAATCAAGTAAAAGGAAGATGAAAAAAACGTGGTGGTTAATGTGCCCTGTGGTCAAATAGTTAAGTGAAGGTCAACTTGCCAGGGCGTCGTATAATGTGGGGGCTGTCTGGGCGGTGACAGCCAGACAGATTTGTAAGGCCATGATGGAAAAGTTGCTCATCTTCAAATTGATGTAACCAGAAGAGGAGAGGGACAGTTTTCCTCCTGTAATGAAATTTTTCTTGGCCCTTTCTTATTATTGTAGATCCTTGCTGTAGGGATGGCACGTTTTGATGCATTGAGAGTTCATGTGAATGGACGTATGATAAGAGGCGGTTACGGGCGAGAGAGGGGGCACATTTTTCAACCAGCTGAGGCTGTTCTTTTTGTGTGTGTGTGTGTGTGTGGGGGGTGGGTGGGGGGGGGGAAGAGTTCAGCATGGACACTTTTACCCACCCTAATCATCATCCCCCTCTTTTATCCGAGCGCTGACCAACTGCCCAGTCCTATACATCACATCAACCCAACACACACTCACGCACACGCTGTCCGTCTTGCTTTTCCCTTCTTCCGAGTTGTATATTACCGTGTATTGCCCACTGTCACTCTGGCAACATATTAAAAAGAGGGATAGTGGCTGCTCTGTTATTGCCAGGAAAGTGATTTACCATGGGGCCACATTCCCACCATATTGATTAAAGAATATGTGTGTGTTTGTTTCACCTTTTCTCCCATCGCACTGGGCTTTCTCATTTTCCCTCTCTGTCGTTGCTCCTTCTCCCCTTTCTCTCCTCCTTTTATCTCTCACTTCACTTCCCCTATCTATGATCGTGTCTAAAAACCTCCACCACTCCCACCTTCGTCTGTGTGCGAGTGTGTGAGCTTCCCTCTCTCATCTGTGTCGGCCCTGGACTCATGTGGCTGATTGTGTGTGAGAGTACAGCTGAGGCACAGGCTAGAGGAGAAGCAAGGGAGAGAGAGAAGGGAAAAGTGAAAAATAAGACAGACAAAGAGAGTGAGAAAGAAAAATCCACTGTGCTTATATCTACTGTTGCAGTGACAGACGTCATTCATTCACATAATCGCGAGCAAAGAATGCATGTTTATCACACATTTTGTATTCTTTAGCACTCTCAGCGCAAGGATTTATCTTGCTCAAGGAGAATTCAAAAATAAAGCTGCACACAAATCCTCCAAAACACACTTTTACAAAGTGGAAACTCCTGTTAATGGTTCTAATACAGCTAATGCTCGTTAATGAGTGGATTACTTTGAGTTAAACAGTAGGTCAACCTTTTTTTTATCTTTGCTTCAAACTCATAACTGTTGGATCATTTTGTAATAATAGTTTTAAACTGCTTTAAAAAACTGTAGTACTTCAAACTTTCCTAATATTTCAAATAACTAATTATTATATTTTTTCTAAACTGATGACCTGACTAATTTTACTGAATTGTAACTTGTTAGCTGTTTTTATGGGTTAAGAATAGGTCACAGCTGAGTTTTAGCAGTGCAAAAAAATGTTCCATTAAGTCTTTTGCAAAATGCATAAGCTAGCACAACAATTGCACTCATTTATTTTAATGTATCGATATTAATAAGGCTATCTTTGATCAATTTTCCATTTTTTTCTTTGAAAAAAATATAATTTTCTGGTACAATCAGCTGCATATTGAGCACCTAAGGGGACGCAGAGAAGAAAAACCAAATGGTTTTGTTGTGTACACCTGATGATGCCTTTAGGTTAGGGGGGACAAATAAGTAAAAATCAGTTTCTCATGTGCACCAAATCATATTTTTTGAGCACAAACAACACATTTTAAATATTTTCTTCCATGTCCCTAGGGGCTCTGTAGCTATAGAGGTATATTTAATAACTGAATTGTTGCAGTTGTGTCCATCATGTGTTTCTCTACCTGCTGGTTGGACAGGTACTTGTTGTAGAAGTCCTCAGCATTGACTAGTTGACTCTCCAGGGAATGTTATTTTAAGTTTTGTAAATGGACTCTCACTCAAACATGTTGGCTAGCAGAGTGCTCTCTGCATGTAACCTGGAGTCCTAATTCGACCCCAGCCTGAAGCACAGAACAGCTCGCTATAGCTGCACTCTTGGATTATAGTCTGCACCGGATGATGGACTCATCAGACTCCAATGCTTGTAATTTAGCTCAGCTTTCTTGTTGTAACTGATGCATTCCTAACTCACAGGACTTTTCTGGACTGTACAACGTTCCATCTCCTCTGGGTTGCTCATACGTATTTCTTTCTGGACTCTAGAGCATGGTCCCTCATAGAACTGATGCACAATACCATGTTGTTGTTGGTGTTAGTCCCTAAGAAGCGCTGTGTGTAAGTACAGCCTCGCCAAGTTGCAGTCTGTGAGTCTATATCTAAATACAACAGCGTTGTTCATATGATACTGCTTAAGACCTGCTCCACAGTTTGACTTATTGAACAGTGCTTTCTGGGAGACCATTAGTATTGTTGCCTAATGGCTTTAATGATTAACAGCTCTGTCAATTCATTGCCTGCTCATTGACAAATCACTTAATAGTCCTAGCTCTTGTCACATTTCTGTAGATAAAATGGAGCTTATCAGTCACGAGCTCACGCTGCAGTTCTTCTTTTTCTTTGCTTTTCCTCCTTTTTGTCAGTTTTCGGACCACTTGAGAATAAGGTAAATGTTAATAAATGCCCTTTCAGCCTTAGTAGAAAGGATGCTGCTCATATTAAGTTTCAGGTCAGTTTTGCAAAACTGCAGAAACTGTGAGAGAACACATTCCTAAAGTTGGTACAGTTTACATCATTTTCTTTATTTTCTCTTGCCTTTCACAATTTTTTTCCCCTGCATGGCCATTTCAGTAGTCTGTGTATTTGTTCATTCCACCTGCCCTAGGCTGTCTCCTAGGCCATTAATCTGTAGCGCTCCAACCGCTCCTCTGGGCCAGACCGTGCTGTGGCGCCACTCACCGCGCACTCCGAAAGGCCACGGTGCTCATACAGATATGAAACGATGGACAGTGACAGAGAATGGCTTTTAGAGGAAGCACCCAGAGACATGAATTTGGTGGAGACGGAGAGACGCACTGAGAGAAATGAAAGTACTGTCGCTCCTTCCTCACTTTTCATGTCACCTGAAACAAAAGTGAAGAAATCATGAATGTGAGATGATGTTACCTGGAATGGCTGTGGCGAGCGGGGGATACTAGGGTGTCTGCCCTTTTGAAAAAGGTTGAGATTTGAGGAGATTAATATGCTGTTGGATCACACGGGGGGGATTTCTGCCTCGCCTGGAGTCTATCTGGACAGGAAGCAGCCGTCATGGTGGAGGGGGAATCAAACAGATGGCTCCTGTTTGGGTTTACTTTATAAAAACTGCATTAAATATTTGAATAAAGTAAAATAACTGCATTTTTTTAATGTAATAAATAAACTTCTATGTGCATTAATGCCTACATGTCTGGATGAATGGAGTAATTAACAGGAGCTGTCTAATTTATCAGCGGTCACAGAAATGATCAGACGTCATTGAGTTTCAGTGTTCAGAAAGTCTAGATGCAAGTTTGTTTTTTCCCGGTCTTTTTGCTATAATTTAATTTCAGTCCTTTAAAATAAAATACCATTTTGATTTATTAGGCGTTAATTAAGTTTTGATGAAATTTGTAAAAGTTAATCAAGATGAGTCCACAAAACATCCCATTCATCTGCTTCCTTTAGCCTCTCTTTTCATGATCCATCAGATGAAAAGCAGGAATGTTTTACCAGTCAGAAACTTTGCAATCAAATTAGCTTTCATGTAAATGCGTGAATAATAAAGTCATTTTTGCTGCCTTTAAATTGGACTTTAATTTCAATTAATTCAACCAAGTTTGGGTTTAGATCTTTTGAAGAGATTTTCTTTAAAATAATTCTGAATGTTTATGACCTTTAAACTGTAGATAGCTACTGAATAACCTCAGTTTGTAGAAATAGATGAGTTTTGACGAGACAAATAAGCTAAAAGCTAGTAACAACAAAATGGTTATCTGCCATCTTAAGACGAATTTGATCTTAAAACATGTCTCAATGTTTGACGTGACGCTAGGGCTGCACGATATTAGGAAAAACTCTGATATGCAATAACAGTGCTTAATATTGCGATGACGATAACACATGCAATATATAAACAAACCTGTTTTCCCCCAGTAGTCCAGGTACTGGACACCGCAGCACATCCAGCAACAAATTCATTCCAAAGACCTGCTAAAACTTTACTAATATATTGATGCTGCATATCCACTTAATGGGGATACAGCTCATCTGATCTATAAAAACAATGTTTTCTACCTCATCAGGACCCAATTCCAACACTAAAGCAGCTAAATAAAAAGTAAAAAGACTCTAAATACACACAGAGAAAAACACAGAAGCTACAATGCTATAGGATTCCTATCCACACAAGCCACCATTTAAATTAAAGCCCAAATTATTTCCTTTCCAACAGTTTGTGTTTCATCACTATGGGCAAAACTCACTTAATCAGCTGCTGGAGAAGAGGAAAAACAACATCATGAAGTCAGAATCATAAATTTAGTCTTGCCTTTAATCCATTTTAGAGTAAAAATATCACTCCTCTTGTAATCCATTTTCCAAACTCCTTATTCTTGCAAACAGACACAGGAACACACACTAGCACGCACGTACGCACGCACACAAAAGCAAGCACACGCCACGCGTATGCACACACCGCACGTACGTACCCCCGCGGCTGTCCTGCAGAGTACGTGTTTGTAGAACTTCGTCTCCAAAGGAGAGACGTGATATTGTTTTAACCACGAGGTCGTCGCAGACATTTTCCTCACTTGTTTTGCTCTCAGCCATTGCGACTCGAAGCAAAGCGAACTCAGGTAGCATCAACCAGGTTACGTAAACGGAGCCATCTGATTGGTCGCATATGGGAAGAGCTACAATTGATTGGTCAAATACTTCCGTATTAGCTTACAAAGAGTTGATTTATAGAACATATGGAAACATTTCAACCCAGCATTTATCGCCGTTTTTTGACGTCTTTTGCGATAGGCCTATCGCACATCCTGTTATCGCCATGACGATACATTTTCGATATATTGTGCAGCCCTACGTGACGCTGATATCTAATCTTTTACATTGCTCTCGGTTTTGCTTTACACTGTTATCCTAGCAAAAAAACAGTTCTGACCTCAAGTGCTATATCTAGCTATCTCCCCTGCTATTTCTGTTGCACATAACTATGTAAAAGTCTGTAAAATTATCTTTTGTTTTTTGCAAATTGCTGACTAATGCATCCTCACTACATGTTTTACTTAAAAAAAACAACAAAAGAAACATGGGATGTGAAGATGAACTGATTTGCATCTATTTATGGACATCATGTATATGACGCAGCTGCATCGGTAGAGCAGTCCTGTATTTGGATTACGTCTATGTACCAATAAAATCTGATCCATTTAATGGTTGAATTAAACTTCTGCAAGCAATTAAATCTCTTCAGGCTTCTGCTGTAAAATATATTTAAGTAGTTGTGTTTGAGAAGTTGATTTCCTGCAGGACGGTTTTTACAGCATACAACTCTTCTTCTGCTGCCATTTGTTCTTGTTAGCCTGCTGTTCAAAAGGAGAACTGCAGCAGTGTCAGTACAAATGGCAACAAACACTGAAAGTGAGCTTCATCTTCATCATATGGATCAACTGATGTTCTAGGAAAGTAGTTATTTTGTAGTAAGTTTTATAGTTAGTCGGGTTTTATGACAATGTTTTTGTGACTTCAAGCAAGACCTGTTTATGAGCTGCCATTTTTTTTACAGGTAATGCAACATTTGTCTAATTATTTGATCAAAAATGATTCTTTTGTCATTGTTTTGCATTGTAGTGTTGAATCAAACTAGTGTAAATCAGTGTTTGCTGCTCATGTGTCTTTAATGAATCCGGTTGTTGGCAGTGTGAATTTGACATTTTTGAGATTCAACTTGTTTTCAGAAAACAAGTTCAGATTTCTCCATGCTGTTAGCTGAGAAGAGCCAGGCAGCTGGTCTCTCAGCCAGACATTCTGAGCTCCAGTTTCATAAATCGGGAAATCACGACTTGGTTTTGGACGCGGATGAGTTTGAGTCGGGGAATTAACAATATTAATGGATCCAGTTTTATACGAGTAAAGTTACGAAGCAGTTAAAGTTGTGGTTTATTGGCAGGAGTAGTTGATTTTCTCCTTCCACGGACAGTTTGTGCCTTTCAGGCAGAAGTTTTCTACCCTGCAGATCTTTGCTGCCGGCAAAGTTCTAGTAGCTGACCGGCTCCTGTCAGCTTTAAAACTTTTTATAAAGCTGTCAATTGTAACCACTTCTCCTGTTCTCGTCGTCTCTTATCTTTTGCCCCCTTTTAATTCTCTTTGTCTCGTTTTCCGGCCTCCTATTGCTGTTGCGTCTTTTTGATGTCTCTTGATCTCTCCTCCTTGGCCGTGCACTCTAAGCTGGTGGTTGCTGAAAGAGATGGATGCTTTTATTTAAGATTTAGATAATTAAATCACTATTTTTTCACTCGTTTCGTGTCGTGCTCCAGAAGCTGAGCTGCACACGAGTACAAGGACCACATGCATGTTACAGTGGTTCCATTAGCCTAAACAGTGTGTGTCAGATTCTATTTATTCCCTGTGTGTGTGTGTGTAGCAACGTGTGGCATCAGCAGCAAGAGCCGTTTGTTTTGACGCTGTTGTTGGTTTTTGTTCGGAGAACAGAGAAACTTGTGAGAGGATGCAGCGTGGAGAAAAAAGGCGACAGCTGACACGGGCCACAGAGAGTACGCACAAATACACACTTACATGAACACAGGCCCAGAAAATGCTGCATGATTGGCATCTGTAAACGTGCGACGCACTGCCCTCAAAAAGAAGCTTGGAGAAAAGATGGATGGGTTAACATGCACACTCTTCTCTGAGGGTTCTCTCTTCCTTTGTGTTTCGTCGTTGTGATAATGCAGTGTTTTTGCTGAAAGTCTGTGTTTTAATTAACTGAGCAGCAGTGGAGGCTGCAGTGCCCCTCTGTTCCCTCGGCTAATGACATGCCAAACACTCGCAGGGTGTTTCTTACTCTGTTGTTGCAGCGTGGTGGCCATTCCTGTCTGCACTGCTGGTTAAAATTGACATTTTCGGACAGTCGGTCACATAAAGACAGAAACGGGTCGTGTGTGTTAAAACTACAGTAAACAAAGCTCTTGGAAACCCTTGCATCATGTTGTGTCTCCTACACAATGCACGTAAAGTCACACACACAACTTCCTGCTTTTCTTCCAGAAAGTTTTACCCATTAACACTCTGCTAAAAGAATTGTGCTGATGCACACACTGAGAAGGAAATTCCTGTCAGTGGTGCGGGTATATGCAATATTTCTTCATCTAACGAAAAAAATAACCCTTGGCCTTGGTTCCTTTATTTCTCTCCGTGCAGTCTGTGAACACAAGTGAATCTTTTTTTAAATCTATTTTGAAAGATTTGTTTTTTTCTTGCATGCTTTATAAAGGATGAGATGATCAGGAAGTGTCTGTCTCGTCCAAAATGAGCCAGTCTGTGCGTTTTACCCTGCGGTGTTTGATCCATCGAGGTGTCAGATTAATGTACAAAGTGCTATCTCTCACTGTGATCTCTGAACCTGTGGAGAAGTCCTAACAGGCAGATGAGATAAACTGTGAGGTGCTGGATGCTAGTAATCATCCTCCGTGATTACCCACCACAGTTCCGGTTTATTTGTGTGTCAAATGCTTCCCAGCTGTATTTGTAGCTCTCTCTCTTTAAAGTAAAACCTATATGCCTCTAATCTGCTCTAAAATGGAAGCTATTTTTGGTTTCAGCGGCTCTTAAGCTGCTGAGATCCGTTTCGAGAGGTCCCACATTTGTACGATCCGCCGCCGACTCCGCGGTGTCTTCAGATTCCACTCAGACCACTAATTAGGTGTGCAAATAGTAGCAAAGAACTAATTCCCCTCAAACCGGCGGGATTAATTCAACCTGCTAATGCGGAGAATCAATCCCAACAAAAGGCTTTTGGGTTTCCACGCCAGCAGGTAGCTGCATCTAGCTTTGCTTTCTCACAGACTGAAAATGTCCCCTTTCTCCTCGTCGCTCTTTGAGGTCTTTTATTTATTTATTTTAAATTTTCCTGTTTGTTTTTGCTCTAGCTTCCACTCTTTTTGTTCTCATGCCTTAAGAGCAAAAGCTAAAAATATCCAGGTGTTTTTGGCAGCTCGTTCTGATGCATCAGTCAACACTTCTACAAAAGTGTGGGGGAAAAATCCCTAAAAATCCTTGGAAGAGTAATATTACATGTATTTACTCTGTGTTTTCCAGCAGGGCAGGTTTTATTTCCTCAATACATTGCTCTGTTAATGATCCTGTGCAGATTTACACCTATATACTTTAGCGAACGGGAGTTTATGTATGACACCCAAATTGAGATCATATGTCTGTTGTCCCCCTGATGTAGCACCAAGATTTTAAAAGGCCTCAGACTTCCTGTACCAATAGTGTCTCCTTTAATTTAGCTAACAGTGTGAACACCTCTGTTGTGGAGGAGGAATTGTCAGCACTCGGTGTCTGATTCCATTGTGGCTCCAACTGCTAGCTTGCACCAGTTGCTGTGTGTGTGTGTGGTCATGTTTCTCCCATGGGAGCTCCTCATTTGCAGCATTATTGTGTCCTCATGAAGTTATACCAGCATGCTTGGCCCTCATTTGTACCATTCAGATGCGCTGATGGATGAATTGATCATTAGCGCGGACTTGTACATGTGGCAGGTTTGTGTGTTAGCATGCTAAAAGCTGGTCTGGGTCAATAGGAGTAAACAGTACTACAGATTGGAAAGGGAGCCCTTCCTCTTGGGGAGTATCCGTAACAAGGGGATTTAGCGAGGTATTAAACATTGAGTCGAATGTGCCGGCAAAGCAAACATCACACATCGGAACAGAAGAATGACGCACTGAGCCCGTCCTTAACACCCTGCTCCCTATTTCTGCCTGCACACATTCACTTCACCGCTGTTAATTCTCATTTGCACTCACTCTCATACGGCCTGGCTGTCTCGTCGTCATCGTCGCCGTGTTCTGTCCATCTGTTCCTTTCCGTCTTTCCTCACGTCTATCCACAGCTCCCCCGCGTATTCCCACATGGCTTTGTTAACGCTGCTCTGTCACACACACCCAACATGCCGCGTGCCTCCTCAGAGTGACAGATGCTGTTCTAAAGGGTGTGCGTCTCACGTTTCCACCTGCCAGACAACTTTTTATTTATTTCTCTTTCTCTTTTAATTTTAATTCTGGCTAATCTCTCAGTAGTCGCTCGAGAACTGAAGTTGCAGAAGACGGCTCCTGACGTGTGGAGGTGCGGCACTCTCAGAAGCATGCAGGGCATCTCCATGGTGATGCCTCAGAGGTCAGGATGATGTCAGGCACGATTGGCCTCATGCAGGCGCTGGCTTATGCCCACACACAAATACACCCACGGGCTCTCACTTTTCATGTGCGTTTGGATGAGCTGGTTGTCATTGGGATTGCGATGCATCAGCAGCGTTAACGCAGGTGCACAGACATGGATTCTGCCTCCACCTCGACTCGAGACGTGATGGTGGAGATGCCAGCCAGTCAGCTCATTAGGTTTGATTGCTGACATAGAACTTTGTTTCTTTTTTTTTATCTCAACACCTTCATTCTTGTTGGAAACCAGAGCCTTTGTCTTCCTTTTAGGGCCATCAGAGGATTAGTAATTGTAACTGTTTGTCTAGTTTTTCATCTCTCAGGAGGAATCCTCAGTCATCATTTTTTATTTTAGGTAAGAGCTTAACATTTGGCATAAGAAACACCTCCAGGTAAGATTATTAATATGCTGACAGGATTGCAAGAGCTGAGGAATCTCATTAATTGCTGCAGGCTATAACTGAAACATCATTATTATTTTATTTATTTTTTCCTAAATTAAATGCTTTCTAGATTGACTTGACTGAGGTTATCGTCTCTCCTCTGAAAGACCATTGCCTCGTTCACCTCTTGACTTCTAAACCTGAAAGAAAATGGACAAATCTTCATTGGCAGCATCTCTCCTGGAGCAGTGTGGTGCAAAGCAAAGTGTCACCGGAGATGTGAAGCATTTAAGAGTTTATCTAGTCTGGCAGAGTCCACAGGTGAGTTGGGTGTTGGTTTCCACGGGCAACATTGAGAGAGAGATTTCTTCTTATCACCCTCCTCATACTTAACCTCACAAACACACACACACACACCTCTTAGCCGCAAGGTGAGCGTGCACGCAGCTTTCAGAGGAGCTGCAGAAACCGAGCTGTGAAAGGAATTTAAGACTTTGTAATTAGTAGCTTAAAGCCTTCTGTTCACCATAAATGCAGCGGGATTTGTTTCGGTGACACTCGCTCTGCAGGGATCAGTTGCCAACCTCCGGTTACTCCAGTACATACTTGCATGCATAGCACTAAGATGACAGGAATTCACTTAGAGGATTGTGCACATATTGAAATGTAGAGCCAAGATTCTGCAAATGCCATCTGGGTAAGTGAGTGATAGAATGTGGAGCATGGTAAAGCGAGAGCCTCCTAAACACAAAACAACGGCATTCATCACTGATGTAGGGCACTTGGAGCAACTTGAGTTTACATTCAGTATCAACTGAGATCTGTGGCTTCTTGTTGGGAGATGTATCATCATATAAAATGAAACGGTGATTGTTTTTACGTATTAAAGGTACTTTTTAATCATATTGGAAACAGCTGGGAGCTGTTGCAAACCAGTTTGAATGAATCCAAATGATCCTTTTCACTTTAATCCTTGTGAATTGAATGAACACGTCTAGGAGGCACAGTCTGATTTGTCCTGCCGATGCAGTTTTGACAGACTGGCTGGTCCAAGATATAGACAGAGAATTATGTGACGCATTTAATGGGTGAACATGCTGTATAGATTGACAGCTGTCTCGTGTGTTTTCTACTTGTGATTATTGTCCTCACTGCAAAATGATGGACTTCAAATTATTATACCCCTCCACAAACTGATGGACGGTAAAAATGTGTAAATTTAGCATAATCATAATATCGATATATCAAAGGATTGCAATAAATCTTAGACACAAACTGCAGTTCATTAAAAAAATTAGGCCATTTAACAGACCCCCTACTCAGAGGTGGGTAGTAACTAGTTACATTTACTCAGTTACGTTTGCTTAAGTAACTTTTTGAAAAAAATGTACTTTTATGAGTAGCTTTATTTCACCATACTTTTTACTCTTACTTGAGTATTATTTTTGTTAAGTATTGCTACTCCTACTTGAGTAAAGTCTCTGAAACCTGTAACTTTACAGAAAAACAAACATGTTTTAACAAAACTACACCAGACACAGTTTATTAAAGGAGACCACATGTTTCTGCACCAGCTTTGTTTTCCTACTTTCATTTTCTAGCTAGCTAGCTATCTTTATCTAGCTAGGAAGCTTGCACAAAAGCTAGACATAGCTAGCTAGCTAAATTAGCTAAATACTAAGCTCCCTAGCTAGAATTATAGCCGCATGGCTAGCTCTACTAAGCTACTACTAAGTTTTGGCATTATATTTAAAAAAAATACTTTGAAAAGTGTTTCTTCTACTTAAAATGAACTGTTTTGATATCATGTTATGTATTTGTATCAGTGTTTTTCATTTTACCCTTTAAGATACTAGAATTTCCACCAAATGTTATATTTTTGTCTGTCTGATAACATAATTTAAAAAAAATAAGATGATGTTATGTTACTCAGTACCCAAGTAGACTTTTTTTTGGAACAGCAACTTTTTACTTTTACTTGAGTAAAAATATGTATAAGTAGTGCTACTCTTAAGTACATTTTTTGGGTGCTCTACCCACCTCTGCCCCTACTGCCCTAAAAGCCCACAACTTATTTAGATGATAGTCACTAAAATGTTGCTTCATTGCACACACTGCATTGCATGTATTTCTCATTACATGCAACCCTAAAGGGTAGCAAAATGTGCTTTTCAAAGATCACTGCTGATGTCTTCCCTCTTTAACATTCTGTTAACACACACCTGTATGCTCCAGACCAGCTAATGCCCAAGGAAGTGCTCACATTCCCTGATGATTGGTTAATCAAAGGCATTTGATTAGCTTTTAATTCCTGTGGAAGCACTAAAATGTCAGCTTAGTTTTTTTTATACAGCACGTCAGCATTTTTGATGTGAACAAATCCCAAGCCATGCCTTCTTTTCTTTTTTTGCTTGATTCCACTAACATTCTAGTCAGCCATTTGTTAAAACATATTAAAAAAACAATATTTATTTATTATGAAATGAAAGACTTGGGATGCGTAGTATGGTTTATCTACCACATGTCCTGCAGCGGACAGCACCCTGAGATGGAGCAGAGGTTGTGGGGAGGCACTAGTCAGGGCTGTTTGACTTCCTTTATTTTCAGCTGTCTAGTGCAGGGGTGGGGAATCCTGGTCCTTGAGGTCCACAGTCCTGCACATTTTAGTGGTTTCTTCTCTTCAGCACACCTGATCTGAATTAGTGGGTGATTAGGAGCCTTCTGGTTGCCTTGAAGGCACACTGAGGAGGTAATTCAACATTTAAATCAGGTGTGTTGAACAGAGGACACCTCTAAAACATGCAGGACTGTGGCCCTTGAGGACCAGGATTCCCCACCCCTGGTCTAGTGGATCAATCTAATGAGTGCACGTGTACAGGTGTATCTCAGAAAATGAGAATATCACAAAAAGTTCAATATTTTTTCTCACTAATTTCATAAAGTAAAACTCATATTACAAAGATTCATTACACATAGTGGAATATTTATGCTTTTTTTTTTAACTAGAATTTTGATGATTTTGGCTTGCAGGTAACGAAAACTGAAAATTCTTTCTCAGAAATTTTGAATATCATAGAAAATATTAGAAACTCATAGTGTCACACTCTTCTCAGCTAATTAACTCAAACACCTGCAAAGGTTTCCTGGGCCTTTAAAGGATCTCCTAGTCTTGGCCAGTAGCTACACGATCCTGGAGTGACTGCTGACGTGACACATGTCTAGAGGAGTCAAAAGGCCATTGTTAAAGAAACTGGTTATCATAGAAAGATGGGTGGTAGGAGCAACAGGGATGACCGCAGCCTTGAGGAGATTGTGAACAAAACCCAATAAAGTATTCGGGGTAGCTTCTATTGGAGCTATTGAACATATTCATACAATCCCCTTGTTATGTACCTGTATTCTGTCAGTGAAGGTGAAGCTTCACCCATGGTTCTAGTTTCATAATCCTTTAAAAATAAAACTGCAGCAGTAGAAAATTGGCATTATGTCTTTTTGTTTTGTTTTTGGATTTGGTGTTTTTCAGAAAGATGGATACTTTCATAAAGAAGCATTGTTGTGGTTAGAAAACCACTTGGCACATTACCACCAACTAGTGGTTGTGTTAAGTGTTACTACCAGGTGCCAGTGGGAAAGGAATAAATGTTGCATTATTTATATAAATTTATATTCAAATGTACACTTTTTTTATTAACAAGTCTTCAGATATGTAAAAACTGTCCATCCCTAATACCAGAGCAGTTGGTTGTTATGAAAATTCATCTTGGCTTTATTAGCTGATTCTTTTTCTGTTTCCCTGCATATTGTTTCCACTCTTTCACTAATGTCAGTCTGTCCAACTGTGTATATTTTTTCATATATCAACAGTAATCAATAAACATGTAAAAAATGGCCACTGGTCACTTTCCAAATAAGAAAATGCTATGAAGTAAACCATGTTGACATTTAGTTTAATGGAATTTCTTGGGTGATTTAATTTCCTTGAGCCCACTCAGAAACAGGTGCTCTGTTTGTAGCCGGTTGATGGGAAACAAATGGAGGAAGTTTCTTGTGTAAATAGTGCACGCTTATGTTCTGTTCTTTTGCCCTCTCTGTTTGCTGCTACCTTCCTGCCAAAGCTCTCCAGAGTGAGAACATGCAAACTTGAATCAATTCCTTTTCTGCATAATCCGATGTATTGATCTGTTCTCCCATGCTCCCATGTGCTCGGGAGTTTTACAGGAACACAGCGCTAGTTGGCTTTTCAGTAAATCACAGTCCGCACCACACAAAGCACAGCAAATCCACGACGACGTGTCTGCACAGATTGGTAAAATAGCAATTGATTTATACATTAAAAAAGAAGAATTTGTACAGGATTGTCCAAGTAAGCACACGCTGCAATCAGTTTACTCTTTTGTGGCGATAATGCACCGTGTTTTATACACTGGAATTTTCCAGACTGCCCTTTACGTATTTCTCCTGGTGCTTAGGAGATAACAGAATATTACCTGGCACTAACTCCACCATTGTTCACCTGACCTAGCACCTTGTTACTTTGCGTGTACATATTTTTAGAGATAATGCGAGGTTAGTCTGTTGGAAAATTTAAGGTTATTAAAAAGGGTTACTTTGGAGAGGGAGAGAGGTTATTGCGGAGAGCGTGAGAGAGTTTCCACCAGCATTCAGCCTCCCTGAATTTTCGCCCCGTTGCCACGGATCAGCTTGCAGTGTTTGCAAAGAGGCAGACCTTGTATTTTAGAGAAGGAAATTGGGATTACAGGGAACGAGGGTGATTAAAAAGAATGTGAGTCCTGAAAAAGCTGACTCATAGTAAGAATGCAGCTGAACCCAAAATATGGTCACAGCAGGTGAAGTTACAGTAGTGTCAGTGATCCCACCACGAGCATTACAGCGTTTATTTCCAGCCGAGATGATCTCATACTACAGTGGAGTTCTCAACGTATGCTCCACAAACACATGCACAGTCATCCTGTTGTAGTTTATACTGCTTCTGAACACTCACACACAGATGTGGCATTTCAAGGCGTTCTCTCCTCTGAGGCAAAGAAGCAGCGTGACAGACCCCGGCGCGCAGAAGAAAGACTTATCATCCGCTGTCGTTCTCCCCTCACAGACCAGGGGATTTTGCATGGAGAGGAGGTGGTGGGCTTGCAAAACCTGGTGTGGGGTTATTTATTTATTTCATCTGTTATCAGTGGCTTTGTAAGCGTAACGCGCCTTTGGTGAGGTTGAGCACAATGCACTTCAAAAACCCCCTCAGTGATGGATTCCTCTCCTTACACCCTGTACGTCTTTGATTTATGATATAAGAGCGATATGCTGCTCATACTGCACAATGGCACTGTACTCCACGCTGATGTAATTCCAGCTCACTGTCGTCTTCTTAGCCTGTCACAGCCTGCTGTGCCTGAAAAGGGGAGAACCCTCAAATGCACTTCAAGGGCAGCGAGATTGAATTAACCAGCCATTAGATGTATGAGATGAGCTGTAATTGCGGGGGTATTTATCTATTCAGATGAAAGAGTTTTGACCGCTGGGTCATGTTTCCGCTGTGCTGCCCTCAGGGGGAGAAAAAAAAAATCATGCCTACCTGTTTGCATTTCGCTCAGCCGTGTTGTTTTAACCCCCCGTTGTAGAAAATACATGCTTCACGTAACGCCACTCATCAAATTTTGCTCAACAAATGTGGCTCAGCAGTGCTTATCTCGCTCCTTATTGTTGCAGCCTTCATTAATGACCGGGAGAGAAGGAATTAGAGGCAATAAATGAAGCGCAGTGTGTTCATGTCAGCCTGGTACCACAGGAGCAGATGCTGAACCCATTTACACCTTCGTGTCGGTGTGTTCTCCCCTTAATTCACTCGATGTTTCACTCCTTGCGTTTCTATTCCTGTTACCAACACTTCACTGAGAATGTCATCCTGACCTCCTCCTCTTCTGTCGTTTCCCATCTATGCAGGCCTGCCTCCATCGTTCCCGCTGAGAGGAAGTGATGTCACGCCACCACCACCGCTTTGAGAGGGACTACCGGGGACCCTGGGAACGGCGAGACATACGCCCGTCCGGCCTCCACAATGGAGGAGTCAACCACAGCTGTGCCTCTGCCGTCGTCAATGGCAACAACCGCCCGGGGCTCCTTCCCCTCCCAGTCATCCCCTCTCTTCTTCCGACCCCAGTCACAGTTGCCGTGACAACATCGAGCTGCGACCTTGCGGTCAAGCGAGGCATCACGGGAGCAGGATCGGTGGCTCCAGCGTCGGCCAAGGTACGATGCTGAGACACCTGCCTAGACCTCTCAATCTCTCACTCAAGTTTCTCACGCACGCACACACACACACACACGCACAGTCTATTATCCAACACATTTTCAGCCATTCCTTCTCTTTCATTCCTTTCCAGCAATCTCCCAATATTACCGCTCTGGCATATATACCTTCATGGTTCATCTGCCTCCTCTCCTCCAGTTTTTGCTGCTCTTTCTGCACTTTTACCGTCCAGTGGTCCTTTCTTGCCAAGCCATTTTCCCTCCATCTTCATTTTCTCTGTCTGCCAAATAGCATGCTCATCCTGCCTCAACCTCTGAAGTCATTCTCCTCTTTCATTATGTAAATGACCTCTGACAATGGCTCAGATGGATGTTATTGTCACAAGCGATGGTTAGAGGGAGACTAAATCACTGTATAAGTCCTGAGTTGATAGATTTTAAAAATTCATTCTGCATCTAAACAGCCTTTGGTCACGATAATGAAGCCAAAGCAGGTTCTAAAGCAAGTTTAATAAGAATTTATGCTTTTATTTTTTAAGCATAGTATATTACATTTAAGATCGGTGCAGCTGGGAATGTTTGATGGTGTTTGAACCTGTGTAGATTGTGCTCTCCTTTTCATCCTGGGATTTATTTGTAATCTAGCTGTCGGCAACACGTGAGAAGGTGCCTTCACCAGAAGAAGTTAGATGTTTCAGCCTCTCCCCTGCCCAGACTATTCATCTTCTTTCAGGGCAGCTCCACACCAGATCAGATCATTCGTTTTAATTTGAATTTCAGCAAATTTTCTCCCACCTCCTCGTTCCCCTGGCCTCGTCGGACTCTGCCTTTTTCTGAGTAGAAGTAAACAATGCACTGGTAATTTAGCCCCTAAGTGCTCATCATTAGATTCCCAGCTGAACACACTGACCACAGACACAGTAAATCTGCTCTGGCACCACGCGGCCACTCCTTTCGTGCTGAATAATTACATACATTCAGACAAAGTCTCGCCGACTCCCACTGTGGCCGTTGTCATCATTCAATGGCTGCCAGAGCAATTAGGTGCTCTGCTTTCTTTCACGCAAGTGCACACTTATTTAAAGCCGCGGTATATGTGGGAACATGTACATGACTATGCAGCGGATATATAAAGATTGCTCCCAAGATGCCACTCTGTTACCTTCATGCAGGGACGTACTGCTCTGATTGGTCCTGTTTCTGTTAGTTCTTGTAGGGGATGTTAAAAACAAGAAATCTTTTCTTCTGTAATGGACCGACAACATACAGTCGGCGTGTGCCTCCGTCTTCTTAGATTGGCGCTGTCCTCACATGCTCTCTTTGTGTCATGTTCGATCAAAGCTGCTGGTGGTCACAGAAAGCCTGATGGACGGGCGCAGCTCTCTCTCCACGGTCCTCGTGTCTCTGCTCTATCCATGGCCACACTAAAAAGCTGACAGATCGTATTGATTTCTACTGTTTGGGGACTCTCTTCATAAACACACCAGTCCAAGTGGGGACGGTGTCCAATAGCCAGACATGTACAGACGTGTGGCGTGTCTGAAAGTGATACTGTATCTGTGCTGCCGTCTGGACTAGATATTGCTTTAGTTTGTGATCTTTACAACGCGCTGTCATTTGTGTTCGATTTAATGAAAACACCTAACTGCTTGGGATAACAGTGTTGTGTGTGTTGGTGCATCTATGTGTGGGACTAATGCTGACAGTCAGAAAGTGCCATCTGGCCACGTCGTCCGCGGGGATGTAAAGCTGACCAAGTGGAACAGTGAACTACAGTTAATTCACATCTACACTTTGCCTGCCAGGCCATTAATTCATTTTATATTAACTTGGATGTTTTTTGCTGTTGTCATGGCTGTTGAGACACTGCACACATTACACTAAAGTCATGCAATTATTAAGAATAAGGGTTTTTATCGCCTGCTGATGAACCAGACCTGTGTGAGCCAGTGGAAAGTTTAGGCTCACTTTGTATGCTTGATGTTCCTCCGAGTGATACTCTGAGCTGCTCTAATATTTCCTTAGTGTAAATAAATTAAATTGACTTCAGATGAAGTGATCTCATTATTGCAGCAAGCAGTGAAGCAGTGTTAGGTTAACGAGACAGATCTTCAGAGCTTAAACCAACATTTTATTAGTATGAGATTGGTTTTTTTTCCACCTATGTTTATGTTAACGGTGAGATGGAGGCTTAGAGATGTGACTTGTCCGTGTGTAAACACAGGATTTTTGCCTTGCATTTTCTAATTGTTTCATGGTGTCTGAATAAAATGTCAGGTTGCTGGTCAGATACCTTAGGAGCATTCTGGAGAGATGCTTGTTCTTTGTTTTAATGATGTTTTAGTGTTTTGCATTAGTCTGTCATTCATACACACATTCATACTCTGATGGCAGTAAGCTACGTTGTAGCCACTGAAACAAAGCTTCCATACACCAGGCTCTACCGGACCCTCCAACAGCCTCCAGCAGACAAAGTGGGTGAAGTGTCTTACCCAAGGCATCAAAGGGTTGGGACTGAACCGACAACCCTCTGGTTGCAAGACAAACGCTATAGCTACTGAGCTACTGCAGACTAAATGAGAAAATAATCACAACATCATCCATCAATTTTCTTTTAACCGCTTTATCCTCCACAGAGAGTCGTGGGGGAGCTGGTTCCTACCTCCAGCGGTCAAGGGGCGAGAGGCGGGGGACACCCTGGACGTGTCGCCGGTCCATCGCAGGGCCACACAGAGACAAACAACCAGTCACACACCCACTCACACCTAGGGACAATTTTACAAGACCAATTAGCCTAACAGTCATGTTTTTGGTCTGTGGGAGGAAGCCGGAGTACCCAGAGAAAACCCATGCACGCACGGGGAGAACATGCAAACTCCACGCAGAGAGGCAGCCGAGTCAGGGAGGCGAACCCACAACCTTCGTGCTGCGAGGCAACAGTGCTAACAACTGCGCCACCATGCAGCCCTTAATCACGACATAAAGAATAATAGTTTTCTTCCTATTTCTGTGAACTGAACTTGTTTACTGTACTGTGGCGGCGTGTAGCTCAGTTAGTAGAGTGGCCTGGCAACCGGAGGGTCACCTGTTTTACCACCTTTTTGTTTTTTGGTGGTGGGGGATAATGTTTTTGCCTGTATGTGTTTGTAGGCAAAAAGTATCTCACGAATCATTTGACAAATTTTAATGAAACTTTCAGGAAGTCTTAGACGAACATCAACAGCGTATTAACTTTTTTGAGTCAACTCGGTTTATGAAGGCCTCCACAACTAATCAACCTTAGCAAACACAAAAATGAATAAAGCTTTGAACAACGTTTTGCAGATATTGAGCTACAGTTGCATGTGGTATTAGCCGAGTCAACACACACTTTGCATATTAACAGATCTGCCAGTGTTACATAAGATTGTGCATAACTTTATTTTCAAGCTTTGACCAAAATAGCTATAAGTGCCAATATTTCTCAACAAAACTTGATATAAATTTTAAACTGGCATGAAAGTTAGTGGGCTATATATACTCATTCAAGAAATACTATGTTTTTAAATTAGTGGTTTCATTTGGTCGAGTTTAGAAATAACCTAACAAATTCAAACTTCCATGGGTTCTGCTATAGGGGCCTGGTCAGTGAAGCATTTTTAAAAAACTGGTAGGCTAATTTATGACTTAATATGAATCATAGATCTGTATTCATTTATTGGCTTTAAAAATATATAATCTTTTCTGCAGAAAGATCTTGTGAAAAGTAATTGTACCTTATAAACTTTGCACTTATATAATGCATCTTTTTATTGAGTGTTGGTGAGGATTTTCTAGAGTTTATACTTTGGATAAATGTTTTTTGTTTGTAATCTCGTAGCACATTACTCCGAGAGCATCTCCCCATGAATAGTCCACTGGAAGCACCCTGGGCTAATCCCTTAATATGAAAGTTTTACATCCATCCTCCTTAGATATTAAATAGCAGCAGTAGCGTAAATTCCTCAATAGTGCTTGTTTATCTCAGATGCAGGGTCATGGTTGAAATTAAACCAGTTTATTTATAAAAGGCCTAGAATAGATGGCATTTTCAATCCCTCTGTTGAAATTTCAGTTGGTGGTGTTTGCTTGGAGCAGCATCAAACTGTCATATTGTATTTATCCAATTTGTTAAATATTGTAAAATCAACTGAGCTTGTACTTAATGTCGCTGTTTTCTGTTCAGATAGACGTAGAACTTTGATGCAATTTGTGTGAGTGTTCATTAGAGCTCAGTGATGACTGTAAGTGTTGACAGAACTTCCATAGTGAGTGTTTGATGGTTCATTATTGTTGTAACTGTGAATCAGGGTTCTAGGTGGAGCATGGGGCAGCTTCTTCATTACCCTTCATCTTTCTTACTCTTTTACTTGTCTGGGATTTTGAGCCACCGTTTGAGTTTCATTTGAGCTTTTGAGATGTCAATTAGCTGCTCCGTCTTGTAAGCAAGTCTCTTGTTTCCATGGTTATGCATCATAACAAGTGGCCAAAAAAAGCAATACCTTCTGTCCGAATAATGACGAAGAAACATTCCCAAAGCAAAAATCACTTTCAACAAAACTGAGCCACTGAAAGAGGCAGTCACTCTGTGCAGCACTATTCTACATAGACCCCGACTTTCCTAAATGTCCATAACTACAACAAGGAAAGGGTTGGAAGCATCATAATGACCATATGTGGGTGTATGGCAACTGATATCATTGCAATATTCAACAATAAAATTGCAATTGCATGTAGTGTTAATTTGCAGCCCTAATGTTTGACTTGGAAGCATGGCATGGCTCGGTCATTGAGAATTTGGACTAGACAAGCTTGCTTCATGCCTTGGCCTTAACCCTATCAGCATAGTGCAAGTGTGGGTGACAAGGGTGAAAGGTCAGTGTGGCAGGTTGCTAGTCCCACCAAAAAGCAACCAAGTAATACCTACACATATGAACTATAATAAAACAGTTGGTTTTGTGCATTCAGCGTAGGCACTGAACAGTCACTGAACAAAGATCTACATGCATTTAAAAAAATGACACATAAGCTAATATTCTGGATAATAATAAGTATGAATAGGAATGATTAAATGCATTTTTAGTCGACAGTCTTCTTCAAATAGTGTTATTTCAGCTTCAGTATGAAACCCGCCGCCTGTTTGATCTTCGGCTGATAGAGATTCAATGGATCACCTGCTGCTGGTTGTCCATTAAAGCGGTTTCGCCGAGCAAGTCCAAATGAAGTGTTCTGTTCTTCAGAGCGCGTCTCGACACAAACCGCTTAATATCCTTTCCTTTGGTAACACACCCTCTTTATATAAGGATCATCCCTAATCAGAACTCTTCACCTGTTAGAAAATCTTCCATAATCTGCCTCTTTACAGCGACATGTCCTTTTCACAGTTTTGAGCATTGGCTTAATGTTTGCTAAATTGCTAAGTTTCTCTCTTAGATGTGCATCATGAAGAAGTCTGTCACGATCAATAAGCCTGTCAGAAGGGTGAAATTACACATTGTGTCCTGTTGGTCATTGATTTCAGACAGGACAGTGGATTGAAGCGGACCTCATACTGAGACTGAGACAACACTGAAACAGCAGGTGACGGAGTTTCACTCAAAAAACAAGAGGGATGTCACAAAAACTGTCATCTTCGTAGGATTTTCATTTCCACCCTTTATGAAATCCTTTCCATTTTTATTACCTGAATATTGTCATTTCAGTCCTGGTCAGCCACAGAGTTCAAACTGTCTGCATCACCTTTATTGTGCTATAACGGTGATTTAGCGTCTCTTTCTATGCAGTTTCCGTTTTGTTGCGCGTTTATATCTGCACTGAGAAAAGCTCTTCATGTGAATGTCAGGCCTTTGTTTGGGAGAAGGGTGGAGGGGGGGGGGGGGGGG
>SSNR01000055.1:2107079-2203000 GCA_006937965.1 Callopanchax toddi | reverse complement strand
GGGGGGGGGGGGGTGGGTAATGAACTGACTGGAAGATACTGAAATGATTGAATCTCTACTGGGGGTCGAGGCTAAAAGGGGAAACGTCTTTTGAAAAGTGGGATAACCTTGTGATGAGTTGCTGTGAAATGGATTGAATGCAAAAAGATTAAAGTTTGAGAAGTGCATGCTGGGAAAGCTTGATGAGGGAGGTTAAATGGAGGAAAGGAAGGGTGGGAGGGGGGAAGCGGTGTGGCAGGTGAGGGTTGTTTTTGAATTAGCATCATATAGGAGAAAGATGCTCTGTTGTAGAACTTCTCTATAGAGGTAAGGTGAAACTAAATAGTTTCAAAGCAGACACACTCACCATGGGGGGTCTGAGAGAAGACTGTTATAAGGAAAGCAGTAGACGTGGTTTCTTATTTTAAAATCTATTTACATACACTTCCAGGCCACTTTATTAAGTACTCCTTTCCAGCATTGGGTTGTACCCCTTTTACCTTTAGAACTGACTCAGTTCTTTGTGTCATATATTCAATAAGATGTTGAGAGCATTCCTTAGAGCAGTGGTGTCCAAGCTTTATTTATTGAGAGGCGCTCTATAAATAAAATTTTACTTACTTACATGGAGCATCATTCTGCTGGAAGTAGTATCAGAAGATGGTTCATAGTGATGGACATGGTCCGTTCTAAATTACCTTTCATACACACACGTGAAAAACCTCTTACCAACATATGGGAAAACCAGAGTTTTTTTCACATGTGTATATGAGAGGTTTGGTTTTTTATGTGGGTGTGAGAGGTTTTACGTGTGTGGGTGTGAGAGGTTTTACGTGTGTGTCTGTGAGAGGTTTTCACGCGCGTGTATGACAGGTTTTTGCGCGCGCGTGTGTATGACAGGTTTTTGCGCGCGCGTGTGTATGACAGGTTTTCGCGCATGCGTGTGTGTGCATGGGAGGTTTTTGCGCGTGTACGAGAGGTTTTTGCGCGTGTACGAGAGGTTTTTGCGCGTGTACGAGAGGTTTTTGCGCGTGTACGAGAGGTTTTTGCGCGTGTACGAGAGGTTTTTGCGCGTGTACGAGAGGTTTTTGCGCGTGTACGAGAGGTTTTCAAATGTTTGAGAGGTTTTTACATGTGAAAACGTGTATTTGAGGCAATTTAAAAATAACATCCCTGGTGGCCCCTCATATATTTGTATTTCCAATCACAAACTCTTTGTGTATTCACCTCTTTCAAAAGTAAAAAGTCACAACTTCCATCCCTCATACAGCAGATCTTAAGACTTAGATTCATCTGATTGATGTGAAATCTTTTATTTGAGCCCTGTAGCATTCATTTATTATCCATAAGGCATCATGTAAAACCTGAAGGCTTTCATGTAGGTGAGTCAAGAGTTCCATTATTCGATTGTTTGAACCGTTATGGTGTTTTAAATATGCAAAAAGCAGAGGTCTGTTGCATTTTCCCTCTTCTCTTTAGAAGTGGTTAGGTGATGCATGTGTCAGAGTAAATTTTAGCGCTGAAAGTCAACCGAGATGAACCTGTCAGCTCTTTCTGCCTCACACATCCTGTTTAAATGCCAGTTTTTCATGATGATGGCCATTAATGGGCGCACAGAAAGCTGCTCTGAAGTATCAAACACTGTGCTAAGTTAAATGATTAAATTAATCCCTACTTCTTTTTTTGCCTCCTGATTAATTAAAACAAGGCTTTTATTCCTGGTACATACTGTTTGGCTGCTATGTCTAAAACTATGAATCATAGCCTGCATAGTATAATGTTTTACATCTTTAAATTCGTTTTTCAGTTTTCCTGCTTTGGTCTCATACTTTTCATTGCATTTATTATTTTTTCTAAATGTTATTTCTTTTTTTAAAACTTGATTACAAACTTGCAGAAGGAAGGCAAGCATCAAGGTGGGATTAAAAAAAAACAGATTATTATATATGTAAATTCTGGGGTGTGCAGTGATTATGTATTTACCTGGAGCAACGACACCAAAGTCTGGATGTCTCGGCACCATGAGGGGAGAATTAATACTTTCCACTTTGAATAGGAACAGGCTACGCTGCAGTGATTGCTAATCAAGGACAGAGAGACGAAACCGTGCAGACAGAAGCAGAATGACAGACAGACACCTCCGTTGTGAGGAGTGTGTACTGTCAAACTGTCAGAGGAATGGCATTGTAGTAAAAAAAAAAAAAGGGGGGGGAACTGCCAAACCTTTCTCTTTCTCTTTTTGTTATCTGCATTTGAAATCGGTCGGATGGAGAATGAGAGTCATGGGTTTGACAGATTTATCAGAAATCGCACAGCTTCCTCACACAGTCAGAACATTGTCATCTTTTACTCTCAAAAGAAAATATTGATAGTGATCTTTTTGATTTAAGAGAAAGATGTCCACAAATTGGCCGACAGGTTGGCAACGGGTCAGAATAAAAGAAAAGGTAAAGGCAAATGTTATCTTTGTCTGGCTTGTCAATCTCACTGTGACGAGATGTTCCGCAGCTTTCATTCAATTCACGTCCTATCATGGGTCCTCCTGGGTCTTTCTTCCTGTCTGTGGAGGTGGAATCACACCTGACCTTTTGTGTCAACAATAGAGAACTGCGGTTATTCATGCACCACCTTTCTGTTGGTGTTAGCCTACCTGGCAAGGTCTGCCTTCTCTCTGGCCTTGCTGTTGATACACACTGGGTTTTCAGACTTCTGGCCTCTTCACTCTGGATTAAGACACCACTACACTCTCAATGACCTAAGCAACCTGTTAGAATGTGGGTGGATTATGGTAAATTTGGAAAGCACCTTTTCATGTGGAGGCAATCTTGATGCTGCAGCTCTCAGGATACTTATCAAAAAGGTTCCCTGCTGTTTTCAGGCTCCTGGAGATGCTCTTGCCTTCATCATGCTTTGCATGTTAGCAGCACATTACCATGACATTTCTATCTTTAGGGATGAAACGTTGTATCTGTATTAGTAGTAAGCATTCATCACATGTTTAATCCCCTGCTCTCTTTTGGAAAACTTAACATTTAGTTCACCATCTGTTATTTATATAATAAACAAAAACAAACGGGTAGATTGTAATTTGCAGGACAAAAACTTGATGCACTCAGCACTAGGGTTGGGAATCGAGAACCGGTTCCGCCTTAGAACCGGTTCCAACCAACCAATCCCATCGGAATTGTACACCTCTAACTTTAACAGTTCTTCTTAACGATTCTCATCTTACCGTTTTTCCCGAAATTTGCTGGTTAGTTATCTTTCCCACGGAGAAATTAGACTTTTATGCACCTCTCTCTGGTCCGACGGACAGAACAAAAACTCTGTATTTGTTGGACAAATGCAGCGCGAGCAGCGGAGGGGCTTAACGAGGTGAGGTCCCGGAACTGCACCCGAACCGCTGCAGTGTAAGTCGCAACAAACGCCGAGTCCCCACTGCTTTACACAAGTCACACACTGCAGTCTTTGAGACGACTCAGGAGGCTGAAGGCTCTGCAGAGGTTTGAGTCCAGAAGCAGGACCCGGTAACCCGAGTCCGACGCTGGATCTCCCCTCGTCACTCTGATGCTGTCGCTGCTATGGCAACAACAATCGACCTCTCTGTAGCTCTTGTTTTATACAGCAATAACTTAATTTATCCTAGTACTTGAAAGAAAAAGCCCTTTTAACATTTAATCAACAATCGTAACTCTCGTGTATGGCAAGCCCTTTTAACATTTAATCAGCAATAGAACGTCTCTGTAGTTCTTGTTTCATACAGCAATAACTTAATTTATCCTAGTACTTGAAAGAAAAAAATTAAAATACACACACTCAAATCACACCATGCTTGCTTGTGGTGCAGAAGACTGTAGAACTTTTTTTGCCGCTTAACAACTATTCGAGGATTGATAAGAGAATCGTTAAGGAATTGGATCGATAAGCAGAATCAACAATGGCATTTGATATTCATAAAAACCTATCAATTCCCACTCGTACTCAGCATTACCTCCCTTGTGTTTCTACAAGCAGAAAGCAGATTATACGTTATTGCAATTACCTTCAAATGCTGAGGTTTTTTAAATTAAGCATGTTTGCCCAGGGCTCTTACTCTGAAGAAGTTTTAAATAAAGTTATGTCAGTTTGGAGTAACTGACACAGTCCGAATGAAACCAACTAACCTCATATCTTAGCAGCGACAGCAAGCATTTATACCGTAACCTCTGGTTACCTCAGTGAAAGGAATTTAAACAGCAATGATAGATGACTCATTTCGAGGCCCACAGTGGATAAAAAGTTTGCCAACTTTGTAATAGCTGTATGAATGAGGTTTTACCAGTAAAAAAAACCATTATAACTGAATACTGTTTCATCCCTACTTAATTCACCCATAACTGCACCTCACTTTGAACCCTGTCCTTGCACAATGCTCTCAGACCACATAAAGGATGAAGGTAGAAGATTGCATTGTGTTGGCACAGATTTCATAATAGAGTTGTATCTCGTCCATGAGGCTAATTCCTATTCTTCATGACCAAGCCATGAACCACCACAACCTTACTATAAAGATTTTGTGCATGATCAAAACAATCATCGACATATCAGGCTTTATCGCATATAATGGAGAGCGCATTGCCATCTTAATATGTGCCTTAAGACTTCACCAAGACCTTCAATGTTCTGGCAGGTTCTTTTATGTCATAGTAAGTTCTTCGTGCAGTGTGAAGTAGCCCTCAAAGGGAAAATAAAATCAAGAGGAGTTACTTTTTTCTGCAGACTATGAATAATCTAAAGCAGGAAACCTCAGAGCATTGGCTGTTTTTTATGTGTGAGATGGTCACAGAATCCTGTAGCACAGTTCTGGCTTTAGAGGAGATGACTGTCCAGTTAAGCCTCACTTTTCTCCATTTCTCTGCAGAGTTTTCTCTCTATGCGTGGGTGAGAATAGACGGCAAACCCTCTCAAACACACCGGCTGTCTTATGAGTCTGGCTCCAAACTGGCGGTCCGATGGCTCAATCTAATAAGCAGTCATTGGATATCAGATTCAAATCTCTCTGTGCAGTGTGAAAGATGAGATGCAAGTCCCCTTCTCTATTTATGTCACCATGACTGTGCAATATGAGGGTGTTCTATTCAAAGGGCTGAGGAGTGTACATCTGCTTTCCCACCAGCACACAGAGATCATTGTTTCTCTGATCTTTGACAGAGCAGAAACTGGCACCTTGGATGTGACAGCATGAACTGAGGTGTGTTTACAGAGCAGATCTCAGAGGCTACATCTTTTTCTTCCTTATACTGTGCTTACACTTGCTTTAGCCTTGATAAATACTAAGTATTCCAGCTTTGAACTATGTGCTTTCTGTTTTATTTTGTATCAGGATGAAATAGAAGCAGGTATTTGATCTTTGCCAAGTTTGAAACTGGATAAAAACAACCTCAAATGAGCACCCCTACAACATATTACATCTAATGTTTTTTTATTACAGACAAAGCCAAAGTGCAGAGATAGAAAATATATCTTAATACATCGATGGAAAATAAAAAAAAGAACATTTTGGTAATCAGATGCACATTATTAACCGATTAATATCAAATGTGAGAACCTCCATACAAGCAAACGTTGCGGAAGTTTTCTTCCCTTAAAAACTTAGTTTAATTAATTTTTGACATCTAAGATCAAATTGGAGATGCAAGTCTGTTCAGTGCAAATGCCAATGGCCAATTTATGAAGCAGATTGTTTTGTTTCCTGCCAGTGATTTAGTCTTAGGGCCTGATGCAAAATCGTACACATCTTACCTGTGCAACAGTTTATTGAAGGTTCCCTATAAATGCATTTCAAATCAGAAAGTTATTGATTTTCTACTGGGGGACCAATAACCTGTTTACCCAGAGAGAGGGGAGGCAGTAGCTTAGTAGGTAGAATGTTCATTTTGCATCAGAGGGTTGTTGGTTCCATCCATAAAGAGTCACCTTGTTGTGTCCTTGAGCAAGCCACTTCACCTACATTGCGTGCTGGTGGTGTTAGGAGGGTCTGGCACCTGTGTATGGTTGCCTAACTTCTGTGGCTACAGCGTAGCTTACTGCCATCAGTGTGTGACTGTAATGTTTTTTTTTTTTTTTTTTTGCATTTCCACTGAAGTCTGAGCTGCAGGATAGCTTAGCCAAATTAAGTCATTTATAAAAATTGTTTCCTTTATCAAACAGCTTTAATGTTTAACATGTACAGTGCCCTTTCAATGGGTGGTCATTGGGAGTGCTGGAGATTTCCAATCAGTCAGTAGTGTTTAGTGCTTGCCCTCCACTGCAAAGGTTCCAGGTAACTTCAAACATACAGTACTACATCCCTAGTAACTTAATTGGGTATATTTCTCTTGTTCCTGTATTTAAAGCACAAAGATACAAAGATCTCTAGAAACCTACCCTGGTTCCTAGAAAATGTTTCTGAAGCAGAAAGGTAAAAGTAACATTTTCTATATAAAAGTCTGAAAGATTAGAAACAATGTCTTACTGTTTTCTAAGGTAGTCTTTTATTTCTTCTTTAAAAAGGTTAGTGTATCATTCCAGTAAACTTCGTCCAGAGTCTGCCAGTATTGTACTGACAAAAGCACACATGCCATGAAAGGATCCTCGATGTAGGAAACACTTAACAAAAACGGTGTAGTGTCGAGTGTGACCACATTGTTCTGCCCACAGATGTACCTGACTGAGTATGCTCAGGTGTGGTTGATGCTACTTGTTTTTTAAAAGAAATGACAAAAATTGCTCTCGTCAGTCAGTCAGTCTACCTCTACTCAGTATACCAAAATAGTACAGAGTCAAATGGAAGGACAGCTAACACCTGGCTCAGACTGGGTGTTGAAACAGGTCAGTCATTCAAAGTGTTGTCACAAATCAAGATCAAGAAGCTTGAAAACGACTAATAATATGGTTCAGTCAGAGTACAGACCTGACTGAAAGGCTGTGATTAGCTTCATTTAGGTAAGACGATACTATAAAGAAACATGGACACAATTTTTCAGTAAACTAAAAAAGTCAATCAGAAGATTACTTAGTTATTGCTTTTTAAAGTGGCTCTACAAGCTTTTACATTATAGTATATAATAAGTATTTTTTCAGAATTCTTCTATTTGTTGTTTTTATGTCCTAAAGCACAGAACCTTAATATTACTTATTACCATGACTACATGGTCCTTGTGCCTAGAAATATGTTGTAAGATTAAAAGCTTTTTGATCTCATCAAATGGAAAGTATGCAAAGAAGGTAATACAGTCGCAGAAACATCTTCAGTCCTATATCAGCCATACTTTATCTCCTTCCATCTCACCGTTATTACCATTTTTAATTCCTTAGTCAAGCTCTTTCTTTCCTCCATCCACCATCCCTCTAGCCCTTTCAACTAACGTCTTGTCTTTGTTGAGGCGTAGATCCTCATTCCTACGTCAGCATTACCTCCCTCTGAGCGCGCTTGTGTGAAATTGGATTGCTGATCCGTTGGTGCTGAGTGGCAGAGATGTAATATGGGATAGCAGCAACCGCATGCTCCAGTGGTGGAGACAGCTGTTACAGGACACCAAGGGATCAGAAATGATGCTTGACTCCAGTCCCCCATTTCCTCAAGACTGGAATTGTTCTCAGTGCATCTCGTGACAACTAAAAGGATGTGGCGAGGCACGCCGCGCTCTGAGGGCTGTTTGATTCACTCAAGGGTCAAGAGGTCATTGTTGATCCCCTGGCAATTTGACGTGGCTGTCGTCTTAGATTTGCTATTATCATCTGTCATCATTGCCACCACTGTTGACACTCCTACTCTTCATCAGCTGAGGGTAAGAGGTCTGTGTCAAAGATTACTTCTATTTCACACACATTTATCCTGTAATTAACACTTTCTTGCAGTCTGTTGGCCTCTAAGGTGGATGTAAAAGGGTTGAACTCTTGAAAATGCAGTTCATCACTGGCAGTATATATCTATCCATCCACCCACACATCCAGTTATTCATTTTCTACCATTCATCCAAGGTCAGGTCACTGAGGCAACTGGTCCAGGATGAAAGCCAATACTTCTCGTTTCTCCTGGGGGATCAGAAGGTATTTCTAGTCCAGAATATAATCCCTGCAGCAAGTTCTAGGTCTGCCCCTGGGTTTCTTCAAAATGGGATTAGTCCAGAAGACCTCCAAAGGAAGGAGACCAATAGTCTTTCTGGACAAGTGTTTGAACTAGCAGTGGCCTCGCCTTCTTCCGCTTATCCGAGTCCAAATCGCAGGGGCAGCATTCCAAGTTGGGCAGCCCAGGCCATCTTCTCCCTGGCCAAGTCCACCAGCTCCTCAGCTGGGACACCCAGGCGTTCCCAGGCCAAACTGAAGATATATTTCCTCCAGCTTGTCCTGAGTCGACCTGGGGGCCTTCCCAGAACACCTCCCGAGGGAGGCGTCCAGGAGGCATCCTTACCAGATGCCCAAACCACCTCAACTGGCTCCTTTCGATATGGAGGAGCAGCGGCTCTACTCCGAGTCTCTCCCGGATGTCTGAGCTCCTCACCCTGTCCCTAAGGCTGAGCCCGGCCACCCTGCGGATGAAACTCATTTCAGCCGCTTGTATCCGCGATCTCGTTCTTTCGGTCATTACCCAAAGCTCATGACCATAGGTGAGGATTGGGAGGTAGATCGACCGGCAAATCGAGAGCCCTGCCCTCTGGCCCAGCTCCCCCCTCACCACAACCGACCGGCTCAGCGTCCGCATCACTGCAGACGCTGCCCCAATCCGCCCGCCGATCCCCCACTCCCCCCATCCCCCACTCGTGAACAAGACCCCGAGATACTTGAACTCCTCCACTTGAGGCAGGACCTCTCTCCCGACCCAGAGTTGGCAATCCACCTTTTTCCGGTCAAGAACCATGGCCTCAGATTTGGAGGTGCTGATCCTCATCCCAGCCACTTGACACTCGCACTAGCAGTGGCTCTACTCCAAATACCCCATGGATGACCTCACTTTACCTTTAAAGCTGAGCCCAGGCACATTCTTTTGGTCATGATCCAAATCCTGTGATTATATGTGAGGGTTGGAACAGGGACCAGTAATTGGAGAACTTTGCCCACAACTGTAGGTGAAGCCTTGATCTGTTCCATGTCTTACTCGTAAGCAAGACACCAAGATGCTAGATTCACTTGAGACAGAGACTCACTCCCAACCCAGAAGGAGCATTCTCTTCTTTTCAGGTCAAGATCCCAACAACTTCACAATCAACAGCACATTTCCCCAGTACATGCTGCAGGACACTGGTAATGGTCTTCTTCTAAAGCAGAAACGGTACCAAACTGGTCGGTTGGTCCAGAATGTCCTTAGTGGTGAGACATCGGTTTGATCATTCTTCAATACCTCTGTCTTTTCCCACCGCCAATGTAAAAGAATTGCTCAAACAAAAGGACCTTAATTAGAAATATTAAAACTGATAACCTCTAAAACTCTTATCGCGCTCTGTTCATTTACTTCACTTGCTTTTAACTTTTTTTTTAACCTGGTTGCAAATTATGACTAAATGTTTCACCCTCAGCTTTTAATGATCCCAGAGCCAAAAATATCCAACAAAAGTAGCTTAACCAATTAGACTTTAACTAAAAAACACTTTATTTGAATGAATTATTATAATAGCAAATATGTTTTGCCGATGCATGTTCAAGGTTTGATTGGTAGACTAAAGCTTTAGTTCTGTTTTTTTTGGTAGAATTTCTAAACTTTTCAAGAGAAAATTTGAGGAATAGGTCACAAGGAAACTTGTTTCATCTGTTAGGACTACAGAAGACATTGTGCTAGTCCACTTTTTTTTTTAAAGCTGATTTCCACCACAGACGCTTTGCAAAGACACCTGTATGACAAAAGCCTGTATGGATCAGGCCTTGGTGCTCTCCGTCTTGCACAGAAACACATTATTGAGCGTAACCAACATTACTATTCACCTGATCTACATAATTTCCCCTAAAATCAGAGTTGCATTCAAAGGAACTCGTTCCAAGGCTGTTCCTCAAACAGACGAAGAAAATGACAGCGCTTCTGAAGCCGCCTTAAGAAAAAGCAAAATTGAAGGCTCCTTTTCTTTGAAGAGCAAACGGTTAGTTTGCAGTTCTATGCAGAGGAAAGTAATTGAAGTTCCTATATATTTTCTGCCTCATCATTTTAAAGCCACACCTCATTCATACACGTTTAGACATGCCTATGAGCGAGCTTTAAATTAGCGGGTTTATCTCTAATTTACACCAGCCGACATCTAGTTGAGAATTGAATTATTTATGTATAGAAATGATGCTGTGCTGATGTTTGGGTAAACATTGACTGTAGAGTATAAATCTACTTTTTAAGCAGACAAAAGTTCAGTGAACCTAACGCTCGCTGGAGTTCAAGGCTGCCATTCATCCATCTGTGTAATTGAGCACATTATCAAATGACTGGATCAGCTCCCTAACCCTGCAAAGACCCACACTTAGTCCCCATATTTCCTTCTAGTGTTAAATAAACCCCCCGCTGAGCTTGGCTGATTGTATGTCATTTGCTTTTTTTGTGCAGCGCAGGAACCCCCCTCCCTTTTCATCTGGCAGCCTCCTTCCTCCTTCACCTCCTCTATCCCTTTGTCTGTCCTGTTGCGCAGTTGAAAAATAAAAAGAAGTGGCATTTAAAAAAGGTGTGCATGTGGAGGAGTTGACATTCAGAGTGCTGCCACCTTAAGGTTAACCCCCGCACAAAAGACAGTAGAGAATGCAGGCTTTTAAAGCATCGGTCGTGTGGAATATCAAGTATCAGCGAGGAGGCAGAGCGAGCAGCGTTCGAGATGCACAAGTAAATAATACATCTCTCTTCAGCGCGTCTGGCACTTGACTCAGCTTTGTCTCACACCTGTGCTATTAAAGTCCAGGGGGCACGCTCAGTATCAATTACGTGCTGCAAGAGACAACAAGGTTATTTTGTCAAATTGGTGCTGCTGAAGTTTTATTTGTGCAAATGAGCGTGGTTACAAAAAATAGAAGTTTTGGACTCGCCCTCGGACGCTGCCCGAGGCGTATGCTTGACTCTTGTTAAAAGCGTGTTACTTTTAGGGTTTTTTTTAGGGTTTTTTTTTTTTTTAAAGGGTGGACCAAAAAGTGCACTTTGTTTGAGCGTAAATAGACATTGACAAGTCTTGGCTTTGAAAATTCCTCGCTTGATTTGGTGTGGTTTTCACTTGGGTGCACAAAAGAGACAATAAGTGAAGCTTAAAAGAGCCTCCTTGAGAATACTGTGAAACAAAATCACCAGCCAATTGACTCTGCTCTCCCCTCTCCTCCTGTGAGCTGATATCTGACAAGGATCTTTGCCATGTTTTGTTTGCTTTCAGTGTTTCAAATTGAACAGCCCGGTTTTGCTTTTTATACTCAGTGTGGCGTCAGAGATGAGAACATCTATCAGTCTCAACAGGAGCTGGATGGATTTCCATGAAAGTTTGTGCAAATTCTTTTAAATGTGAGTTTGGGGATTTTTATTATTTTATTGAAACGATTTAAGCTGCACGGTCAGAAAACTGGACTAATAGTCTTTGTGCTTCAATGATACGTCTTAATGACTGTTAATCCCAGTTGATCTTTTTATTCTGCAGCATCATCAGCTCAAATTTATTCATGCACAAACCTCTGGTGTAAAAGCACCAGATAACTTTTTAAAGTCATGACTTCTTTTTAAGTTTAAGCTCAAGAGCTTTTCTTTGTGTTCTAAGCTTCTCCAATTACTAATTTTAACTGAATTTTCTGTACTTTTTCTTATTGGATTGGGTTGAGTTTTGAACCAAACATATTAAAAACCCAGATATTTTTTATTATTATCATTTATTCAGTTAGTGAAGCTTAAAATACACATAGATAATTGTACTAGTAATGAATAGCTCCACTAAATCAAATATGAAGACATTTTCACCCACAGTACTATAAATATTATTATTGATATGTATTTTATCATTTAACATTTGGTTTAAAAATACAGTATTAGTCTCCATTTTACATACTCAAGAACCAAATAAGGTTCTGAGGTCCCGGTTAGGCTAAACAGCATTAAAAGTAAATGTAGTACATTCATTCAGATATATATATATGTGTGTGTGTGCGTGTGTGTGTACACACTCTCACTTATGTCTGAAAGCAATGATGTAGATATATCTAAAGATCAGATGTTACTTAACATAATGAAAGTAAATAAATACAGCATACTACACTCCAGATAATGAAAAAAACTAAACATTTAGCCTTTATGACTTTTTTTTTTTTTACTTAAATTAGACTATATTTGTTCAGAAACTAATAATTTACAACAATTAATCTGTCAGACTCATTACAAACTACACAGGTCTATAAAATAGTAAAAATTCTTCCTGGAATAGTTTGTGGTTGAAGCTTGTTTTAAAGCAGGCCTGTCCAAAGTGCAGCTCGGGGGCCACTTGTGGCCCTCAGAGTGATTTTGTGTGGCCCTTGGATTTCAAGAATAGTAGAATTTATTCCTCATCAAGCTGTTGATGCACTTTAAAAAAAAAACGTATGTTCGGATTTTTACTAATGTGAGGCAGAACAACAAAAAGAGTTGAACTAAAAATCCTCTTTAGATGTTAAAGGTTAAATCCATCTTTTATTATTCAAGTTTTTTCTTTTAATTAAATTTTCTGATTAAAAGACCTGAAACCTTCATTGACTTTCACTACAAAGCACACAAACTAGACTAAATATGGATTCAAATTTACTCTCAAGACCAAGAAACTAGGAAACAAGCGACCAATCAAATCCAAGAAATTTGATGCCGTTTTTGTTTTTTAAGGAAAACCTACTTGACCCATGTTTGTATTTACACAGATTTAAGGGTCCTTTTCTACAAGAAAGCAAATATTTAGTTCTGTTCATTAAAATGTTGTATTAAGTACAAAATAAATAAAATTCACAATAAAAAAAAACAATTTTTTTTTTCCATTTTTTAATTAAATCTACATTTTGTGGCCCTTAAGGACTTTTAACTTGGCGATTTTGGCCCTTGTCATGAAAAGCTTGGACACCTTTGTTTTAAACGGATAGTTCAGCCCATTTTAGGTGTTTTTTGTTTGAAACTAAATAATTGAAGTAATCAGAAGAAAACAGGTGTATTTTCACACTTCTGTTCATGAAAACACTTATTTAAATCCAGAGGCTCTGGATGTGCTACAGTTACATTTGTACTTTCCAATAAACATGGAATTCAGTAAGTGTTTAATGTTATTATGACATTGGTGTAAAGATTTCTGAAATAGAGCAAAGACATGTTAGAGAGTGGAGCCATTTAGGATGGGAACGGTCCACTTTGGTATTGTCTGCATTTGAAGTAGCCGTTAACTCCAAACTCATGTGGTTCAAACGTACAGCATGCAAGATATTAATCTAAGTTTTTTATATATAAACCCACTTTAAAATAGTCAGAAACCATTTTGAGGAATTTAATGTGTTTATTTCAACTCTAACCCCTGGAAGCAGTCTATACGTGTGGCTCTATCTTTAGACCGGTAAATTCCTGCTTGATTAGGGTGTCCTGTTGCTGTGAGCCAGTCTCTTGTACTTTGATTGAATGTGTCTTGCGGTCCCTGCGATCATTACTGTCAATAACAACAAACATCACTACTGCACTGCTGATTAATTTGGCTTGGGGCTTTAAAATAATTGCCCCTTTTTTGCATTTGAATGGGGGATGCCAATTGGCTTAATATACATGGCTCTGCATATTTAGATCTACAATTGGCTATGCTCCTGCCCTTTTTACTCTGCTTTTATCAAACCAGAGATGAGCTATTTTTGTAATGTCACTGTAATTACTTCCTATGCTCCATACTTAATCATTTATTTTTCACTCATTAAGCTCAGCTGCTTAAAATCAGAGGTTATTTCAAACTTGAACACAAGAAATCATGATGGCTGTCTCTGTGGTGACCTCTTTTAATGTTTTTTCTTCCTACATAAGTAAACTAATATTATTTCATCTAAAAGAAAGCATGTTACAGGGTGCAGACTTTTTCCTCTAATATGTTTTTGCACAAACCAGTAATAAGAAATTACCTAAAGCTAACCCTACAAGTTTAAACACTGAATGCTGGAAGTCTTTTTCTTTTCTAGCCTAATAAATTTAGCATTTGATTTTAAATTACGTGTGTCAGAAAAACATTGATTTGCATGAGCCTTAAATAAGCCTATATATGTAACTTTAACAGATGGAAATCCTCTGTTCAGGCTACACACCAGTAGTTGAGGTAAACAAAGAAACTGATACTTGGAGGCAGCAGAAAAAACCTCAAAATAAATATGTTGGACATTTAGTTTTTTTACTTAAAAAAGAAAAGAATACAGAAGGTATACATGACAAGAGATCAGCAGAGCAAATATGCTTTTCAGGCCTGATGCATCACAGGAACATCTGATTTTTTTTTTTTTTTACACTGAATTTTCTTCTTTTCTCCTCCACTTGTCCAGTTTCATGTTTTTCACTGTGTTCACTGACATAGTCAGGTACAAGGACAGAAAATAATTAAAAAGACAGCCAAAGTCTTAAAAAAACAACTTTAGAAGCCCTGAAAAAACCTAAAGAACTATTGACTGAGGTGGCCATTGAAACAGGTGTTCAGAGCAGGGAAACAGCTAAAACTCTGTAGTACTGTACTAGTGTAGAACATTCTAATTATTCCAAGTACCATTATGAGATACAATAAAATACAGGTGTACAAGTTTGTATTTCTATCTGACATAAAAACTGACCAAACTCTCAACCTGAGGTGTCTATTCCTGGTCCACGAGGGCCACTGTCCTGCAGGTTTAGATGTTTCTCAGCTCCAGAACTTCTGATTTGAGTTGATGGATGATTAACTGGCTTCTGCAGAACTTTAAATCATGCAGTAGATGTAATTCAACCATAGAATTATGTGTGTAGGAGCAGTAAAACATGCAAAAGAAAGGCCCTTGAGGACATGGATTGGGAAACCGTAGCCCAAGTTGAAAAGTGCACCCTAAGATGGTTCATGCATTCATTGCTAACAGAAACACACACACTGCAGACTTAGCTCTTCTGCTTCACAACAACTGATTAAGAGTTTGAGAACTTGAATCAAATTTCCTCACTAGTTTGTATCTTTTGATGTTAGCAGATCCCATAGAAATGGCACTGGCACTACTAAAATATCAACTGGCACCTGGAATAGTCATCGTCCATTCCAGATACCAGGGTTGTGAAAATGTTATCCATTGCATTTGTATTTTCTGTAGTTTATGTTAGAATCCAAGACGGGCTTTCCCTGCCCTTTACCTCTATGTCACAGTTCAACCTATGGTGGTCAATTAGCTTATCTAACTTGTAAATGGTGGTTCTTGGACCACGGTTCTAGAGTTAAATGTGGGAAAATCTGTTCAGCAGATGAAACTTGACCAAAATAGTTTTTTGTCTTCAGAAATAACAACCACAGCAGCAAATCTAGAGCAAAAATAAATAAATGCTAAGCTCAACCCGACTGGTGTCATGGGACCTTAGTAAGTAAGTAAGTAAAGTTTATTTATATAGCACCTTTCACAGAAAAAATCACAAAGTGCTTCACAGAAAACAGAATCAAACATGATAAAACAAATAAAATCAATAAAACAAACAAAATATCATTACAAATCAAAATCATTAAACAACAACAAGAGAACACAAAAGAGTTATTTAAAAGCAGTTTTGAATAATTGGGTCTTCAACTGCTTTTTAAAGGAGTCCAGACTGTCTATACAGCGTAAAACTAAAGGATGGTCATTCCAAAGTCGCGGTGCAACAGACTGGAAGGAGCGATCACCTCGACTTTTAAATCTGGTCCTTGGAACTGTTAGGAGATTCTGGTCTGTGGACCTGAGGACTCGGGTTGGAGCGTACGGCTTTATCAGTTCAGTAACATAAAGAGGAGCTTAACCATGTAGGGCCCTGAAAGTTAGAGTCAGGATTTTAAAATGAACTCTACATTTAACAGGTAACCAGTGCAGAGACCTCAGAATAGGAGTGATGTGATCTTTCCTGTTTGCTCCAGTGAGGAGCCTCGCTGCAGAGTTCTGGACCAGCTGAAGGCCATAAAGGGCTTTTTGGTTCAAACATGTGAAAAGTGTGTTACAGTAATCTAGACGGGAGGAGATCAAAGCATGAAGAACCATTTCCAGTTCAGGTTTTGACACCAACTTTCTCAGTTTGGAAATATTTCTCAGATGATAAAAACAGTTTATGACCAGCTGTTTTGAGTGACCTTCAAGAGACATTGATTGGTCGAAAATAACACCCAGATTCCTCAGGTTTGACTTTACAGCAGAACTTAAATGTCCAATATGTTGACTGATCAGAGGGACCATCCTATCAGGGGCAACAATCAGACATTCAGTCTTTTCAGGGTTTAACTGAAGGAAGTTCTTTTCTAACCAGTTAGTAATGGCTGACAGACACTCCAGTAGTTCAGACAGTTTGTAGAACTCTGAGTCCTTGAAGGAGCAGTACAGCTGAATGTCATCTGCATAAAGGTGGTAGGAGACATTGTGACATCTACTAAAGATCTGTCCAAGAGGATGGAGATATAGTAAAAACAGGAGTGGACCCAGAACAGAGCCTTGGGGTACCCCACAGAACAGATCTGTAGTATCTGACATGATGTTGTTTATATGGACACTGAAGCTTCTGTTTGAGAGGTACGATCTGAACCAGTCTAAAACTGTTCCAGAGATCCCACCAGGTCACGGAGTCTGTTCATTAAGGTGCTGTGATCAACAGAAAGGTCCAACAAAACTAAGACTGTAAACTCCCCGGAGTCTGCTGCCATCATGATGTCACTGGATACTTTGAGTAAAACTGTTTCTGTTGAATGTTTTTTACGGAAACCAGATTGGAATTTATCAAAAATGTTGTGTTGTTCCAGAAAAGAGACCAGCTGATCAGCCACAACTCTTTCTAAGAGTTTAGAGATATAGCTCAGTTTGGAAATGGGCCTGTAGTTATTTGGCTGAGAGGAGTCCAGACTGGGTTTTTTAAGGATGGGTTCAATAACAGCGTGTTTAAAGATGGAGGGGACAGAGCCGGTTTGGAGGGATAGATTGATAAAATCCACAATGCATGGGCCAACTAGGTCAAAAGCTTTAACCCTCTGGGCGCCAAAGTCGCAATATTGCGACAAGCGTCATTACTGAGTTTAACGAGCCACAGCTGCTGACATGAGCTGTTTTTTAGTTTCTACTTTACATCAGAAGATCGTGGACAACTGTAACTTCATACTAAGCAACATTTTTGTGTGTGTTTATATTGAAAGTTTTGGAGAAAAAGGAGTTTAAAAACCTCCTCCCGTCGGAGGAGACGGGAGGGGAGTGGTTACCGCTGCCGCGCCGCTCAGAGCGAGTTTCGGAGCGAGGAGGGAGGAGAAAATTACTATGAGGAGACTTCTGTTCACTGTTCACCAAGCACTTCATCAGGTAATGGCTGACTCAGACTCTGAAGAGGAAAATCCACCTCTGATGAAGATGATCAGTCATCCAGGGAGACTGCAGCTGTGTCTGCAGGCAGCGAGAGTGACCCGGTTCGCCATGACGGCCCAAGCAGCTCGTAGGTCCGGTTCTGTTCGGTTCAGCTTTGCTTTGCAGTGTCCAGAGAGGAAGGATGTGGTGTCCATAGCAAGCAAGGGTAGTAAAAACACCGCGAATAGTAACAAAAGGAGCGGAAATGTAAAAATTTGCGGCAAACTCAGCAGAACCCGCGGGAGAAAAAAACTGTAAATAGACGGGAAGCAGCGTTCACTGTCCCTCTGTAAATGAGGATGATGATGGTGGGGTTTTCCCGGGAGATGATGAAGAGTATCACAGGCCACAGAGCATCAGACACTTTTATGAACCTGTTGAGTGTTTGGGAACAGGTCTGTCCAGTTCTGAGCCCACTGGTTTCCTGTATGTTCTTTAGATGATGGATTATATACTTTTACATTTTTATACACTAATATATATATATATATATATATATATATATATATATATATATATATATATATACACACACATATATACATAAAATCAAAACTGTAAAAATAAAGATATGGTAAATACCAGTAAAAGTTACACACCCAATGGTGCTAATGCATGATGACGTCATAATATGCTAATTAGATACGTGAATTTGTTCACCAACTTTGATTCAAACTGAACATTTTTCTCATTTACAGTATGCCTTTATCTCTAACCATATTAAAGTTACAACTTTTTGAAATTGTAATGTCAAAAAAGAGGATTTTCTTGGAAAAACTCTGGCGCCCAGAGGGTTAAGAAGCAAAGAGGTTGGGAGAATATCAACTGGGCTTGAAGATTTTTTCATGTTTTTAAGAATGAGACAGATGTTCTGAAAATGAACAGGTGTGAAGAAGGACCAGGTACGGGAAGGAGGAGGGTGGATGGGAGAACAGGGAGCAGATGGGGGTGAGAAACCTGACCTGATGTTTCTAATTTTGTTCTCAAAGAATGAAAGGAAGTTGTTACAATCAGACCTTGAGAACACAGGGATTTGGGGCGTTTTAGGTGAAACTATCTGATTGATCGTGTCAAACAGAACTTTGGAGTTTTTATTTGAGGAAATTAGTTGAGAGAAGTAAACAGCTCTGGAGTTTTTAACCATTTCATTTAAAGATGTCATCAATTCCTTAAGGTACAGTCGGTGAATTTCCATTCTTGTTGATTTCCAAAGCCTCTCAGCTTTACGGCATGTCCTTCTGAGATTATAAATATGTTCATTCATCAGGGACTGTTCCTTCTATGAGATACTGTTTGTTTAACTGGAGCTACTTTATCTAAGATAGTAGAACACCGCTGATTAAATGACTGGATGAAGGAGTTTGCATCTTCACCATGAACTAAGTTTCTATCAAACATTGCAGAAAAACCATCAACTGCTGACTGATTAATGATGCGTCTTTCTGAACTCAGTTTGTGAGGGACAGGATCAACGTTAGACTGAATCTTAAAGAAAACACAGCTGTGGTCACTCACATGAACCTCTTCAACATGTAGCTGATTGATGTTTAGACCCAGAGAGAAGACTAGATCCAAAGTGTGACCCATATTATGGGTTGGTCCTGATACATGCTGTACAAAGTTAAAAGAATCAGTGATGGATAAGAAATCAGCTGCTGTGTTACACTCAGGGTTATTACAGGGTTAGAAGAGCCATCCAACAAAACAAAGAACAAACACCCACACACTTCAATGAACTGATGCAACATTATAAAGATAAGTGTTTTCCAAACTTCATCCACAATGATGCAACAGTTAAATAAATGCAGAAAAGGATTAGAGGTCATTTTGTGCTAAATGTGATATTTTGAGCTTGTGAGGTTTACATAGTTTTTTAAATTCGTTAAATAATATATACCATAACCATAAATATACTACAGGAGGAGCAGAACAAAAGATGAGACAATACATTTTGAATTTTGGATCTACGATCGTACATTTCCCTGTGGTTTAAATGCCTTTTAAGTTCCAGAGACAAAGAGGACTTTCTTGTCCATATTTTAGTTCCCTACTTGTTGCTGTGAGCTGTCAGTTTGTTGTCTGGTGGCCAAAAAGGGAATTCCTCAAAATTTCCCCCCATTTTAAAAACAGCAACTTTGTTTGTATTTGTTTTTCTAGTAGCAATGGACTCTGTGCACGCAGCTACGTGAAGTAATTTCCGGTAGAAGGTCAGGATGGACATAAACTTCCGGTAGGCGCTGGAAGCACATACTGTGCTTGCTAGTTTCCTTTCGGGAGCTTGTAAATTTGTATTTTTTTGCAAATCTTTCTTCTTTTTTTGTGCGCGGCCTTCTATGTTGAGCTTTTATGTGTTCGTGTCCTAAACATGACATGTGCACTGACAAAATTTGCATTTCAACAATATACTGATAGCAGGTCTAACCACCATTGCTGTGTGCCATTCTGTACAGTATCAACAAGATCAACTTCCCACCTCCCATCTTTAGCACGGAGACCGGAAGTCTCGTACCATCCTCACGCCAAACACGGAACTAATGCGTGCACAGAGGCTATTACCACAATCAGTCATGGCTTGTTTACCAGAGGAGCGACACTCATCAGCCTTTTGAAGGCAATGCTGTTTTGAAACAAACATTTGCAACAAGCTATGATGGTTAGCATCTGTATATGTTTAATAAATAACCTGCTGCAGGCTGACTAAAGACTCTAATAACAGCTAATTAAGTAGCTGACATCAGCTTCTCAGGATCCAAATGTAGTATTGTGCATGGAAATATACATAAATGCATTTATGTGGTGTTTATTCTTCATTTGGTTTAGACAAAATATAGAATAAAAATAAAAGCAAAAGTTTTGCGGGGTTTATTTGGCGATTAAACGCCATCAGGAATTCACAAGTGTAGGGTAAACGTTGCATAATTTAACATAAAGTTTTTGCCTACGTGCAATTCATTCATAAGTCCCATTGATTTAAAAAAAAAAAAAACCTAATTGGGTTGTCTTGGGCCCCAGACAACTTTTTATCTGACTCTCATTATTCTTCCGTTTCTCTCATTCCATTATTATTCGATTGTCAGCCCCCAGTGTTGTGGTCCAGTTGCTGTGGTCTTTCCCTCTGCTGCATGCTCAGGGGATCTGAAGCCAGTCATTTTAATAATACACACATAAATAATAGATATATTTTAAATGCTAATTCTAAAAGAGAGTTTTGGGGGTGGGTGGGTGGGTGACTCAATCATGCAGCATTTGCGGTTTGACCTTAGCACCAGCTAGGAAATTACTGGAAGCTCAGTGTTTCTCATTAGGTTCTCTACGCATCATCACACTGTCAGGTTGCCTTCAGCTTTAACCACAACTCCAGTAGGCAGCATGCAGATGCTTACTTAAAGGTTCTGCTTTTATGGGTTTGGTTTTTAATATGGGTTGACAGTAGTGCTTCAGATAAAAAGTTACCATTACATCATTCAAAATTCATCATCGGGAGCATCCTAACAGAGGAACATTGCTGCTTTTATTGATGTTCTGTCTTCCAATTTGCATATTTTCTGCCTAATTAGTTATGACTCATGGATAATTAAGTAAACATAGATGGTGTCAAAACACCTCTATGTCCAATGTAGCTAAATGTCATGAATTTTAAAGTATTGGTCAATAAAAGAAAGTCCTATTTGGGGAAAATGTAATAAAAATAGGCATCACTTTGACTGGATGCCAGTTGTTTTCATGTGCAGAGTTTATTTAGATTAAAATGCATTCTGTTTTTATTAATAAATTTAAACTATTTTCAGATTAAGAGTCCTTTTGTCAAAACATAATCGATGTATTTTCAGAATAAAGTGATTTTGATGAAAAAGGTGATCAAAAATTAAACTGGCACAGAGACCTGCAATACCCATAATGCCGTGGGTAAATGAGCTATGTGAAACTCTTCAGGTGTACGTACGTTGGTTTCATTTAAACAAAAACACATAATTTTATACACTTAAAATGTTTTAGGTGCATGTGTATGTTTGAGACTCTTATTTTGAAGGATTGGTTAAAGTTCTTTGAGTTCTGCTGACTCTTTGGTCTCATTCAAGAAAATGTGTCACAATGGTTTTGTAGTTTACTGAGTTAAAAATACACTCATAACCTTCGGTTGCAGAAAAACAAAAGGATAAATACAGTCGGGTTAATTCTGGAACTTATATCAAATAGTTGTTTTTTTCTTCCAAGTGGCTCTAATGTGTTGTCATAGAAAACAGAGGTTTATTTACATTTCAGCAGCTGATTGAATTGATGTTAAACAGCTTAGTTTAAACATTTTGATTGGTTAGCATCTCTGATTTGTACATCTGTTACTTAATACCTGTTTTTCCTGCTTTGTTCTGTGAGTGCATGATGACGTAGTTGCTTTTAAATAAAGTCAGATTTCAGTTTCCTCTTAGAGAATTCAGGTCTTTGTTTGATGGTGTGATTAGTTTTTACACCTTTTATCTGTTTCTGCTGTTGACACCAGCATAAAGGAATGTCTTCAATTATTTTTAAAAGAATGTTACTGTAAGATTCAAAATTCCTCACAGTGATTTCTCTGCTCCAGATTTTTATTCTCCTAACCTCTTGCATATTTAAAAAAAACTTTTGTTGCCATTAAATGCAACAACCATGGATCACCAACGGCCACGCGGTTTGTTTTCCCGGGTATTTCTGCTCCAATAACAGCACTGTCAATTTTATTGCAGCCATAATCAGATTAGATACTTCAGGGAAATAACGTCTGATAATGTTTGAAGAGGAGGATAATATCCTTATTCAAATTAGTCTACAAATTGGAATGGAATAAATCGTCTGTTCAACATATTATTTTACCGAGTCTAGAGACAAAGCATTCCAAAAGTAATTGAAAGCAATTAGATTATGATTACTAAATTTAATTTACCTGGGGGATTATGGTAGTGTTTGTCAGTTTTAGGGTTTGTGATGTTTCACAAAATACAGAATTATCTTTTTTGTTTTTGGCTAAGTCCTTATTGAAGTCATGCTTCATGCTTCTGCTGACAGAAGCATTTATATGACTGCGTACGTGTTCTCTAAAGTAAAATTCATGTTTTCAAAGAAGCATTATATGAACTTCCTTTTACCTGAGTTTGCTTTAGTTAAAGTGGATCTGTGTGGAAAAATTATAAGCAGTTAGAAGCAGCTTTAGGCTAAAGTAAAATTCTCATTAATGTCAGATGTTCTTCAAGACTGACTGTTGGAAAAAGTGATCTGCACACTCTTGTGCATGTGCGTATGTTAGTGCTGTTTGTTTATCTTAGGCTATTTATTTGTTGAAAACCATTAAACCTTCTGGATTTTGTATACCTCTGTTACACATAGAGCTGAGTGAGAGAATTACCTGGAGCTCCATGTTTGGTACAACAGTCGTGTCCAGACTAGTGATGCGTGGGTTAGGTTTTTTTTTTAACCCGCCGGTCCTACACATTTGAAAACTTCTGACCTATGATTGTAATTTGTCAAAAGGACCGGCAGCCTTTAGATTTGTCCATCAAAGTAAAAAAGAAAAAACAACAATGATGGAAAATTTTCCTTTAACGTGACCCGTTTGATGAATCCTCCCAAAACCACAACGCACAGAGGTAAGTAAAAGACAACCTCCGCACCACTAGTCCAGACAAGGAATGCACCGATATAATACAGATATTGGGCCAATACCATATACTCGTTAAAGTTAACAGATACCAGGAACCGATACCAGTATCAGTATCGGCCCGATACCGTATACCTCAGGGTCATACATAGGTCATATACTCGTACTTGTTAAAGTTAACCGAAAATAGAACCTGTCTTCCAATTCTTTGCATTTTTTTGTGCGGTAGAAGTATCGTATCGGTACTCGTAGGGCTGGGTGATATTACCTCAAATTAATATCACGATTTATTGAGAAGTTAACCTTGATAACAATTAATGGACGATAACTACCTGTATGCTCAAAAACTAAAGTTGTCCACTAGATGGAGCTGTAGCAGCATAATTGCTCCACAGACTAAAATTTCCTGCAAAGTATAGGAGTATAGGAGGAGAAGTCACATGACTAGCATGTGACACGGACTAGTTGAGTCGTTTCACAGCTTCTTAAAGGGACACGGACATCCGGAATCTACTCGCTTCTTTTCATCTTTTAAAATATTGAACATACGATTATGGGCAAAATGACATCGATTAGAGTTATAAAATTTGATATTCGATTATTTTCGATTTATTGCCCAGCCCTAGGTACTCTGTATCGGCAAGTACTCGGATTCAAGTATCTGTATCGTATCGATTTGGAAAAACAGTGGTATCGGCCCATCCCTAGTCCAGACATTTAAAAACATAATTGCCGAGCAGTGTGTGGTCACCTGGTTCAAACGAAGCATCGGATCTAATCATGTTGCCTCAAGGATTTTTACCTTTTCAAATTATTAGATTGTTTCAGCCCCGCTGTCAACTCTGAGATTCTGACTGACATTATCATTCACTGAACCAGAAGTCCACAAAACACCATATAAATAAACGTTAAAGCATTTTTTAAAGGTTTAGGAAATAGTGTTCACATGAAGCTCAGTTATATTTGTGAAATTAGCGATTCTTTTCGACTGCATTAGTCCACTTTGGAACCACTTTTCCATTAGCCCTTCAATTCTGTCTGAACTAATCTCATTCAAGTTCATTCAACGATCCATCTACAAGTTGGTTAATTTTTCATACCTCTCAAAAAAAAAAAACACTTCAGAAGGTTTTAATCTAATCAATAATGACATCAGGTTTAAAGCTACTTTCAGCAAACTTAAAAGTAAACTCATGAAGTCAAATTTCCCCATAATCAATCACTGACTCTTTAACAGCTTCATTAAATCTAGTAATTACACTCTATAATTGCTTGGTGCTGTAGTGCAGCACTTTTTATACGTGTTTAAACCTATTACACAGGTGTGGGCAACATTATATGTCCCGACTCTTGAGATTAGAGATGTTTAAAGGCTACAGGGTGTGGTTGTACTCTGCCAGCCATTTATTATTACCCAGAAAAGAGCAACAGCATGTCTGAGAATGCAGTTTGACACGAATGAGACATAAGGTACGACGCTCCGCTACTGCATCATCCCATTCCCTATCCGTTTCATCCATTACTGGTGCAATTAATGTGAGCTGTATCCTAAATGTCAGCACAGTTTGTCATATATCCATTAAAAACAAACAAACCAACAAAAAATATCTTTGTCCCACAACACAGCTTTGTTTTGGGTTGTTTTTGTCGTAAATCCTCCAGCTGTCATCTCAATTAACAAGCTGATTTCGGAGGAGTGTTTGCGCCGTCTCGCCACATCTCGAGTGTCTCCTGATGACTCTCAGAATGTCAGGACGGCTCATGTGGAGAACGCTCTCAAGGTCAGATTGAAATTGGAGCCATTTCATCATGAGTCATTATGGGAAGTGCTGCGCATCCGACGGAGCAATAAATATTCTCAAACACGAGGCGAGCACAGCGAGTACATGGTAGACGGCCTGCAGCGTGACATTTTTAGGGTCGCGATTTATTTGGGACTTGTTTTTTGCAGAGTAATTTTAGCCCTTAAAAGGTTAAGAAATGTTCATCTACCTTTGGTGAAATGGTTGATCCAATATGTGCAAAAAGTTGATAAATAACTTGTGTAGACTCAGACATTAATCTGTCTGCTTTTGGATCGCTGACATTCTGAATTTAACATGAGCTTCACCCACAGGAACCATTTGATTACAGAAAATAACCTGAACTGTCAGAAAGATGGAAGAGTTACCTAAATCATTTTTGTTTTTGACTCAAAAATAAAGAAAACTAGGTTTATTATCTTGCTATGTTTACTTGAGCGTGTGCAGCGTGTGTGTGTGTGTTTTCTCTGTAGAGGATAAAACCGTGTGGAGTGTGTGGGCGTGTCCGCGCTCCTCTGCAGCATGATTACTTTGACGAGGTTAAAAAAAAGAATAAGTTCAGTCGAATAAATGGCCTGTAATTTATTAAACGACAGCCGCTAATTTGAGCCATGATGGCGGCGTGATACAAACATGACATGAATTTGTTAAAAAAAAAAAAAAAAAAAGCTATCGAGAACATCGGGAATCAGCAAGGTCACCATCGCTTTGAGAATTCCCTGTGAGATTACAGGATTCCTGTACCAAATTATTTCAGAAAACTCGAGTAGTGGAGCGTTATTCCCCATATGCACACACACAGGGAAAGATAATGGAGCTACTGGAGGCTAAAGTGAATGCCTTGAACCATATCAAATTTCCAGTGTAGTTAAATCTTCTTGTTAAATTTCTACAAATCTCGGAGCAAACCAGCCTCAAAGGCAACCGGGGAAACTATCTTTATTTCACACCCAGATTACACCAATTTAAAGCTAACGGCTCCTGGAGTTGGTGTAGTAACAAACTACATTATTGTACTTGACTAAGGCTGAATCCTATTTCTTAGTGTTACCCTAACGGCTGTGGAAAGTACTGACAGATTCTTTCGGTTTAGTCCTTTTTTTGTTGTCACACTTAAATGTTTCAGTTGAGCAAGTTAGACAAATATAATCTGAGTAAATACAAAATTAAGTTTTCGTTTTGCAAGAGAAAAAAACAGCAACTTGAGCAATTCAAATCTATACAATGTGAAAGGTGTATGTACAGGAAATGTAAATGTGCAGTGACCAGAGTCAGTCTATGACTGGCTGGGCTAAAGACCACAAACAGATTGTGACCAGGATGAGAGGGATCCACCGCCCACTTCCTGGTCCTGGAGGTGTGAAGGTCTTGGAGTTATGACAAATTACAGCTGATTGGATGATACACTGCATGTTGCTTCTGTCCTTAGCAGAAGAGGAAGCATGCCACGTGGTGATGGAGTTGGTGAGGATGAACTTATTAACAGCTGAGTAGGTTGAGGCAGCTGCTGCAGGAAGTCCATCCTCTGCTGGGCTGTGGATTTGAGGTTGAGTTGGAGAATGTGAGGATTGAGACGGCTCAGAGTTCCTCCAGATCTAAATCCACAAACGGGTTCTAGCATTTGTTCCTGGGGAGTCCAGATGCTGCAGGATGCAGTGGAGGGCCATGTTAATCTCAGCGTCTACTGACCTGTTGGGTCCGTCTGTGACCTACAGGGGGTCCAGACGGGGGTTTGTGATGGACTTGATATGGGAGAGAAGCAGGCGTTCAAAGGACTTCGTTACCACGGAGGTCAGAGCGACAGGTCTGTAGTTATTTAGTCCTCTGGCTCTTGGCTTTTTGAGGACAGGGATTATGTACACGCATGAATATATTCACAGTGGTAAACATTCTGTTGGGTAGTGTCTGGATCTAAGAGGTTTTTATGTTATATAAATAAAAGTACACAGACTTTTTTGTGTTTTGTTTTTTAAAAACATTCATCACAACTTTTCTTGATTTGGACTTTTCAAATAATTACTTCAATTTTAGAGAAATCAACAAAATGAGCCAACCCTGTCTTACACAGCCTGACGGCGTTACTTTACTTGAGATGTAGCAAATACTGTGTAAATTGATTGAATTTATAAAGAAGTTGAAGCTGATTAGAAAAGGAATCAGCCAATAAAAGGAGAAATGATTCATCTTTATACAGTAAGTGATGCCTCAATACAAATATCTCTACGTGGAGGTTAAACTGCTTTTCTTCTTTTTCAAGTGTTTGATTATATCTTCTATTGTTTAACGAGGCCTGTTTAACGGTTATTGCTCTTTGTGTTGGCAGGAATTACATTTTAAGATTCTAATAAACTCAATTCAGCATCCAGAGCTTCAAGCTTTCAAATAAAAATATTGGATATCAGACATTTACGCATCCTGAGAAAAGATTTTATCTAGGCAAAACAGTTGAATTGAAATACCGACCTGACATGCTGCGGATAAGTTTCCAGTGTGTGACTCAAAATACTCTCCTTGTTCTTAAGGGTGGCATTTTAGATTATTTCTGACTCAGCATCTATAAAACTTGCACATCCCAGCTTCGTCTCCCGTTAAATTTTTATTTCAATGCTTTCAAACAGCTCTCTGTTGTGATTGTTTACTTCTAGGGTGCTTCTGAGAATGGGATATGTTACACAGTTGTCAGCATCAGTCCCACTCCAAATCTGTAATTTAATTTCCAGCCTATGCAGACCTCTTCCTTCTGTAGCGGAGCTGCATATTTGTTCCTTTCCTGACTGAATGTTGACTCTTCGGTGGGTGTATTAGGTGCCCCTCAAACATCTAGGGTGAACTATCATTGACACACACAAAGGATAGTTTTTATTCCCTCGTTTTGTGCTGAAGGCACCTGTTTAAAACTAATTGTCGTCTAAGAAAAAAAAAGACAACATTAATATTTATCAGGTGGAAACACGGGGAGAAAAGAAAATTTAATAGTTGTTCGAATTCAAATCCTTTAAATTTGTTCTGAGCGTGGTGAGGATGTGACCACAAATCTCTTGGTGTGTGACCTGCATATTTTCCTGGTAAATGAGACATGTTAAATGGTGTGCCAGAGGGAAAATGGGTCTTTTCAAGCAGCACACACTGTTCCGATCATCACAGATAACCAAGCTGGAAGGCCAGGGACCTAATTTAAGGGCTATTTACCATATGCCAGACTTTCTGCAGAGCTGTACCCAGCTGCAGACGTGGGCAAAGAAATGGAAGAAAACCTACAAGAAAAGCCTCCCAAAAATAAATGTAATAATATATCTGCTCCTATGTGGTCCAACGCTACATTAAAATAAAATAAAGACAATGAAATACAACTTTTATTAGTTGGCAAAGAAATATTAATTCTATAAGACATTCATAAAGGAAACAAACTAATTTGATTACTGACACTTATTAGAATGTTAGGTTATTTTATATAACAGGGATATTTTCTTTATTTTTTGTTTTGTACAAAGTTTCCCTGAACAAATAGTTTAGACATTTGAAAGTGTGGTTACTGGAAAGTTTTGAAAAATTAATATCTCGCCTTTTGACCGATTAGCTAACAGCTAGTTTTAGCAAAGCCAAGATCAAAATTCCTGACGTATTAAAACAATTCTAATTTCATAAATATGATAGCGGCATATGCTAACGCTAACTATTATCCACTACCCGTTTTAAATTAAATGATTATTCTAGCAAAAATCTGAGCTATCTGTTATTTTTATGCTTATCGTCTATGCAAATATCCACACACGTCCGCCTAAATACAGTATCTGTTTAATGGAAATTGACCATTTTATAAAGGTTTTTAAAAATTTCATCTGCATAAGCCACTGGCTTGGCCTAGCCATTAGCTTATCAGTCAAAAACAAACAGTTTCGCTAAACTGAGATCGATTAAAGAGCTCTGAACTAAATTTAAGGTACTAAATATTTATATTTTCCCAGAAACTCACTTCAGATGATCTGAACTGTTGCTTTTAAAAGGTAACTAATGATTATTTTTCTTTTTGGGGCAAAACACAAGTATGATCATGTATTTACATTAAGTTGTATCTCCTTTTTTTTTAAATGAGCTCAGACCAAGTTGTTATCAAATTATATTTGTGGGAATAATCTATATTTTCAACTACAGAGTTTGAAGTTTTGAAAATACAATGTGTTCAGGTAGAAAATTGGTCTGGCTATAAAAATATTTAGTTACATGCAAAATGATTTCAGTCATATGTAGAAATTACCTGTGTTAGCAGATATCAAGATCCATTTTTGTTATCAAAACCACAATAAGACACATTTATCTATTGTAGTAAAAATAAAGACAAATCAGTATTTTATGTGCTTTCTGGACACGTTGACTTTTGGCCCTGTGAGTACCTCCTCCAGGCTGCTCCTTTCAGCGAGAGTTATTGTGTGTTTGACTTTGAGGAGGTTGTGCGACAATGAGAAACGGGCGTCTCTTTTCTTTTTGTTTCTGCACTCAAATATATGGCCTCATTTCATCGGCTTAACAACCTCATTTAAATGAGCCTAATGACTCTCACTAACGTCCAGGCATGGCCGAGAGATTGTGACTGCTCTCACAAGCAGTGTCCTCTTAATGCACATTGTATATCTCCATTATGAGGCCTGGTCCCGGTGGAAAACACAACCCATTTGTTGTCTTCTTCCACAGCTCGAGATTAATTTAGAAATTAATTTGGTGGCTTCTCTTTTGTACGGTTTACACGTCATTATTTCTTGAGCCTAATGATTTGTGAGAAAACTAAAAATCTTTTTCTCAGTTTCGCGGTTTTCATGATAAAAATGTTATTTTCAGTAAATGTCAAAAAAAAAAAAGTTTAATAGAGTCATTACATCAGTCATTTCAAGTGTATCCTGATCTTGTTTGTGTTCATTGCTTCCCAGCAGTAAAGCTTTTGACAGTTGAATTGAGTGCTGGAAAGGTCACTGATATCACTAATGCAAAAAAATATATTTTCCAGTCCCCTCTTAAAAATTCACTGAGAACACATTGCTAAAGGGAAATGTTAAATCTCCATATTCAGACACATTAGCGCTATTAGCTGCCTCCCACATGTCAGCTTGTGATCCCTCAGCTGCGTCAGACTCAATATACAGCCTGATAGTTTTCATTAAACATCAGCGTGTGTGAAACCAGCACTTGGCTGCCCGGTTATGGATCAATTTAAATAAAGGGTCGTGCTTGGCGTCAACACAAATCAATATGTGAACGGACTTCCTGATGTGGTCATAACCGCCAAAGCGGGGCCATTATGTGAGGCGCCCCCGTCAAAGATGAGTGTAAAAGCACGCGCAGTCGAAAATGTGACGGGAAATCAATGCTCTCTGATAGGGACTGAAACCTGACAGCTCAATAAGCTTTGGATTGAAGATGCTTCCTCTTAGTCCCCTCACCCACCCTCACTTCTACAACCAAACCTGCATCCTGTTCCTACAAGGGACTTAGCAGCTCAGCCTAGCACACTATTTGGGATTACACGCTCTTGTCAGAGTAAAGGTGTGCCGGTTTGGGAAGGAGGAAGAAATTCTGCAGCCCACTTCCACAGGCATTATTACATCATTTAGATACAGTTACTGCAAGAAGCCTATATACACTCATCAATAACACAAATGTGAGGCTTTTAATGATCAGTTTGAATTATTCTTTGTGCAGGATGAGATGAAATCTGCTAACAAGTGGTGCTGACGGTTCTAGATGTCTTTCAGTATGATAAGACTGATTAACTCCTCGTTAGTGATCATGATTGATAGCTGGAAGTTTGTCTTTGCAGCATAAAAAGGATTTGTTTAGCAACATTTAACACTCAGGACTATGGGAACGCCCAAGGAAGCTCTAAAAAGGAAGTTTATAGATTTAAATTAGTTGGGGAAATCTATTGTAACCATTCCTAATTAACTACAAACTAAAGATGTGGCTCCTGTTAACTTTCACCAAGAATAACATGAACATGAGTGATGTTTACATTAAAAGTGTCATTAGGAAACGGTACTTTTAGTACATTTTTATTCAAATGATCACAATAAGTGGATGGAGCTTCTACAGCAGAATGACATTAATAATACAGGTTGTTCCTGTCTTTTAGGTAGAGGAATTGACTAAAAACAGCCCAGGTTTTACAAAAAAATGGGTTTAAATAAGCTAATAGATTTCTCTTAATACTTTATTTATGGATCTTTCTGACATTCAGAGCAATTTTACGCCAAATTCCCGTAAAAGCAACTTTTTTAAAGGAATTTGAGCCAAAGTGCTTTATATGTTCTGCAAATTTATTAGAAATTGTTCCATTTTTAGATGTTAATATATAACATGGTAGAACCATACAACCAGCTATTCTTCTAACTTCTAACTTGTATTAAAAGCTTAGTAATTCGAGCACCTTGTCAGTTATTTATTTGACTCTTAATTAACCAACCTGATGTATTTTAAGTGTTTTAGGGCAGCAACCAGATTATCTACTAAGACTTCTACCAATTTTCTACAAATATGGGCACAATTGGTGAAGCTTATTGGTTTGTATGAGAAAGTGTAATTTTTTACCACACAATGTTATTGCCTTTTGATGCCTAAAACTGGTAAAAAGAAATCAAATGCCACATTGGAACATTAACTCTTATTTTGAGGGTCAGTATGATTTTGTTGGTCTTATAAATGATCTAGAGTAGGCAACATGGTAGAAATGAAAATTTAAAGTATTTCTAACAATTCTGCCAAGAAAAGTGGTCAAATGTCCAACTAATTAAAGCTTATTGGTGGCTACAAAATGTGCTAAGGGGCATTTAACCAAAACATAGTGAGGGTTTATGTGTATATTGGAGCCTTTGTGTATAATTCTAAACCTGTGTGGAGGAAAAAAATCTACAATAAAATCAAACGTACGTCTTGTTTTTAAAATTTATTGAAGTTACCTGTTGTTCCAGCCATAAATCAATCATTTAAACCTACAATTAACATAACATTCATGATGAGTGGATTTAAATTCTGACCACAACTATACAGCAAGGAGAGATGATCAAAATTCCACTAAAAGCTTAATTCAAAAACTGGCTGAAAATACAAGAAACACCTACAGAGTAATTAGAAATAGTGTGTACCACAACTACAGCCTAGAGCTAATATTTAGGGGGACATTTAAACCTCTAATAGTGTCTGTCTGTGCACGTTCTCGATCTGTGAATTTGTCCCAGATGAATGTGTTGACAGAGACTGAAGGCTCTCCAGGTAAACTCCTCCTCTTTGCAGCATGCCAGCTTTAGTCTTTGCTGCAGGAACAGTTTGAAATAACATGACTCATCTTACGGAAGTGAATAATCGTCAGATTCATAATTCTTTAAGATGTCTGTCCATGCCTGTGAAGCAAAGAAACTTGAGCTTACAATAAATAAAAAACGAAACAAATGGGAAAAAACGGTTCTTAAATTGAAAACTGGCCTAAAAGCAGTGTTTTCCCCTCGTCTTTGAACCCCCATGGCTGTCTAGCAGGGAATATGTACAAAGCAAAACAAATATCTGTATGGCTGCCCGCCTCATTGGCAAATTAGGTGCTGAGCCACATTGGTGCCGTGTTTAAGGTGGAAGAGACAAAAGCTGCAGGAATTTCACCTTGACACGCTCACCGTTTGTGTGATTCGCTACAACTGTGTTCTTAGTCTGGAGCTAAACAGACTCTACTGTGAAGAGAATCTTCAAAACAGGAAACAAAGGAAGTGGAGAACGTTTGAATCAGCTGCACTGACAGGAAAACGGCGTGGATTTCAGCTACTTGGAGCCTACAGTAGACGTTTATGAAAAGTGGGGTGGGGTTGAAATGTTTTTTCAGAAGTTATTTTTAGCCCAAAATGGTAATTTTCGGTAATAAAATTTACGTACAAGAGCTGTTATTTCCTGAATATTTATTCTCTAAACAAGCTGCTTTTTAAAAATAAAAAAAGTGTTTCTATTAAACAACACAACATGGAGACATCAACCGAGATTCACCAAACATTCTAATTTTACTTGTTAATTGTATCTTTCAGTACAGGAACACGGGAGATGGACCTTGAAATTACATTTGCCATCTGTATAGAGCAGCATTAGCATTTGAAAAACCAACAACGGGCCAAATCGGGAGAAGCTCATTCACACGCACTTGAAAGGCGTCTCCAAACAGAAACGTCTTCAGCTTGGAAAAAAAAAAAGAAAAAGAAAGAAATCCTCCCATAATTCAAGCAAAGGTCTGTTTATCCACCTGCCGCTGCGCAGTTCATGGTTATTTTTCACTTTCTTTAGCAGACTCAGGTCTCTAATGATCCCAGCACGTCTCTTCAGTGTACATCTTACCCCAAGCAGTGCGCTGTGTGGACTCCCTCCTGTGCTCGCAGGAGTGCAGAGCTGCGCTGACCACTTCATCTTGTGGGATAAAACCAGTCTTTTAGTTTTCTCTTAGAGCCCCGGGGGTGGAGGTTCCAAGACTGAAACCTCAAAGGGTGGAGCATCGCTACAGGTTGAGCTCTGCTTTTTAAACGTCTTCCATTTTCCTCCTCAAGTCGCGTCACACGCTAAATTAGATTGGCATTAACAATGTGAGTTTTTATTCTATATTATTCTGTGAACCTAGATGTGCTTTTTAGCAAATGAAAGAGCTGCAAAAATAATAGTGTTTTTGGTGTAAGTGCACTGGTAATTCTGTATGTTAGTGGAGTAATAGGGGGTTTAGTTGAAGGCTTACCTGCCTATATAATAAAATTTTGCAGCTACTTATTTGCTAAGTGACACATTTATTTCAGATTTGTAGGTTTATTTTAGTGGAGCTGGCAAATGTGGTCATTGTGGGCTTTGCTCCTTTAAATAGGAGCACATTTATTGCAGCTGGTCAGTGGTTTTGCATCAGTGTTTAGTTTAAAATTAAAGCAGAGAAATGTTTTATAATTAAAAACTTGGCCAAATATATAAGTATTTTAAATCAGGTTTTAACTAGGGATGCTCGATATTGGCTTTTTTACCGATAAACGATATCGTCTAACTCTTAATTTTCGATACCGATATAAACCGATACCGATATAAGCGGGGTACCCCTCATTAAAAAAAAGACAAACAAAATCATTTTAGGTAACCAACCAACATCCCAGACCTCCTATCATGCATACTTAAACTTTAAATATTGTCAGTGCAAAATAGAACTGCTTCAATTCCTTTTCAAAAAAGGAGACATCTTGATTCCTCCTCCCATAACTTCCACTTTACAGTCATTACAAATGGAAATGTTATTGTCCGGAGACACTTTGGAATAATTCCAAACCAAAGTTGGTGAGTCCTGTTACGTTATGCTGCAAGTAATGACGTGGTTTGATGATGTCATCAAGTGTACGCCAATAGATGTTGCATTCAAGGTTGGCTGGGAAATGCAGAAGGCACAGGATTTAATGCAAGGTGTGCCAAATAAATAAAAATATCTCAAAAACTATACCTCAGATTAGTTATATTTTGACATTTTGGGAGAAAGGAGAAGTAGCCGAACAGTTTGATGTATAATATGTACATGGCATGTAAAGGGTATGTGTGTCATTACAAAAACCGATACCGATATTTTCCAAAATTACATTTTAATGCCAATATTGGCCGATAATATCGGTAGACCGATAATATCGAACATCCCTAGTTGTAACCCTTTACCTGGCCACTTGGTGGAGCACATTTCAGGTTCTATATCTTTTTAAAGCATGCACTGAACTTAACTGGAAAAACTGCTAAACTTAAAAAATTCTAAAAAAAAATATGAGGATGTTTCAATAAAAAGTTAAAACTACCTTATTTTATTAAGTTGTATTTATTTTGAAAATATTGCAAGGATAATAAAGGTTTAATACAGATATAATATTTTAGTTCATAAAATAATCTAGGACATGGCAAACTAATAAAAATATGAAGACATTAAAAAAAAAGTACATAAATATTAAACTAGATTTTCAAAATAATCAGACTCGGAAAAGACGCAGGAGGACCTGATGTGATCCAACCCCTACTGGTAACTGATTTGCTTTAATTAACGGTTTTATAAATCAGCATACCAAGCTACAAGCTCCACAACTTAATATTCATTCCACCGTTCACCATGGTGACTTATTATTTAACCATTAAGTTTTATTATATTCACATACATTTATCAGATAAACACATCCAACCAAATTATGACAAATGTAAACTTTCAAATACATGCTCCTATATTTATTACAATAATATTATTATAATCTGTTAGACATTATTATTAAATGACATTATATTATTTTGACATTTATTGTCCAAATAACCAAAAAGTGATTTGCTTTTTTTCCTGGTGTGAAAGTTAAAGGTTTTATGTATAGAGCCTTAAGATCTCAGTGATGCAGAAAACAATCAAATGGGATTTATTGTAAAGCGCACAGAGTTGCAGAATTTAATATTTGGATGTGATCCAACAAATCTGAGCTTTTTTTGTATTTTTCCACACTTTGCATTAATCTTCAGAGTGAATGAGGGACTATATTTTAGTCTGAGGTGAAGTTTGCTGCAGGAAATGACAGCATTTAACACAAAGTACAGTTTATAGCAGAACAATATTCAACTTTTCAGTAAGTTCTGTCGATGTGTGATTGACAAGAACCGCAAGAAAATATGTGACAACCCAATTAATCAATAGGTCATCTAAAAGAGAGGAAGTGAGTTAACGTCGCTTTCAGCTAACTTCAAAGGTTTGTGGCTTTTGGAGTTTATAATATTTTTAAAGATGAATATTTTTGATTTGATTCAAATATATTTTTCTATCAAAATTTTAAAATGGTAAAAAAATCCACCATGTAATAAAATGCTTTTTAAGTTAAAAAAATAATAATACATTTCATTATAAGACAAGAATTTCTTTAAAAAATAAACACAAAAATAACTATTTGAGAAAAAAGATCCCACACAGCCCTAAATATGATGAGAAAGTGAGCATCGCTGTCTAATCTAAGATATTGTGGGTTCATCTACTGAGGATGTCGATTGACAGATCTCAGACCAGTTTAAATGAACTGTACTACCAGTGCAAACAGAGCTCTGTTTGTTTTAACCAAATGTCAGATTTAAAATCACACTGCAGATATCAAATATTTCCTCCAGCTCGTGGACCGATGCCGTTATACAGAGCATCTGTAATTCACTTGACTGACACGTCCTGGGCAACTTGAGCTCATCTTAAATGCTAAACAGAAAAATAAACTGTTCAGTGATAGAACTCCTCATTTCCACTCGCATAGTTTTCAGTCCTAAAGGAGATCTTATGACCCTTTTAGTCTAATTGACATGCTTTTCTGACAATCATCTTGAAAGGCTCAGGCCCCAAAGAGTGGAGTTGAGTTTCTTACTATGCTCGCTAAAATTAGCTGCAAAATGAAGTGCTTCAGATAAAGGGTTATTCAAGAGCTTTCTAGAGCTGTGATTTTAGCCTTATTTTGGCCAAAGTGTGATACAGATGTTTCATAAAGACTCTTGAAGAAAAGCTGCAGCTTGACAGTTTGAGTCAAAAATCAGAGTTTGTGTGCTAATCTGTTTTTATTTTTAGTGAAGCGTGTTGTGATCCAGAGCTAATCTGAATGTCTGACTTAACTTATAGAATATGTTTTAGCTTTAACTGCATTTCTTTCTGAAGTTAAGTGAACTTTAAAACTTCTGATAGGAATTTGTAATTAATTGCAAAGCAAGAGCTGGAAGGTTTTGACTTCCCTCCTCCGTAGTATAGAGCACACAGCATGGTTTGACATTAAACTTGATCTTTTTGATAAAAAGGCAACATTTCTACTTCTCTAAACTTAGATTAAAACACTTTCCTCCTGCAAAAATGACCCCACTCACTGAGTGAAAGGTTTTTTTAATCCATCTATTCATTTTCCAACATGTATCCAAGGTCAGGTCCAGGATAACTCAGACCCCCCCCCCCCCCCCCCCCCCCCCCCCCCCCCCCCCCCCCCCCCTCTCCCTTTCCAGCTCCTCTTTGGTTATCCCAAGGCATCCCCACATCAGAGAGGTTACCTAACCCCTCCAGCATGTTCTGGGTCTATTCCCAGTGGTCTGAGGAATGCAACCAGGAGGCATCCTATTTAGTTGCTCGAACCACCTCAGCTGACTGCTGTTGATGAAGAGGAGCAGTGGCTCTACCTTTAAGAGGAAGCTGAGATCATCTGCTTGTATCAAACCAATCGTAATCAAATTAAAGTGAAAGCACTTTGATTTGGAAGGGATTTCACTCACCCAAATAGATGCTTCAAGACACGATAATGTGGAAAAATGTCACGTTATTTTCTCTTTAACATGTGTTTTGCTGGTTAGCCTCATGCAAACATTTGAACTAAGTTCTCACAATCTATATTGACAAAAAGTTTACTTCCATGTCATCCATCTAAGCGCCTGTTTGTGAAATAAATAGCATTAGAGATTCATTATCAAAATCTGTTAAATCTCTCGAGTTTAATGGGAAGGGTCCGTCTTTAAGCCGAAGATCATTTTAATAAAATGTATTTCTTTTGAACCTCGTTAGTCTTCATAGACTCAAGTCAAGCAGAAGTCCGATACGAAGATGTGCTGGTTGGTATTTAGCTGCTGTTAGTAGACACGCGGGTCAGAGAGCCCTGTTCTAGTTCAATTAAACCTCTGCATGCTGTGAAGTGAATGTCTCTCAGGGGCAACGCGCTCTGCTTTCCCATCACATTCTTTTTGGCAGTTACTGTGATAGAGAAATAAGAGAGGAATAAGTACAAGGGGCGTTTGAGGTTATCTACCAGGATGCAAGAGAGGGGAGGAAGAAAAATGTCTAAACAAACATCAGCTAACTCTTTGAGGGGAAGTTGAAGGTTGATCTTTAGCTGTTACATCGTGGCAACAGAAGGCCTTTTCAAACACTCTATATTCTATAGCTTAACCCAACACACCGCCTCATTTGTTCCAGTGCTCACAGTATATTCCACTGTCAAGGCGATGCTGAAGCGCCGTATTGTGTGTAGCGAAGCTATAGCGGTATATACTTTAGGAGGTAATGAAATTCTTTCACTCAGGCGATGTTTGGTCCTTGGAGCAATATCTATACAAGCACTTGTTACCACTGCATGTTTTCCTCCTGATTTCCATCCTCACCTTTCGGTCATTTGCTATTCGGCCTTTCTGCCAAAAGCAGGAGATATTTGCCTTACAGATGACATGCGTTGTCCAGCTGCTTCTCCAAACTCCTCATGCAGCACTCCTGGGGAAAGAGTAGATTCTTTCTGCTGATGAATTCATCCTCATTTATAACTGTTGCAAATTAAAGCTCAAACGGACATCCACAAAGTATTCATCTTGCCTCCATTTTTCCCAAAAATGGAAGCTGCACAGAGATTTGTGGGTCTCTGATGGTGCTGCTGTGACAGGCGGTGGAGGGTCCATTCCCCAAACGCTCACCCCACATCAGGCTGGGTCACGGCCTGCTGGAGACCCATGTCTCTAACTGTCCCCTCCGGTTCCAAAGCAGAGCTCTGTGGTCCCTGTTATGCTCCTCTGGGAGCTGTTACCATGACATTAGGAAGTCTCCACAGCTCACATGTCCAACCGCTGACTGGTCACCCTCTGTAAGAAGCCTCAGCATGCTGCAAGATAGCACACGTTTTTGTTGTTTTGGCAGGTTTGAGCCCTTTGTTTTATATGCAAGAGAAAAAAGGGGGGGTGAGGTAGGGCTTGGAGGGCAAACGCTGCAACCTCGGCGTACTCATGGGATATTAGGCGGGCTTTCCATCCCTGCTTTTTCACTGAAGCCTATCGGCCTCGCCTCCACGATCACGCTTCTCTTTTCTGGAACGTGTGCGTCGAGCCAGGAGCTGTCGGAGTGTCTTCGCCGGAATTTCAGTGGAAGTCAAGTCCGTTCCCCTTCACTCGTTCAGCACGGAGCATGAAATTACAGAGTCTGCATCCGCACCCCGTTCTGTGGTTAATCAGTGGCGTACACACCCTCCAGGACGCTCGTGTTTTCATTGTGTTCCGCATGTCGCGCTGCTTGGGGTCAGTGTTGTCCGTGTTAAACGTCGCAACCCTGAAAGAATGCACTTTGTTTAAGTTTTCAAATTTGTCTGCACAGACTCTCAGCCCTGAGCAGTCAGCCGTCCATAATGGCTGACATTTATTTTGTATAAAGTAATACTGCCCGGCTGTGCCGATGACATTTCAGTAAACTGCTAGACTTCTTACAGAAAGAGGCAGGGACTGTAAATGGTAGCAAATTTTACAGTAATAGAAAAAATGTACCAAAATGATAAAAAATATACATTATAATAAAAGTGAAAGTTTCTACTTAAGGCTTTACCATTTATCTGTTCTCTATATTGACTGTAAATATAGTGTTTAGTTTTTACAGTTTGAGTCATTTTTTGTTTATTTCGCTGTTACTCAGCAAAAATATCCAGAATTTTTCTTCATAGTCGTCATTTCCGTCATTCAGACGTTGTTTTGGATGTTCGTAGAGTTCAGAGTTGCATCGACAAATATTTAAAAACCGAACCCGCTTCGTAGAATTGTAGTAAAAAATTTGCATCCACCCCTGTCTCTTTTGCAAGCATCTTTTTTGCAAAATACACAACTCTTTGAGACCTCGATGTTTGCGCACCAGCTGATTTTTTAAAATGGCTGCCCAACATGGCGGAGTAGACTCTTTGTTTATCAGCGAGAATCTCTGCTGTGCTCCGATCTAACAGATTGGACACAGCCGCTCCGAGGTTCGGCTCCATGCTTTCCCCGCCATTATGACGGAACTCCAGAACAAATCCGCTCCACATTTAGGTGTCAGCGCGCTGTCATGGAGAGGAGATACCTTTATACAGTAAGTGAATGGTCTCCGAATGAAAATGAGTCATGCGCTTTTGTGAGCTGCTTAATGCTCCGGGTCAGTTTCGGACCACACTCGGTTTGGAGAGTTTGGACAGAGGAAGGACAAAAATAAAAGATGCTTTTCCCCCTTCTTCGACTCCTCTGCATTTTATAAAAGCTTTAAATGATCTGTCAGCGGCGATGATACAAGGCATCTTGATGGATGGGTTTGTCTCACTCCGGTTCTCAATCTTTCACTCCTTCCAGTGCTGCCGTTCTTTCTGTTTCTTTTCCCCGAGGAAAGCCATTATTTCCCTCTTCCTCCGCATTTTAACCAAATTCACTGTATCAGTCCGTTTCTGGCCAAAGGGAAGAAAATGCCATTCTGTAAGAGTTAAATTTCATTTCCTCGCCTGCACTTTTTTTTTTTTTTTGTTCATGCGGTGGAATTACAGTGTGATATTACTTCACCGTTGCACCCGATATGGCAAGGCATGGCAGCGGCTGCTGTAAATGAAATTTCTTTATGATTAAAATTGTGTACGTGCATCTCCCGGGAGATGGCCAGCTGATTGCTGAGGTTTACCTTCTCGGATGCATTTAAATTAAACCATAATTGCAGCTCGGCGCCGGACCACCAGCGGTATTGTAGCATCCTCTGTTTCATCCATTCGGGAAAAGAAAAACAAATTGGCTAAACCAATCAGGGAGACAAGCACACATTAACAGGCCTGCATGATTTCTAAATCAGAAGAGTTAGTCTCATCTGCTTAGACTCATTTTTTAATTTTGTGCCTAAAGAACTTCTGAAAAAAGTTTGGGAACAAGTTTGTTTTTCCTCTATTTTTCTAGGTAATTTGATCAGTTTGTCATGATGATGAATTTGGGGAAAGAAAATTATAATAATGAGTTGTCAGTGGAAACAAAAGCCTTATATTAATCTGAGGATCGTCTATGTTCAGTTTTAAGTACAAAAAGCGCTGGAGCTTGTACCGATCGTCTGCTGTGTTTAATGTGGAAGCTTGATGTCCTGCTCTGTGTTTTTTTTTTTTTTTTTGTTTAAACTGGTTCAATAACTCAGACAGACAAAGGCTGGCTCGAACAAAAAGCAAAGACAAACACAACGCCTTGAGCACACGCTTTCTGTTTATTTGGATGTGGATAACCCAAAGCAATCAAAGCCCTGAGTCCTGGATCACAACAAGGCCCCTCCTATACATACTCACAGCAGATGGTAGCCTATGGCAAAAAAAAAAAAAGCTCTGGTAGAACAATAATAATTCCTGCTACTGCAGAACGACATAGCAGGACGTAGTGACAGATGTCAGTGTGCGCCATGTCCAAGAAAATACCCGACGGGCTGACCAGAATTAGACTGCAGCCGACCAGAGGAGGAGAGGGATGTATGCAGGACTGATTCATCCTGATCATATCATCGTCTTTTCAATACACCGTCCTGACATGTGTAAAAGAATCAGAGGTTTCAGAATGAGGGAGAGGCTGCTAGGTCTGCTGTTCGTGCATGTGTGTGCACAGATGAATTCTGGGAAGCAGGAGTCGGATTGAGTCAATACAGTATAAGAAAAATACACTGCAGCAAAATATAATCTCGTATACAACTCATGACTTTCAAATTTAGCATTTAGACAAAGTTTGCTTTGTATGAAATTCATTCTGTTTGCATGTTTTGCTTTTTATTCTTTTGTTAAACTTTTCTCTTTACTGTTGACCTGGTGGTTTTGATCACACTTACTTTAGATTTTCTGGGGGAAAAAAAACCTTAATTTGAAGTTGTTTTAAAATGTGTTTGCATGTGTGCAGTTTCTATGTCTATTTGAGTTCATTTATTGAAGAGAGTGGACACAGAGGAGTGTCCTAATGCTGCTGGTTAAATAAAACCATTCATCTGTAGGGCAGTCTTGTTTTTTTGAAGGTTGACATGCTTCTTTTTTGAGGATTTTTGCTGGTTTCTGTATTGAAACAAATGCAATAATAATGTTAATGTCTTATTTAAAAAGGCCAATGATTGAGGTGAATTTTCTCATAAAGGTTCACCAAACATTTAGGAAGATGGTAAAGCTCTTTCCCGAGCAATATGACATGGTATGAGCGATCTTCTAATGGCTGCAGAAATGTTTCCACTACACAAAGAGCTGTCACTCAGAAACTCCTAGCCAATGATGAGACAGAGCTGAAACACCCGTTATGACGAGAGGTTGGTGTCAGAGCAAAGTCGGCCATTTCAAACAAAAGAGCTGGCAGCGTAACTACAAAAAATTACCAGGGCTTAGAGTAATGCAGGATTAGTGGGAAAGAAACACCAACTAGCAGTTTAAGTTTGTTAATTCTCACATAGAGTTTTATTGTCCAGATTGTGTTGGAACCAACACAATACAGCTGCAGTGGCAAAACCCTGATTAAAGTAACTGCTGTATATTTATGTGTATTCCCATATTTGTACAGCGTTTTTCTAAGTCATGGACTAAAAAGCACTTTACATCAGTCAGTCATTCACACGCTGATGGCAGTGAGCTACATTGTAGCCACAGAAGTTACACAGAAGCTGCTAGCTTCACTTTATGCCAGTATGTGCTAAAATGACCCTTCTTTACAGGGTTAATGAAAAATCACTCAACCCCATCTGCTGCTTGTGTCCAGAATACCACGTTTGCAACTTCAGAGTCTCCGGTCCGGTGCCTTTAAGTCTAGCAAAGTCACGTATCTAGCGAAAAGCAGTAACGCTTCACGGCAATCCATGTTTCCACCTCAGAACCTGCTCAGGACAGACGAGCTGAAGACACAGACATCATGTATTTGAGCTAAGAGATCTATTGTATTGTGTTCATCATGGCAGAGCCTCCAAAGAAACAAAGAAAACCTTTATCTGTTGATTGAAAACACAGGAGCACAGTGAGAAGAGGGATCATCAGTTTGTTTTTCCAGACAGTGATTTAAAACGGACACTAGGGGGTGCTAAAAACAAGCCAAAACTGCCAAGTGTGCCTTTAAGATGACATCAAATGATTTTTTTTGTACAGTTTGGACCAGCTGTTGGTTCATTATTAATTACCAATTCATGGGAGAACTGTTTTATACAAATTTTACACAGCTGTCAAATTCCTCCTTATCCTGGCTTCACATACACATCTATGGTTATATGAAGCAGTAATAAATGTCACAGCTACATGAATCTAGTGCTTCCAGTTCAGTGTGTTACACTTCCATCTGGGATTTCATAACAATTCTACTGGAACCACATGGTAAAGTCACATTGGAAAGATTTGCATGAACAGCTGTGATGACATTATTGACACTGGACTAGCCGTTAGCTCATCAGCCAAGTCGGCACTAATCTGTATTTATTAAAACTAGAGCTATCTACTAACAGGTGAATTAATAAGTGTTCAGAACATTTCCACAGAAACCCATTAAGAGAAAAGACCAGCTGCTTAAACAAAAATTTAAATGTGGCATTTTTGTCTGTTTTTGGTAGAGGTTTTTTATGTACAAAATAAAAATGATATAAATGTCATTTTTAGCGCAGAACATCTGTTCCAGGTATGTTTGAAGCACATAATAAATGCAATTAGTATCAGATTGAGTGGATAATAGAAATAAACTTTATTTCTAGCAAAACTGAGTAAAATAAGAGCGCTCAAGTTTTCACTTATTCACGTGTGTTTATAAGCTTTTCACGTGAATTCAGACGTGTAGTGCCAAACTGCACTCTTTGATTGCATGGATGTTGTATGGAACACAAACCGTCCCCAGTCAGCATGACAACAGAACAGACACAGAATGGCTTGGCTCAACTAAAAAAAAAAAAAAATTTATCTGGCTCCACTCCTCCTCCTCCTCCTCCTCTTCTCCTGCATGTTTTTTGTCAAGTCAGAGGAAACCATCTGCTGCCCGGTGATAATGGGTGGCCAGGGAGGAGGATGGGTTCTGAAAATAGGAAACGGGAAGAAGAAAAAATTGAGAGAAAATGGCATCCACTGTCCCAGAACCCACAGTACCTTCCTGGCTGCCTGCAGCAAGTCTGCCATCTTAATAAAAACCTCTGCCTGATATCTGCTGGCTTCTGTGGATTTGTGTGTGTTTCTGTGTGTGTGAGGATGCATTTTTCCCAGCTGTGTGTGCGTACACACTCCCGTGTTTCCAGCGTGTGTTTCCCTGTGCGTGCGTTTCCCATCTAACCTTGATCATTTTGGAGTCAGGATTGTTCCTGAGCCGAGCTGATGCGCCGTCAGTGTGACGGCGCTGACTGAAACCTCCTTTTCCTTCTCTTCTTTTACATGATGCACCAGATCTCTTACAGATGGGCTGCCTTTCATCATAATAGATCTTTTTCCAGAAAAGAGGTGGGAGTATAAATGCAAGGCTTGAGGACAGCCAGTGCGCTTTGAGTTGATGAGAAGTCGCCTGCGCGGAGATAAAAATGGAACGGAGTGGAATATGTAAAGGAAACGCGAGGCAGAGGAGTAAAAATATTTATTAAAACAAATAGCGCGCTCACGAAAGCAACTCCTCGCTCTGAAATGGTCTCCTCGAGTCTCGAGGGCTGTCAGATGCAATTGTGTGCTTTGGGCATTCTCTGAGTGAACCATTTTGGTTTTTTCTCTTGTCTTTGGTTGACAGGTTGAGCTGAACAAAAAGACCTGACAGTCTGTCTCCACCTAAACCCAGCGCCATGCTCCCTCTCCATCACTCTGTTTTCTGCTTGACATGTTTCTTTTAGCTGTTTTTTCTTCCCATTTGCCCCCAGCACTTACAAACTGTCAGATAACTTTGAGTATAGATATATCAAGTAAGTGACACTCATTGAACTTGTCTGCTTTCATGAATTTGTTCATTAGACAGCGGATGTTGCGCTGCATCAATACCATGTAATATCTTTAAGTGCTGAAGGCCCCTGTACAGCTGTGATAAATCTGTCTTGAAGCTGGGAGAGGATTTTTTTTCCCCTCCTTCCTCCAGAAACAGGATTGACACGATATGTGAGGCTGCATAGTAATTCCATGCGAACCGAATCTTTCAGACTGCAGTTTTGTCGCTGTGCAGTCGGTCCGGCGCAGTTTGCCGATACAGCTGTTGGAATGCGTGATGGAGTGCTCGATGAAGCGGACGCCGGGTCGAGGAGGAAGGAGGGTGTGTGTAATGGAATTGAGGGATGGAGGGATCAGGCGCGAAGGCACAGGAGGGGCCGTGTGACCAGGTCTTTTCTATTAACTCAGGGGGCTGGCTGAGGTGAGCAGTAAGGCTTGGATCTGCCCTCTCCCTGCCCAGTTGTTAGACCAAGCCTCCAAACTTCTGATGGGGAGAGACGAATATTGCTCAGAGGTCCGGTGGTGATGGACCCTGTGTTTTCATCAGCCTTTGCTGGCCTCATAACATTCCTTACTCTCCTACAAAAGAAAAAAAAAATACTAGAGGTGCATGAAGTTGAAAGAACTTGGGAAACTTTTAGTTTCATGAAGTTCCCATAGAATCAACTTCTTCTTTTGGTTTTGTGTTTCTGATGATTTCATTTGGATCTACATCTACAAGTGATAATACCTTTGGACTCAAGATGCCTAACCTGAAAGATTTAAATCCTCTGTCAGTTTTAGACATTGATCTAAAATCTAGTGTGTTTTTAGCTGAGACTCAGGTCTTTGTTTAAAACGTTGATATTAACATTCTCTGAATGACTTTGTTGATTGTTAAGATGCAGCTGATTAACTGTAGAAATCAACTCGACCCTAATAAATATAAAAGTTGTTATGAAACAAACCCACTGTCCTTCCGCACCAATCATCCCACTGCTGAGATCAATATAATACAATCTTCACATTTACAGCCCAGAAAAGCTTTTCACGAGATAAAAAAAATAACTGTTTATACCCTGTCTTATATAATAAAGGTCTTTTTCCACTCAGTTGTCTTAATTGTCCCGTTTTGCATATTTTTACATCTTTTTACTAGAGATGTAAAGAAATATCGATGCTGCAATATATCGCGATATTTTCTTTAACAATATTATATCGATCCCCGCCTCTCACCCCTTGACCGCTGGAGATAGGCACCAGCTCCCCCGCGACCCTCTGTGGAGGAATAAGCGGTTATAGAAGATGGATGGATGGATATTATATCGATATTGTGATATCCGTTTCGCGATGTTTGCTGTATCGAAATCTAAAGCAAATTATCAAATTTTATTTTATTTAAAACAACTAAAATAATGGAACCATTAATGATGACAGTAATTTTTGTTGTAAAATTAAAAGTATGACCGCTAGTTGGTGGCTGTTTTCACCTTCTTTGTTCGTTAAGTTTTTAAAATGCTGTGACAGTTTTTCTTCTCTTGAATGTATGTTTTAATACTATGTTACTCATATTATCGCATTTTAGCACAATATTTCGCAATATATCGTATCGTCTGTCCTGTATCGCGATACATATCGTATCACCAGATTCTTGCCAGTACACACCCCTACTTTTTACACCGTCTTCAGACTCAAACTATCTACTGTATTCAGTTGTTTTTATTGATTTTTTTTTCTCTTTGTCCTAGTTTAAATTGGTTTTTATTTTATTTACTTCATTCTTTTTGTTCATCTCCCTTTATGTCAAATCTCAAGTTAAAGAAGATGCATAGAAATTGAGTTTCATTTTATTTTGTTAAGAATATTTTTTGTTAAGAATTACAACAAATTTGAAACTATAACAGATATGGAGCTAAAGTTTTCCGTGTTAGTAGCTGAGAGTCATTCACACCATCTACTCTGAGCGCTGACAGATCATGCAAATTGATTTGACTAAAACAGCTTTAACTCAGTTTTTTTGCAACATAAGTTGATCTTATTTGAAACCTCTGGCATGAATTCCTTCACTTTTTGATTCCTCTAATTCCTAAAGAAAATTGTATTTATTCCATCTCATTTGAACTCAGTTTTGGTCTTTATTATCTGCATTAAGATATACAAATATTCTCTAAACTCAAATGTAGTCCACAGCAGAAAGTGAATGTTTAATAACATCAAAATGAAATATTGCCGTCTTTAGGAACTCTTGAGGCGACGAACAGGACTTTTTCCCTCCTTGTCCCCATTATACATAGGCTGTAATCATCACTCACTTATAGCTAATTATACACCGCACTCCGTCATCACCGCTCACTTCTAGACGTTGAAGAAGGCGGCGGTGATTTGCTGCAAATTTCTGCCAAACCTTCAAATATGTTCTATTTAAAATATGTGTGTTGATTGAATTTATTTCAAGGATGCTGAAAAATGGATTTTCTGACATATTCATTTGGTTTCGCTAACCAGAAGCTTTGTTTTTTTCCTCTCTGTTGCAGGTTTCCGGCCTGTCTCCTGGAGACAACCAGACCCCAGGACTGCTGCTGGCTCCTGGAGTCAGATGGGGACAGACGCCCATCAACCAGCTCACACCGTGGGATACAGATGAGCCCCCTGCCAAGCAACACAGAGACGGCGAGCCCACAGGTAATGAATCACACACACACACACACACACACTGACAGGCCCTTTCACACATCCCCTGCTTCCAGCTGACACGAGTTTACAGACTTTTACATCATCGGTATGCACGCATGGAGCAGATGTAGGTGGACTCCTGGTTTATGTGCTGCACCCCGCACGGCTCAGGCCAGCTATACCAACACCTCATGCTAATGAGGCATCTTGCCCTACATAAAATACATGCTCAACCCCCAAATATGCACACTTTACAAATATTATCATGCAGAACATGCATCCATAAAGAACATCTTTACATAAAACCAACTTAATCACGCATATAATTATGGAGATGTCAGTTGTGTGTCGGAACGCCGAGGGATAAAATGGAACCAAACCTTCGTAACACGGCAGCCGCTTTGCTTTTATTGCCTTTGTTAATGTCATTAACTGATGTAGTTCAGCTAAAGTCCTCCACATGATCTGCGCCGAGTCTAATTTAGATGTCGACCCTGTGCTTTTCATGCTTTTGTAAAACCTGTTCGGAGCGGTGGTGCCACTGCTGCGCGGAGCACAGACCTGACATTAACCAGTTAAGCCAATATTGAAGGATTTTTTTCTCCTCTTTTTTTTTTTTTTACTTGTACTGTAATGAACTCACCCAGAATGGCTTATGCCCTAAAGCTGTTCATTTCCTTTCCTTTTTCTACTCTGCCGGCCTCTGCCTCCCGCTCATTACAAATGTATCTCATTTAAGAGAAATACCGGCACGGAGATGATGGTCCCGGCTGAAAGTCTGGCTCAGCAAATCCACATCACAGACAGCTGTTAATCTGTGACGGCAGAGCGTCGCGTTTAAACACTCGTCTCTGCCTCCTGCTGCGAGAACCCTATAGAATTTGGGTCTAGAACATGTTAACGAGGTAATAGATTAATTGTTAAATGAGTTCCTTCCTTTAGTGGAAAATGTTCAAGGAGCCAATAAAGGATTTTGGCTGTTTGGTGAGCTCCTTACACACACACACACACACACACACACACCGCAGTGAGATGTCACCATCCCAGCACGCTGTCACATGTGACACTCAAATCCAAGCATAGCGTCGCATAGTGATTTGCGCTATTCCAAACTGTGACTGGCGTTTGCAGCGAAGCCAGCTCCTCTCCACACTTCGCTGAACTGTGTTGCCAGAAAGTTCTCTGCCAACTGTGCCAGAATTAATCAACGGCTTCTTTTAGAAGAAACTTTACTGCTGTTTTTGTTAAAAAAGAGAAGAAGAAAAAAACATACAAAGTTTGGCTTTCGCCAAAGTAAAAAAGCTCCATTTATTTATTTTTTTTAAGATTCTTTGTTGGTTTTTGATATAAAATCTGGGGTAAAAAATGAAATATTAATCTCCATTCATTTTTTATTTTGAGGTACAGGACAGCAATCACAGAGAGGAATATGTTTTAATGAATCCTGTTGTAGGGAACGCCTGTAAATGTGGGTCAGTTTTGGGTAATATTTTTTTCCTAATTATTTGGATACGTTTAAAAATAAAGAACGGTGAGCTGGAATAGATGTGCATGTGTTAAACTACAGTATAATCAGAACCTTCAGTTGTAGGAATAAAAAACAAACTTGGATCGTAAAGAGCTGCAAACACAAGAAACCCCGTTAGCTGATTAGCTCCCTCCCTGCTTTCTTCATCTCTGCATGTCTTTTCCTCTCCTCCTCTCTCCATCCATCCCTTCCCACATTATTATATCGGCAGGATTAACTCTATAAATAATGTGGACTTCCTTTTCTTTGACGCTTTGCGTGCTGTGATTTAGCCTTTGGCCCCTTAGCAGAGTGCTCGGCTATTTTTGGAGCTCGGACTGCAGCAGGAGGAGGTCGGAGATGAAGGAGTAAGAGTGAGTAAAGGAGGGAGGAAGTATTCAGGTCCAATCGGGCCAGCACACCCATCAGCATCCATCGCCTCAGGGTGGAGAAATGATTGGCTCAGGGCGTTTGAGTAAACACGGACTCCTGCACCGACGACGCCAAACTCTGCACGCGTGTCTTCTTGTCCTCAGAAGGATGAATCTCCTGATCTTATTACCGTGTCGACTCCATGTGCAGATCCGTACATCCTTTCAAACGTGTTTTTATTTTTATTTTTTTATATCAAGTGAAAAACAAACTTGGACTGAAGTGGAGCAGCTTGCTCAGGGTGCTGGTGAGGAAAGGAACAGTCTGATTGGAATCAGTCTCCTCCTGCTGGTTTCTGTCCTTTTTTTTGATCATCCAGCTTCCGACTGAAAACCGGCTCGCTGCTCTAGTTTGTAGCTTTGCCCACTGCTCCCAGAAAAACCAAAAATAAATCCGCAGTAAAGAAATCTGCGCATATGTACTCTTTTCTAAGTTGTTGCATAATGAACGAAGCGAGAGGGCCCATCTGAAATTTTGGAATTTGTTGTTTTTCTGGCGATAGGAGATTTTAAACGATGCAGAAATGTAATTCTTTGATGTTTTATGAAAGGGGGTCCGGTTTTATTTTGGTCTACAGACTTCCTGTTAGTTTGATGATTTTCATAGGATTTGTATCAGCTAAAGCATCTTTCTTCCACATTTTCTGTCAAATATTTTTTTTTTTTATATCGGTGTAGTTTCAAGGTTAGAGCTGCTTTTGTTTGGTAGATGCCTCAAGATAATTCAAAAAAGAGAAAATATCAGGTTTTGCCAAATTAAAAGCAAGTATGTGAGACGTGTGGTTCAAAATGACATTCACATAAATTCTCATAAAGAACAGAATGTTGTGTATAAATAGGGTGGGGGGGCATACATCATCAGGCTGGATTTCAAATAAATACACTCCAACAGACACTTTTCACTTAAAAATTTAATTAAAGCATGAAAAGGAAATAGATTCAGCCAGGAAGAGGCACTACAGATAAATTAAGTGACATATTTTCAGTTATTGCTTTGAATCATCTCCAGCTGATTGGATACATTGAAAGAATTTTTCTTCTAAAATTTCTTCTAAAAAGTTCCCTGAAACTTTGTTTGTGTATTAATAAAGCATTGTTGAATTATATATGGATTTAAATATATGTTAATGTAAAGATGTTGCATGTTTAACCTCTGCATTATATTAAATTTATTGTTGATTTAAATTTGCTTTTATTACTTAGGTTCTCTGCACATCAGGGCTGCAGAATTCTTCATAAAACATGAATCAGATTTTGTATTTTTACCATGTACTGAAGCTATCAATTGATTATCTAAGACATGCATTCAAAACATTTCTAGGAGCAGGAAGTGAGTTTTTGTCTCCCACTCATAAAAGGAAGCTGATTCCAGAACAGCTGTACCCGAAAACTCCAAGCCCCGCCCCCAAATCTGTTCCAGGAGATTCTGGGAACAAAAAGAAAACCAGCATCGGAGCATAGGGTTCTAGTGGAGCAGTTAGCAAGAAGAAGGTCTTGTTTAATACAAGGTGGCCATCACTTACAGAGAAACCACATGAGCTGCACACGTGGAAACACATAAAATGAACACGTGACAAATGTGAAATGCGTATAAAAACGTGCTTTTCACATGTTTTTAATGTGAATTTGGAACCAAAAACATTTTTAAATTAATGTTCTGCACATTTTCCATGTAATTATAGAACATTTTAAACATGTTCATGTGGTCACATGTTTAGCCACATAATATATAAAGCGCTCTATTGTTGTTTTTTATACTGAAATCTAAACTTCACAGGTAATGGGGGTAGAGAAGCGTTAATGGGTGTCATGTGTTCATTATAATCAGCTCCTGTTAGAATTCTTGCTGCAGCATTGTGGATCAACTGATGAGTTTTAACAGAACTAATTGGACACCCAGTTAAAACAGCATTGCAGTAATGAATCTAGGAGTTACAAAAGCATGTGCCAGGTTTTCAGTGTCACCTCTGCACAGAGAGCTCTCGATTCTTAAGATCTTAGGATGATCGACAGGCAACCCTGGATAAAAGTTAAATTCTTGGTCAACACTGACTACATGGTTTCTAATGGTGGCGCTAGACGCCGTGGTTATAACATATCAAAGTAATTGTGTGATTCGGTAGCACATTCCTGGGTGTTATGATATCCAAACTGGAGGAGTAACTTTTCTTTTTCTTTTCCCTGTTCTGTTTGTTAATCAGGTCCGACCTGGGCCACACCGGTCGCAGCCGTGAGCCAGCCGAGCCTCCTGCCTCATACCTACGCTCTCCCTCAGCCGCCATCGTTCAACCATAGCGTGACCGCGCAGTCACCCATCATAGGGGTGACCCCGTCCATTCAGGCGCCTGTGGCCCAGCAGCATCCCCTCATGACCACCCACTTCCAGCTCACGCCTCAGTCCACTCAGCAACCGCCCTCCATGGTGCTGAGCATGCCCAGTCAGCCTCCGTACGCCACGGCGCAGCCAACGGTTACGCCCTCTGCCCTCGCTGCCCAGGCCAACCACGTGGTCCATCCGAACCCTCACAGCATCATGGGAAACGGCCACCTAACCTCTCACTCCAGCCTCCTACAGCCCCCCACCATGCCTCTCACCAACGGACAGGCGGCGTCAATGCAACCTACAGCTTCAGACAATCAGGAGGGTCTCAACGGGTTGCAAATGCTGCGGACAGTCGGGAGCGGGAAGTACGAGTTCAGTGACCCGGGACACCCCAAAGGTAAGCACAGGCAGTCTCAACTGTTTCACTCTGCAGAGGACGGTGGTTTTTTCTGTTGTTTTCCAGAATCACTCCACTTACTCTGTGTTTTTAAAACCAAATCAAAGCAGATTTGCTTGGTTAACATCCTGAGCTTAAAAGTGAATCCAAGGTGGGACATTGTTTGTTAACAAATCAATGTACTCTGAGCTCTTTGTTGCTCGTGACCTCCCCTCGTACGTGGAGCTTTGCTGGAATGAAACGCGCAGGCCTCTGCCCTCTGTCTTCAAACCAGAGCCGTTTCAGATGCCAGCAGTCATAAACAAGCCTTTAAACATTCCAGCAAGGGGTTGTCAAGACGCAATTTGCAACCAGAGCCAATTCACCTCAAAGCTGCTCCAAGGTTGCAGAGAATAGAGGCGCTCTTAAAGAAGGATAGAGATGGGTGTGACTAAAACCAGCAAATACCTTTTCTCAACCATTCTTTGTGGGAAAAAAAGGAGTTGTTCTGATCCTAAACTGCTATACCACAGCAACATCTGTAATGTTGTGCTCTGAAATTGGTTTTCAGTGTGTCAGGTTAATCTTTTCATTGCACCGAGCTGCAGTACACCGAAGCTGTACTAAACACGAGGCAGGAAGAGCTTTCAGCCGCTGCCCTCACATCTCTGTTGAAATCTTTTGAAGCCTTGTTGACTTAACGGCGTGTTTGTGAAGTTGCCTCACGGCTCCGCCTCACGTCTGAGTCTGCAAGGCCATAAATTGGTGTTTGCTTTAACCTTGCAGGTTTATGACGCTGCGTGTCGCTCAAAACAGATGTTCGCAATTCCCCGACCAATTTTCACATTTAATGAAGCTTTTAATTTAGCCGTAGATTGTTTTCTTTTACCTGGCTCATTTTGATCAATACAATGGCTTCAAATGAACTTGTAGATTGCAAAAAGAAAAAAAGAAAAGCAATTATTTTGGGGGGTTTCCTGCAATACCTTGAAATGAGACTGCAGATAGAAATGGAAGTAGGTAATTGGATTGGTTCATCTGCTTTATCCGGTCGAATCTAAACTTTTTGTAGTCTTTTTTTGTTTTTAATAAACTCTTAGGATGCATTTTTTACATCTTGACTTTTTAGTTTACCGTATTGTCAGCAACAGAGTGGATAAAATAGTAAGCATCAGTCTCTTCGGTGGACTTATTAACAGACAGAAATATGTTTCTTTGCTTATATAATCCCAGTAATGCCTCCCAGACTGTTCTGTAAACGCCAACATTCATCATCGCTACTTCCTGACTTCCTTCCTCCTTCAAAAAGTTTCAGATCCTGACGTACCTCAGGTGGTACGTTGTATGTTCTAAATTAATCAACGCTGCATGTTAATGTGGCAAAAAATATCTTCTGTCCTGCTGTAAGTGACAGAGTGTTCAACAATGGAGGGCAAACCTCTAGTACAACCTTTCTGTCACTTTCCGCTTAAGCAAAAATAATTACATGACTCAATGTTCCTGAATGTTCAGAGTTTTTCTCTACAGTCCAGGAAAATCCGGATATCAGACGAGAGAGGTTTACGGTTATTCTAGTTTTGATGTTCGATGACCTGCACGAAAGACAAACCCAGTCCAAACTCATGGACGGTCTCTAATTGCCATGTGGGTTTTGGACCACAAATGCTTTTTTTGGATCAACATTACAATGATCCAGTCACATGTCAGTGATGTCATTTCTCCACAACTCCAGCACTTATTAGCTCTGTTGCTATCATCACTGTCAGGTTTAAGTTTTTCCTGGACCACTTCTTTGCTATTTATCTTGAACTCTCTATAAACTTTAACGTGATGCTCCAGTGTTTTGTTATGATGCTGAAAAAATTCATAAACACATAATAATGTAATTAGTATGCACTTTACAACTCTCACAATGTAGTATTTCTGTTATCAAAATAAAATTACCTGCAATTGTTCTGGTTTACTGCGTGGCCCAGTGCAAAATGATTTATGGACTGGAACTGGTTCCTGGCCCAGTGGGACCCCTGGTCTAATGCTTAGTTTACCCCAAAATGACCATCTTGCTTCAGTAATCACAATCATGGCCTTAGTTCCAAAACACTTAACATTGACATGATAACCACAGGCCCTTGAACATTAATTTAAATCATTGTGCATTTACATAAAAGTGGTAACATCCTGCTTTAGGTCTAAATAATAGGAACTGAGGGCATCTGCGTGTATACAATTTCAAAAAGTCATATTTTAAACACTCTATCATACAAATGCATTTATTTGCGGCAGCCAAATGCTGCAGAGTGATACCAGCTAAGCTAATTCCAGCTCATTTACTGGAAACATTGAGAAATGACATCACTGACTGGATAGCTGGACCAGGACTGAAACCAGTATGGTGATTACACATTGTGCTCTAACTCATTGGTGTTGATTAGGAGCCAAATGTGTCAAACGTTCAAGATTCCAACTAAAAGCCAGTTCATACTCCACTCTGGGGAAGCTCAGAGAACAAAAAAAAAAGTTTGTTTCGGCATCATTCATGCTCCCCGAGAACTTGGCTGCTGAACTCCCTCAGCAATGTGTCAATCAAGTGTGTGTGGAGGGGAGCGTGTTTGCGTGTGCAGATTGAAACGATCCGTGGTCAGTTTGCGCCGGTCGATCCAGACCTGTATGCCTCCACAGGTCCGTCCGTGCACAGCAGTCATTTAACTTCGGCGCTGGAGAAAAAGTTACATCAACCTGCTCTAACCATGCTTATTCTCCCTTTCTGACCAATCACAACGGTTGTTCTTGGACGCCCTGCAGAAAAACGTTCGGCTCAGCTGATGTGCACAAGAACAAGCCGTTAGCGCTGCAGAACCGAGGCTACGAGAATAAAATGAAGTCGTTTTTGTTCTCGGAGACCCCCAGCGAGAACAAAGTTCGTTCTTCTCATGGAGTATGAACTGGCCTTAAACCTAAAGGGTTGGATAAGGAAGGCTGTTTTCTTGTCACTGAGGGAAACCTGCCTACACACCTTTGCTGGCCACTTTATTAGGTATACCATACTCGGTTGGATCCCCTTTTTCCTTTGGAACTGCCATAAATATTCATGTCATGGATTCAACAGGGTGTTGGAAACATTCCTCAGAGGTTCTGGTCCGTGTCGACATGACAGCATCACACAGTTCCATCTGAATCTCCATCATCATGTTGTAGAAACCAGTTAGAGATGATCTGATCTTTATGACATGGAGCATTATTCCGCTGGAAATAGCCATTAAGAAATGGTCCACTGTGGTCATAAAGGGATGGACGTGGTCAGCAACGATACTTAGGAACAAAGTGGAGTTTAACAAGATCAGGTGGTACTAAGGGACCCAAAGTGGGACAAGAAAATCTCCTCCACACCATTACACCACCAGCAACCTGAACCATTGATACAAGGCAGGATGGGTCCATGCTTTCATGTTGATGATACCAAAGTAGATCAGCAGTTTCTGAAAATCTCTGACCAGCAAACACACTGCATTCAAAATCACTAAAATCTTAGAACTTTATCAAGTTGTCTTCACCATATCCCTATGAGTAAAAACACTGATTTGCTGCCACGTGATTAGTTGATACACTAATTATGTTAACAAACACCTGAACAGTTTTACCTAACAAAAAGTGGCTTTTTAGTATAATCCATGAAGCAGTTTTCAGCGTGTTGAAGTGAACCCAAAAGGATTCGGATCAGGCATCGGTTTGTGACGAGTTGTGAAGGAGATTTAACGTTTGGTGGCTTCCAGCAGCGATTATTGGGGATCTACTTGAAATACAAACTCCCAAATCTGTTTTACTTCATATAAAAAGAAACAAAAGGTTTGAGCTGTTTGACATGATGCTGGTAAAGCGCTGACGGGTTGAGATGCTTTAGTGGCTTTTTGATGGTAAAGGCCCAGATCTCAGAGGAGCTCTTTCTCCTTAATTCAGCCTCACAACGGGTCGTGCGTATCCATGTGTGTGTGTGTGTGTGCGCATGGCCGGTTACACGCGTGCCTAACTTCTTGGGCGTGAAAGAGTGGATGTTTTGTCAGATGTCAGCCTTAAAGCCAAACACCACGGTGACAGAAATCACAGTCCACGTTTGATTTGGCTTCGCCTTCAAAGGGAGCAATTTGTCTTTGCTCTGCATCAGCGGGCGCATCAAAAAGTGCACGGCACCCCTCCCTCCCTCCTCCTCCTTTTTGTGTCCGTCTGGTGACTTCTCTGTTTACAGTATTAAATGTGTGTGTTTGGAGGTGCCCGATGCAGGGTGTGTGTGGATTCGCGCGGAGCAGCTGGAAGGCAGCTTTAACTTCATCGCCTACTGAGATCCGCCCGTCACCCGGCTGTGATCTGCCTACCTGGTTCTCCGTCTTCAGCGGGGCTTTTCATAATACCTGCCTGTCATCGCGGCGCATATCAAACTCCTTCTCACCAGTTGTTAATTTCCTCCCCACCGCTCACGCCCCGCTTATTTTTCATCGTTTTTTTCCTCAAACGCTGATTTTTATCAGAGCAAAAACACAATCTTGCTGCTCCACTTAACAATCCGTCGGCAGCTCGAGACGCAGCTGATATTTGTAGAAGAATCCAAAATGACCGACGGTGTTGTTGTTTAAGAGGATGGTTTAACACACAAAAAAAAAACAAAAGCGAAAAACTGGACCAATACACAGGAGGAGGTGAGATTAGAAGAGATGGATACAGAGAGAGGTTGATGGAAAAGAAAGAGGAGGATGCTGAGAGTGGAGGTGGTGTGTGTCTATTGACCGAGTCATTAAAATCGATGGTTGCGCTGATGAATATCAGCCAGGGGAAGCTAGTTTCCAGCTCAGCGGGGATGAACTCATTCACTGCAAATGTGGCTGAGCACCATTCAAAGGCAGCTCACGACTTTAGAAGAAAAAAACAACTTTCCTATCAAATTCAAGTCATTACTCCTGCAGATGTGTGTGTAGCACTCATGGCAGTTACTTAAGCTCTGTTTCTGATATTGTTCTTTTAGCTCAACGTGTGGCGGGAGCTGAGGCAGGTGTTTGCTAGCTGTGTTGTGGTCGGGCTTCACGGTGTCACATCAGAAGCGGTGTGTTTATGTATTTATTTTTTTCCCTCCCGTCTGGTAAAAAGCGAGGAGCTGTTCATGTAGGGCTGAAATTGAAGTTTGGGGTCACGGGCTGATCTGTCGGGGCCACCTGCTGCGCTACTGAGCATGTGCCGCAGCTCCACACCTCTTTTGTCATGTCAAACATCCTTTTAACACTTCTTTCCATCTCAGTGCTCTTTACTCCTGCTCTTTTCTTTTCTGTCACACACATGCACACAGGTGGAGGGAGATTTACATCTGAGCAATCACATGCATAAACCCTCACACACACACCTTGAGGAGGAAACACAATCAAGTCCACCGCCGTCGTACACACACTCAGCATCCTCCTCCTCCCTTTTCCTCTTCGGCCCGGGAAGTTCATCTTCCAGTCAGCTCACATCAGCCTTCATCTGGGGACCGCGCTGCTGTGGAGCTGCTAGTGAATGCAATTAAGATGTCTTGCTGAGTTAAGATCAGAGTTTTACTTTGCTACAGCGAGATTGGCACAGCCTCACATCCAGCGTGCAGCACATCCTCGCTCTGCTGTGACCGCTCCATCTCTCTTATCTGCCTCATTCATGCTTTGGCCTCTGTTAGATTTTAATTACATATTCATGTTTGTTTACTTTTGGGCTGAACGTACCGCTGCCTCTCTGCTCACGTTTGCATATTGGCTCTCATTTATTTGTGCAGATTTACTACAAAGTGGGGGACGTTAGAGATCAACAAACAGGCCAAATCGTCTCAATTTAGATGTTGTGTGCAGATGCTGCTTATTTAAAAGGGATATTTTGGTCATTTTAAAGTGTAAAAATGATAAATATTCATTATTTTTCTTGTAGATTTGCTTTTATGTCCGACGGGACCGATGAGCTAACAGCTAGTCTGAGTGCAGCCAAGACCAAAGTTGATGCAGCTGCATTAACACAGCCCCTACCTGTTAATATTCACAGCAACTTATGGTAACAATATTTTAATTAACCTTTACACCACTGTAAATTTAGTGCTGCAGGTATTATTTCAGAAATATGAAGACATTCCTCCTGGACTGGTTCTCAGATGCTCTATAATACAAATATGTCACAGCACTCCCATCTAAAAGCAGGCATATTTAGCTAATTTCTAGCAAATATGTCAGAAAATAAGCAGAGGAAATGAAGGCTCTCTACCAGAGGTCGCGCTAGACTTTTTAGTTTTCCGTCATTTGACTGACAGGGTTAAAAAAAATCCGGTCATAATCTATTTTTGTCCGTCACTTATTAATTTTAAAAATTATAATAATTACATTTTCAGTAGCATTATTACTCTAACACTGGGCGCATTTAGCACATAAATCCATAGGATTAGACTCTAAATTAGTCGATCAGTCAGTCATCCTATAGACATTTCTAAAATCTCCGTTTGGAGTCGAGCGCAGCGCAGCAGGTGCAGCTCTGTGCGCTCCGCGGGACTCTGATTACCGTATAATATAAACGTTCATTATGAGATCATGAGAGAGATGAGGGGTTCACATATTTTTCATTGAGATACTCGGGGGGGAAAACCTGGCGCTGATGTTTAATTCGGACCTCCTCGCGTTTTGAGTGTGCGCTCAGTTCGTGGAGCAGATTGTGCGTGTCAACAAGCATCCACAGCCTATAACGCGACTCTGAGAGCACATTACAACAGAAAGTGTAATTAATCCATATCTGATCGCGCACTGAGCACCGGATTGCAACGCGGCGTTTGAGCGGATCAGGTCTGACACCTGATGCAGTGCAGAACACTGGTCCTCCTCTGGAGGACCAGTGTTCTTCTGCTGCAGAGCGCAGGACGTCTGGATCACAGGTCTGCACTCAGCAGAACCTCAGTCTGGGCTGCAGGTATTAGTTGGTGGAGATGCAGCGCTAGTTCTGCATCCTTAGTTCAAATTATTAGTGGGGACAATTCAGTGATTGCCTATGACGGTCTGATGGCGCACGCGCAAACCTGTCAGAATGACCGGCGCCCTTCAGATCTTTCCGTCAAAGTAAAAAAAAAAAAACAGTTAAATACCGGAAAATTCCGGTTAACGCGACCCCTGCTCTCTACATCAAGCAGCAGGAATGGCCCCTGCACAATTACACTCAGAAGTTTAATGATCTGAATGTTTGTTTTCAAGCAGCTTAGTGAAAAGGTGTCCAGACGATTTGCACCAGCAGCAAGGTGCAGCATGCTGCAAGTATGGCAAGCAGTTATATCATATAATGTGCACTTAGAAACATTTTATGGCAGGTAATTTTTATGTTTTTTTAGATTATCCTGATATCAAGAGTCATTTCCCACACTGTGACTGGTGTAGCTGAGAAGTTTGATGGGAGTGTTTTATACACACGGGCTGCATGGTGGCGCAGTTGTTGGCACTGTTGCCTCACAGCAAGAAGGTCGCAGGTTCAAATCCGGCTGCAGCCTTTCTGTGTGGAGTTAGCATGTTCTCCCCATGCATGCGTGGGTTTTCTCCGGGTACTCCGGTTTCCCCCACAGACCACAACATGCCTGATGGGTGTATATAAGATGTAAGTCGCTTTGGATAAAAGCGTCAGCTAAATGAACATAAACATTTATAGTATTTAGTATTTCCACACTGGGAGGTGTTTTTTAGTTTTGCATTAAGTCAACATCAAATTAACTGATGCAGACACACCTTTTGTTTTACTTGTTTTTAAGATTTTCCTCAACTGAAGGGAATAAAACCTCACTGGATTGAATCAAACTTTCTTTTTGACACATGACCTGTAGGATTCTGTATTATTTCATAATGAAGACAGAACCTGCTTTGCTCTTGACGACCTATGACCTCAGACACCCCCACTAACATGGGTGCTCTGTTCTCTGACTCTGCTTCTAGTAAAAAAAACTCAAACTAGCCATTAGCTTATCAGTCCTGAAGAATGTTATCTATATTTCTCCAAACAGAGGCCCTTCAGGAAAGCATTTACAATTGCAAAGATCTATATTTCTCCAAACAGAGGCCCTTCAGGAAAGCATTTACAATTGCAAAGATAGTAATTTGTAACTTTTACATAGAAACACTTCCTTTCCTTTAATAAAGATAAAACGGTTATGTTTCCTGGTGTTTTACTTTGCTAATAGTGAATTGACTGAAGGTGATGCGAACATCGATTATTTCCTCCACTCGCTGTCTGCTCGTAGAAGCTGCAGGAGTGGACCTAAAGCTTAAAGCAGTATTGATAGCGATGGGTAAATATTTATTTTTATTTAACCACTAGAACACACTGCTAGCGTGACAGGCCAGTTATTAAAAACCCAGCCCGTTTGTGATAGCCACACGGAGACCATTAATCATAGCCAGCACATTAATTAAACCTTCCCCTTTCCTTTCTCTGCCCCTTCTCTCCGTCTCTATCTCCGCTCTACTGGAGTGCACAGCATCTCGACTGCATCCTCGCCACAATTTTATTTATTTCTTAAGAAAAAGAAGGGCTTAAAAATAACACAAACTAAATATGTCATAAAAGGTGTGTTTTCCCCTTTTTTTTAACCCGATTTTAATTTCCAACATGCTGACTCAGATCAGCGTGCGTGGAATAAGCAGCGGCAAATTAATTAGAATCACTGCGGTGTTGTGCTGGGCGATTATCTTAGAGCTATCCACATCAGGATTAGCTAAAGCAGAACTGGGGTTATTATGAATCCAAAACAGGCTTAACTTTGGATATAAAATGCACTGATGTGAAAATGTTTTTTTTTTCCTTTTTCTCTCTCATGGCATTCCTTAATTTGAGATAGCTCTAGTGGAAACTGGAATGTAATTCCCAACCTTCTGGGAAATGTTAAAAATTATTAACGAGGTTGAAATTTATTCCGATCACTCTGGAACGTGCAGATAATTCTCTTAAATTAATACCTGCAATGCTGTGGCGATGTGTAACCTTGGCTCTGGAGTCCACACGGGGCCCCTTCTATTAGTGACATTGACTCGAACGTCTCATTTCAGGACAGCGGGTGCGAGGCACGCTCACGTGCCCAGAAGCAACCCGACACCGTCTCTTTAACTTTGTTTAGGGTGGCATCCGTGGAGATGTCCGAGTACAGCTCCAGCTCCCAGGAGGGAGCAGCAGCAGCAGGAAGGAGCTCCACACACTCCTCGCTTCCATCTCGTTATCGTATTTTAACGGAGAGGAGCCCCGTGCATCGTCTCCCACCCTCCTCTCAGTTAATACAGGGACAGCAGATAGCTCATTAAGATTGATCGTTCCTCGTCCACCTACTCCATGCAGAACGCGGCTCCACCTTCATTAATCACCAGGATTTCAAGATAAAGCTCAGTGGCGGTGGAAGACCCGGAGCCTGACAGACTGGCTGTATAATCACAGGACACGGTGCAGCTGGGGAGCTAAAGGAGGCGCTAGATCTTCACCTCCCTCCATCCTCTCCTCAACCTGTCACCTCCCACAGCTTCCCTCCACCCTCACACCCATCCTTATATTCTTGCTCTCCCCCTCTTTTTTTTTATAACTATCATTGTCTCACCCACACCTCATCTTCAGCATCGTTCACAAAGTTTGGCCACCTGTTCCACATTCTCTAACTTTTCTGTTTTTATCAGCTGTTAGTCACATGTTGAACAGCTGTATTTATTTACCCTAGTGGTCCTTTAGTTACCAAAAACATTATATGTAGAATAAAAGATTAATAATAAATAAGTGCTGTTAAAACAGACTGTTTCCCTGCCTCGACGGCTGCAGTGTGTCCCTCTGCCTCATTACTCCCACAGAAAGTTTCCCCAGCATCCACTGGGTGGTCGAAAATGATGAACCCTTAGATTAAATACACACTTCAATAAATAAAGTGTCTGTTACAGACTCACTGATGGATAATCATTGAGATCCAACCCATTTTATATTTGGTTCTTTTTATTTGCATCCAATAAAGAAACGGACATTAGAAGAACTTGTCTATGATAAAAATAAAATAATAAAGAATCTCCAAACTGAATGGTTAGATTTTAGTTTGCTCTCTCCAGTCGGTCGGATACAAAACGATTTAAACTCAGTTTCTCTCTTTCAAAGAGATTTGAGTCTGCGTGTCACTCCTCTCACTCTTACAGTAATAAAAATGCAAAGTATCATTAAACTGAACAGCCAACGTCAAGGTCGAATCCCTGAGTCAGAAATGGTTCGTCAGCCTTTTATCCAAATTATTTCTAAGGCAGCCTTTAAGATATTTAGTTGTTTTTTTTATAGTTTTGTCAACTAATTTCTCAGGCTGAAACTGAATTATTATTTAGAGGTAAAGTTTTAATCAGCTGTGGAATAAAGTATTGATGGATGTGAGACTTACCATGGTTTCCAGACCTCCTTGTTGTTCTTTAATCTGAATATGGTTCCTAATGACACTGTTTGACCACTCATCCTGCTACAGAATAACATTTGGGCTAATCAAACTTGATTTGCTGCTTCATTATTGAACCATTTTCCCACCATTAAACAAACAATATTCTGCTACAGACAGATATTTAGAATTTGAACTCCTCAGTCCTAAACAGACATTTTCTGCACCTGAGTTCTTTCGTTTTTTGGTTGCATTTCTTCAGAGTTCTGCAAACAGTAGATGGTTACACTCTGATCCCACAGGTTCCTGTTAGTTGGTGGCTCTGACGAACATCATATTCTGGAGGGAAGTAAGCCTGAGGTGCTCCTGGCTGACCACTGCATCCACGGCCCTCGATGTTGCTCATTTTTTGTGCTTCTTAAAAATTATCTTTGAAATTCCTGCCTGAACGATATATTGATGTCCTGTTGCTTTTAGTGTTTGACCCAGGACATTAAACTGTCCTCCACCTCCCCTTAGTAGCAGGTTTCCAGCTGTTTCTCTTTCAGCTAATGACTGTGATCCATCATATATGATTACCATATAAACGGTTATTCACACACCTGGAAATAAACCTACATGATCCCAGACTTTGTGTAAAGGGTGATGATAAAAAATTGCAGATAAATTTGGATTACATCATCTTTTAACTCACTTTGCATTCTGTAAACAGTTAAATATGAAGTTTTGTAAAAGCAATCATTCATTACATCATTTCTTATGCATAAACCCTTTTTACTGTACTGTATAAAGTTGTCTCTTAGTTTGAGGACTATTGCGTTTTTTTGAACAGCTTTAGTTTGTAGAAACAGAGATCAGTTCTGGCCATGCAAATGAGCCAACAGCTGCTTTCTGTTCCTGCTGTTTGCTCATTGGTTCATTCAGAATTAACGTCTATTTCTCCAAACTAAGGTCATTCTAAAAGTGATTACAACAGATAAGATGTTTATAACTATTTCACAGAAACACACAGTAAAAAAAAGTTGAATTTTTCCTTTATTTTCCATAAACTTTAGCTATGAGTTTGGTTTTTATTTGTCATCCAGAGGAGATTTCAGATTTTTTATGTTTAATTAAGTTGCACGATAAACACATGCAATCATCAACATGTCAGAAATGTACAGAGGGGCTTTATTCTGAAAACTAAAAGACTTTATGTACCTGTGGTTTGACTGATGAAGTGAGGGTTGAGCATGTTTTTATCATAAAAAAAATAAGAATTTGGTTGTTTTCTTTTGATATTTAGCAACATATAAATGGGTAAGTAAGTAAAGTTTATTTCTATAGCACCTTTCACAGAAAAAAATCACAAAGTGCTTCACAAAAAACAGAATCAAACATGATAAAAAACATAAAATCAATAAAACAAACAAAATATCACGACAAATCAAAATCATTAAACAACAACAAGAGAGCATAAAAGAGTTATTTAAAAGCAGTTTTAAATATTTGGGTCTTCAGCTGCTTTTTAAAGGAGTCCAGACTGTCTTTACAGCGTAAAACTAAAGGAAGGGTAAAAATGCTCAAAATCTTTTATTCCAGCAGTAATATACTTAAACTAATCCTCTAATTCTATTGTGTTAATAACATGAAAAGAGTTGAGACAAAGCCTGACAGACGGTCAGAGATTATTGCAAATAGGTAATAATTTATACTCACAGAAGTTAGTTATTAAATTATTAAACATGTATGTGTTTGAACTCATTGAGGAATCACATGAGGCTAAAAAAAAAACATGCAAACTTCACACAGAAAGTCCTCAGTTATTCTCAGAAATCAATTATTAAAAAGTAAAATAATATTTGCATTTATAAGGAAAGCTTTGAATGTTGAATGTCGATTGATTGAGCCTGTAGCTTCATGAGTTTTTGGATTATTGGAACACTTAACAGATCATCACCAAATGAGCTCTAACCTGAAACAGTTTGCTCTGCTGCAGCAGGACCGACTGTTATGGCTAACGCCGACCTCGAACCAGCCAGCGATGATTTGTTAACCCAGCAGCTGTTAGCAGGAAGCTAGTCGGTAGCGTATGTTTTATCTAATGAGAAGTCTTAATTGCAACAGAGAGAGGGAACTCATAAGCAAAACAGCAGCAGATGCTCAGCAGCATCTAAACAAAAAAACAAAAATCCAACAGCAGCATCAGCGTGCTAATGTTCATGGTGTTTTCACTTATCTGAGCGGAGTGCCAAACTTTTTTTTTTTCTCTTTACCCAGAAACTTTTAAGTGGGTTTGATAATGCACGCAGGGCATCTAATAAATACTAATGACAGGACCAGACATTAGCAGGAACTGCTGCCCTCTCCAACTCATTATTCCACAGAGTTAGCAACAGGCTTAGCATGTGAAGAGGTATAATTCTCTGGTGACTTAGACAAATGATAATGGCCTGCACTGCAATCAAGTGATCTTTGTTGCTAGTAGAGCTCTCCCTGAGCTTAATAGTCTTCTTTAGGAGTAATGGCGGGATGCCGAAATAGCAATAAGTGAGAATTCTTTGCTAAAAACCCCAGCTCTGATTATTATTATTATTATTATTTATTTTATTATTCTCCGGTCAAGTACCTGCACCCTTTTCCTGTTCCTCTAAAACCAGCTGTTTTCTTATGTAATGCATCTCCGCGTATGTGTGCAGAATAAAAAAGAAAAGTCTCGTATTAGAGATTAAAACTTAGATTACAACTTTACAAGGACACACCAGCAATACATAAGCACTGAAGCACGCTGAACACAATCAGAGTTTGTGGGGCCTTGCAGCCACCTAACAGATTGTTTTCTATCCCTGGAGAGAGAGAGGGGGGGGGGGTGAAAGAAGGGGAGGTAGAAACGCGAAGGTAGACGAACTGAGCAAAGGAGGATAGGTAAAATAGAAAAAAAAAAGTGATGAAAAGCAAAGATTACTCGCCTGATTCCACTCTGTAGGCTCTGGAAGCTCATCCCAGGCGTGCAGCGAAGACTCCCACGTATAAACTAACCCCAACGCTAACCTTTCTGCTTGGGCTGCTATGACTTTCACAAAGTTACCCAGTAAACACATCTCCTCTGTCTTCAGGGGGAGATATGACATTTATCTTAAGCTGCCCCGCTGACATGGGATTTTTATTATTCTTTTTAATTTTTTGTTCTGTTTGTGCTGTTTTAGAGCCAGCCCCGAGGAAACAGGGCCCAAATAAGCAGGTATCACCTTCGCGCAAAGTTTATGGGGACTCAGCGTAAACCAAACTCGTAAACACGTGCGAGGTGTAAGACGAGTTGAGCGGCGTGCCGACAGTCTCTCACACTGATGCCAGAAGGTGGCTCAATGTGACGGGTGGGAGAGCGCCCGACACAGCTGGGGCTGCTGGGCTCAGGAGCCAGAAGGCCACTAAAGGGGACTCTTGTTTCCTTCAATTTACACACGACTGCTTGTACTTTCATAAAGCACAAACTTTATTTGTATTTCCACTAACGGCTCCCATTAGTTGGCCCTTAGGGAGCACTTTTGCTGGAACTTTCTGGCACAGCTGCGTTTCATAGCAGCAGCAGTTGTTTGTTTTGTTTTTTTGTAGACTTGAACAGCTTTAAACTTCAAATAAACAAAATTCTGTATCTGTAAATTCAGGAATACTTTACTTTTAAGGACCAAATTTCATGTCAAAAGTTAAAAGAAAGCCTCACAGGATTTGTCTTTTTTTTTTTTAATCTTGACCTTTTCCCCAATCTACAGATTGCAGTTTTTAAAAATGAAGTAAAAATCAATCTGATGGGGTCTGATTGCATCTGTTGGGAGCAGGTTGGTGCTCAGAGACTCCCATCCTAGAGATCACAAGGCTGAGAGCATCACGTGTCTGATACCTGTGGGTCTCAGACGCACCAGAACACACCCACGTGTTGGCTGTGAGAGGCTCTTCCTTTCTTCTTATCAACAAACTCCAAAGAGCAGAATGAATTCCTTTCCAAGTTTGAACAAACAAAAAAGGTTGGTGTTGGTTTCTAAAATGTGTTATTAATTATTTTTAAAGGAGTATGGCCTCATATTGCCGGGGAGGGGTTACACTTTTTGGAGTCATCAGTGCAGTCTGTGTTAAATACAAGCAAGAAGGACGCTTTAGTGTGACTGAACTTTGATAAAGTCACAGTAGAGGTGAGGTGGAGAACACAAGCACAAAAATAATATTAAAACAAAGCTGCAAACCGTATAAAACATCAGGCTTGTGTGGGAGTATAGCCTAAAATAAATCAATGGTATAAATGCAAGTTTTAAGAAATATGAAGTCTAGTTGCAAAAAATACAAATATTTTTGTTTTTATTCATCTTCATCCTGTATTCTTATATTGTTTGTTGATCCTGTCAACTATTTATTCTAATAATTTCTTCTTTTAATTTAATTTTAGCTAGTTTACTATTTATTCATTTATTATATATAGGTGCATCACTTTGACTTTTACAGTATTTAAATAAAATTGGATTAGAAATATGAAAGCAAACTTTGATGAAAACATTGTATAAAACCCTGTACTTTGGGGGGCAGCTGCTATTATATCTCGTACAGTGTTAATTTTGGCGTGAAATTTTAATTTTGATTTAGTCTTAGTCTTTTGACTAAAATTCTTTTTCATTTTAGTCTAGTTTTAGTCGTCCAATTTGTTTTAATTTTAGTCGACTAAATATAAAATAGGCATATTTCACTAATATTAATATATTTTTCTCTGGTGCATTTATTTTACATTTCTTTAAATGAATTGGGGTAACACTTTACTTTTATTAACATTAGTGCATTATTAAGTATTAATAAACAAATGGGCCCTTTATCAACGTTCCCAATATTGTTAATGACCCCAATTATAAGACACACCCCTTTCCAAGACTAATCTTCAGAAAAAAAACTAAATTGAATTTTAAAATAAACTATTTTGTTGAAATTTTGATTAAGTAGTTTAAATATTATCTTATTTAGAAACCTTTAATATTTTTTTTATTAATTCAATCACAAAGATCTGTAATTCATATTCTACTGTGTGTTGAGTTCTGTCAGGAAAGACACTAGTGGTCCTGAGCAAATAAATACCATAATAATGCAAACTGTCAGAACTTTGCTCATGACGTCAGATCAAAAGTCTGCAGGCTTTAACTCACAGAGTCTGATCAGCTGTTCTCACGCTGCGGTCCGTCTCCTCCCACAGAACGTGATCTCCACAACGCTCCGTCTTCGGTCATTTCACTCCATATTTCCTGTCTCCCTGACAGCTGTTTGATCCTCTGCTACATTCACCACTATTATCTTAAAATTAGCGTCGTAACTCTGCCTTTGTTCTGTTCATGTGACCCACTTTTAATAAAGTTTGTTCCTGTCGGAGTCTGCTCTGCTGTTTACAAACTCCGGCGCGTCCCGACAAGGCGGACTCTGATTGGTTCCTTTCTACCGCTTGTTACGTTTGCTGATTGGTTCCCTTCTCTAGTCCCGCCTGCTCCGATTGCTGATTGGTTCTTTGGTATATTCGTCAAATTCTTCCCGTTTTCTGATTGGATTTCGTCACTGTCAATTCTCGTCTCGTCTTTCGTTCCTGACGAAAAGGTCCGCCGATTTAGTCTTCGTCATCGTCTTTTTCCGTTTTATATTTTTGAATTTCGTTTAGTTTTCGTTCGGTAAAATATATTCGTGACGAAATAAATAACGAAAATATTTCGTCTACGAAATTAACACTGATCTCGTATGAGCTTGCTCTACTTCTCATTAAAATATTGCAATTATTATGTCTTGTTTAGTGAGTATACTTTTTTTTTTTTTGCAATTTTAGAAAAATCTCATTTCTGTGGCCTGTGAGTACTTGCAAATCTTGGCCTGCAACTTGAAAAACTTTAAACACCACTGGTTTAATCTAAGAATAGCATGCTAACATAGCAGAAAGCTAACAAGCTAGCTTAAGCTAATTAATCTCTTATTCTTATGTTCTATTTCTTCTATTTTTCCCCTTGTGTGAATCTGTCTGCTTCTATTCTAATTACTGAATTATTCATGTTTTAATGTCTCATATTACTGTTATACGTGTTAATTTTTGGTGTTGTAGTTTAATGTATTTGTCTTTTATTGTTCACGGAGTCATGAGCTTTAATCTTCACTTGGTTTGACGTCACCTATGAAGAAATGAAGTCGTTATTTATTAGTAAAACTAAACTACTTGTAAAAAAAAAAACTTGAATAAGCAAAACGCGAACTAATAGTTGTCAACACATTGAGACCAGGGCTTAGACTGTGGATGATCTGCAGACAGACTACCTACCTATAAGCCTTGGGGTGAATTTAGCATGTGTTGTAGTGAAGATGTTGTGATTTAAACTTGATTCCCTACGGAATGCTAGGAAGGGATCCAACTAAAACCACTACCCTGTGTTTATTTGAACCGAGCAGCTCTCTGAGTAACTAAATTGTGTTGCACTCAGCTGGATGTTCCTAAAAAGCTCATCTCATCTCAGAGTGAAGAAACAAATGAGAGTTTTATAGAAAAGCTCTCTGAAAGCCTCCGTTCATACAGACACTTACCTTGTTTTTCTATCAGGGTTCATGATGTGTATTAGACACAGCTCTCCATCCCTTCCTGTGATATGTTTTTAATGGTAACTCAACAATAATTAAAAGGGTAGATGGAGAAGTGTTGTGCACCCACTCGGTTCTAATCAAATCCCCTTTGAGCGTACAGTACGTTATCTACACCAGCCAGCAACTCCTCACAAGCACAACATTGTTATTAGGATTATTTCTTATGACATTGTCTCGTCTAAAGTTGAGTGTGTGCATGTGCTTTCCTTTGCACAGTCTGCATCTGCACGGCGGCACGTGTGTGTCCGCATTAGATTTTGCGTTTTGCAGAGTGACATTGTCATCTGCAGCAGAGAGGATGGATTACTCAACCTCGAGTTGAGCTCGACAATGACGTCCTCTGTGATGCTTAAGCTGAATGTTTGCTCATTTGTGACACAGATGTGCAATTTCATAAACCAAAATAAAGACTTTTTTAGGCTTACAGCTGATAACACTGCATGAGGCTAAACTTTGTCATTTTAAAACTTGCAGGATTTCCAAAAGTATGTTGAGCCAGCAAGTTGAGTTCACACACACACACACACACACAGGCCCGAAATCAGGCAGCCTGACAACATGTAGTAGGCTAAAAGATCTCAAAAAGCAACACGTTCTAATAAAAGTCAGGAATAAAAACATCTAAAGCACTGCAGGACTCACCTGGTTATGATTAAGGTCAGAGGAATGGCCTCCACTGTTAAAACCAGTAACAATGTTTACTCTGGTTGTCTTTGTCTGATTTTAAAATGTGTTTTCTGATCTTAAACCTTCTTAAACAAAAAGGGTAGTGATTCATTTTTCACAGCGCCGTAAGAAATGCCTTAGAATATTCTCAAAACTTAAAATATCTGTAATTGTTACCATTAAAGAAATGATTAGTCAGTGTTATTACCAACCCATTCATCAAAATCCACCAGTCCATTTGTTGGTGTTGGAGAAAATCCTACTTAATTATAGAGCCATGTTTCTTGAACTCGAGGCGTAATTTGTGTCACTTCCAGAGTGATGGAGGGTAAGAACTGTCCAATCAGTGCGGGATGTAAATACATCTGCTGACCAAAGAAAATGTAATAACTTGTTTCTTTTAACTGAAGGCACCTCGGCATAAGTTGTGTTTTTGTAAAATGACCTTTTGTGTGGCGCTGTCTCATGTGCAGACATGCGTCTATAAATTAAGAAGCCTCCTACTTATCATCCACAACAGTTCGTTTCTGTAATTATGTTATAATTATTTGTTAATTCACTGTTCCTCACGTCTCATGACTTCGTCTCTTTATGCAGTGAACTAATCTTCTGTCAGGACTGGCGTTTTGAATCAAATCTACGACCACCTAACACATTAAGCTGCCTTCGAGGTGCTGTCGGAAACATCAGACTCCAGACTGGATGAATCATCTCGGCGAGCGGGTGACCGTGATGCCCCAGATTCTGAGATGTGACATTTATGACACACAACATGCAGACTTTTTCCTTTTCTTTTAAACGTCCAGTTTTCCGAGCTGAAGTTGTCCCTGAACTTAACTTCACTTGGCTTGCTGCTTCTGGTGACAGTTAGCTCGTGTCACTACACACACTGGTTTGCTGCACATTGGCTCGGAGCTGTGTTTTCTTTAGTGGGTGTGCATGTCAAGCACATAGCTTCCTACACACTAAGAATAAAATTAAAAAGTGAGCAACTTTACCTGGTGCTTTACATGAAGACATCATCGGCTTTCCTCATATGAACAAGATTAAAACCAGAAGGCTGCAGATGCAGCTAAGTAATCCACATTTTAACCTACAACTTTTTCTATAAATCCTAATAGTAATTTAGGACTTTTGCCTAATCTAAGAAAACAGTTTATGAAGTTTAACAAAAAACAATATCTGCAGAAATGCACAGACCTCCAGAAGCTGTCAATAGAAATTGAGCTTCAGACAGTCATTCCTAAATAGGACAGTGATAAATACAAAGTTGTGGGAGTTTGTTTGTTTAGGAAGGTTTTGTATGTGACATCAACTATTATAAACCTTAAACAAATTTTCTGTTTAGACTTGTTTCTACCATGATGTCAATTAGAGTTTAAAAGGTGGCGGGGTTTCCTCTCTTATGGCACAGAAATCGTCCACAATTTAACTTTTTTTTTGCAAACTTTGTAACTTTTGTACCAAAAATCAACACGGCATTCCCTCACGCACTTTGTATGTGCTGATTTATGTTTTGTATGGGGTTTTTAAAGCTGTAGGAGGATGCATTGGCACCTTTTTATTTTATTTTAGTGATGATACCGTGTGGTTAAACTGTATTTTAGCAGTGTAGAGCACAGAGTTTACTTTACATTGTTTTATGGGTTCTAAACATTGTTCTTATTCACATTTTCCTGAATAGATGGATTTTAGTTTTATGTTTTGACCATTTTATGAAAATTGCATAAAGAATGAAACTTGATAGAAGTGATCAGAACTGCTTGTAGTGGTTTGGATGGAATTGAACTGGTTTATAAATAAAAACACATCTAGAGACCTTTGGATTCTTGAAATATACACTTAAACATGTTTCATTGATAAACCTGGAAAAAATAAAATACTGCTAGTAAAACTGATATATATATATATATATATATATATATATATATATATATTTTTTTTTTTTTAAACAATCCTGTTTATCTCAGTCTTTTGTAAACCCATAAATCCTGATTTTAGACTATTTTGTTGATGACTTTTCTTTGATACTGTCTCCTGTAGAGTGAAACCTTTGGAGGTGCAGCGGAGCTTTGTGACTTGATGTTTTTTATTCTGTCTGAAATGATTGCAGCTGAAGTCCCGTCCCAGCGGTGCAGTCATTCCTGTGGAGTTTTCTCCTTGTAAAGGAGGCTCCTTCTGTACCGCACTAAGGAAAACTGCCTCCTTTTTTGATTTTTGTTGACTACATTTCATATCAGTTCATAACTGAACTCAATTATAGTTTAACTTGATCTTTGATATTCTTCATTGGACATCACTGGTTCTTTTTTATCTTTAGATCACTGGGAATCCTGTTATTTTGATTTAACTCTAAAATGCTTCATGCAGGAACCGTTTTAATGTTGCTTTATTTTTTTAGGCCAACCATTTAAAGCCACACTTGAAACCTCCTACATTTTGTTTGTATTGTGAGCTGTGAAATCTTCTCTTGCAGCTGTAATAGCTCCATCAGCCAAGGGAGGATTTTTTTTCTCTTTTCAGCTGTAATCTCATAACTGTGAAATGCAGCCTCTTGTGAATTGTGAAACCCGTCTGATTGGGACCATAAAGTATGCTTGCTGTACACATTCCTACAACTTTCCTCACATACATTTGAAGAGTTCAAAGTGTTTCAGTCCTTTCAAACTTGGATCCGACACTGCAGCGCCTGCAGGAAGGAAGGACCATGACGGTGCTCTTGTTTGCTATCCACAGGAGTATCGTCTTGTTAAAACTTGACTATGACCGCTTGTCAAACACCATAACCCCCTACCTGCCTAATGAGGAAGCCTCTGCACCAGCTGGGACCACAGATTTCCCCCCTCCCCATCCCTTCAGTGCACATTGCATGACATCCTGTCGCTGTGTTGCAGCAGGCCGGTGGAAACTCTTTTGTTCATCTTCTTCTACTTTTACGCTTCTATTTGCTTCAACTTAGCTCTATTGTTGTCAGTTGTTTGTTTGCGTATGCCTAACCTTTCCACAGGAGGATGTTCGTTGAGGTTACAGTGCAGGACAGAGCCACTCTGGGCAGTTTTTTTTTAGCTACTGCAGGTCTTTTCTAAGCCTATTGTAGGAGGAAACAAAAGGCCAGGCGGCGTCTTTGAGGGCCACAAGTTCCTTTTCTCTGTGCCTCCCCGCGGCTCAGTCCAGGCTGGTTGACAGCGGTGCTGTGGCTCCAGCAGAGCAGCACAGAAGATTTAAGCAAGGAGGGGAAAAAAAATAAAAACTCGCCTTCATCATGGAGTATTCTCTAAGGCTATATGATGCCGGTGCTCTCTTACTGAGTGAAATCAGGACAGCTAGAGACTCAAGGGGTCTCGAGGATTTCTGATGATGTGCATGAGCTGTTTTGCTGGGGAGTAGGCGCAGACTGTTGAGAAGTCTCCTGAAATGAATGTGGCGGTGATTGTTAGAGGTACGTTGTAGAGGCTGTTTAGAGTAATGGCACATTGAAAGAGATCCCAAGCTAAATTAGGTTGTACATGAGATCTGATGGCTTTTATCCGCGTGAAAGCAGCGTTTGTTCCAGCAGATGGCATCTGCATGAGTGGAAGCGAGAGCGCTGATGGCGTTTTGCACCTGTTAGAGCTCACGTTTAGCCATCAAGGGCTCCTAACGGTGGGGTAAACAAGTATCGCTGATGTCTATTGCAGTTTGTTTAGACCTCTTTATTGCTGGATGAATTGTAACATTCATATATATGTGTGTGTATGTATAAGTTGTTACAGCTTGTATGTGTGCATGTTACAGTTTTTAGCAATAAAGTGTATATAAAATGCACAAATCACCAAGGTTTTAATAAGTTCTTTGGACTGAACTTTTGCAGCAAGTGTTTTTTTGTTGTTTGTTTTTTCTTCTCTTCATATTCTGGTCAACCATTTGGCAGAATGCATTTAATCTATGTAACTTGTTCAGGAACTTAACTTAAAATCAAATAAATGTCAACATTTTTACATAGATTAATCACCCCAAATAAAAAATTAAAAAAAAAATTCCAAAGGAATATGTTTAGAGTGGGAATTAAAGGGTTAACCTCTAAAAACCTTGCGCCCGTAAAGAGGACGTTGGGTTTTTTCACTATAATATTTATTCTGTTCAACTTAGACCTTAATATTTATGGAGACTGGGTTTTGACTTATTGTTATTTTAAGGAAAATTTCAACTTTTTCTCATTAATTTTGTACTAAATATTGTTGAATCATTGCTTAGATTAGATTAGGAGAAATCAAAATGTCCATGCCAACAAAAGTCTCAGGTGTCAGCGGTACTAAAGCAACTATTTCAACTGTTCTCGCATTTTAATTTAACTCATTTACTGATTTTTTTTAAATTCTAATATGTTTTTTAAGGGGATTTGTATTTCATGGGTTCATTAAAAATATAATTAATGTTTAAACTACTTTTCTGAGATTAAAAGGTTTTAATTACTATAGATTCATATAGAAAATTTTGACAAAAATTGTAAATATTAAAAATTTAAATACAAAAAAAAAATTGAAAAACTTTTCCTGGCCGTTTATTTTTTCTTGTCCAGTTTTAAGACTGAATGTGTTTTATTTGAAAATTCATTTTAACTTGAGAGAAAACACTACTTTACACCTAAAGGTTGTTCAATTGGTGTTTTTGTTGGCGAAAAAAGTCGCGTTTAGCCTGCCTACATTTAAAAAAGTAAAAAGAATGAATTTCAAATTTTAATTTATAAATTGTTACTTTTAGATTTATTTTCTCTATAAATAAATCATATTTGTATTTTTTAATGTATTTGTTTCTTACGCGCATTTAAAATTTAAATATTTAGAAAGCTTTATTGTGCAAACAAATGCAAAGTAAATAACCTTTAAAACACCTTACTTTTCAAACCAGTCATGAGTATTTTAGCATGTAATATTTATATTATTTTTTAAATTCTTTTTTACCATTCAGTTTATTGAAAATCTATATTTTGAAGAGGCCTTAAAATTAGTAACTAAAACATATTCTTCTAATAATTAAAAAAAAACTTAAATAAAGAAAAAACATATCTCTCAGCTGATCATTTTTTGTCTTTATAAACTACAAGTAGATTTATTGAACAAAGCTCTAAGAAACAATGAAAAAAGTTTTGATGATCAAAGTCAGCAGGAAAACAAAACTTCATTAAAACATAATAAACAGTTGTTTTCAACTGAGACAAACGCTGCACATTATTGATACCTGATTACTTATTTATGATAGTAGTTTATTTTAACGGTTATTAGTTGGTTCCATGTATCCCCTGATATCATGCAGTGCTTCAGAAAACTGTTATTATAACGCAGGGAAAGCTTTTATTGCCTGGAAAGAAAACTGATCTTTGTGAGAATTATTATGGAGCGTGCTCTTGGTCTGGTCTTCTCACTCTGCTTTGTGTGTCTCTTTGAAATTAAATTTCTCAAACATCTATTCGTATCAAAGGCTTTTGAATGAGGAAGCATATTTTGTAAAATCTGTCCTGCTTAAAAGCTTCTGCTGCTTCGTTTTAAATATATTTCAGCTTTCAAATGCAGCATATGTGAATGGATTCAAGGTACATTTTTGGGGGCCAAATGTCATAAAAAGTGACATGAAATTGTTTATTATTTTGTAAAATAGTTTTTCTATTTTTATAAAATGGATTATAATATTAAAAATTGTCAGCAGGCCGGAGAAAACTGTCTTAATTATTAATATTTTTTTCCCTCTCTCTCATGTTCAGACCAAAAGGCTTTCTCGTCACTTTTAAAATTTTCAAAAACATTTGATCATTTGTGTAAAACATATGTTGTTTCATGCAAACAAAGTGACTGGTTTGTTCTTAAGCTAAGTACAATCATCATGGTAGAGTTGTACATTGACTTATTGATCAGCTAGCATGGTTTGCTCTGGGTAATTAAGCTGTGATTGCTGCTGGGAATCGATTGTTGAAAGTTTAAAAGAGAAGTAAAAGGTCAGAATGAACACGTCAGCGTCCTTTCTGCTGCAACGGCGAAGGTCGTCCATTAGGACGGAGATGTGGGGACGGTTATATGTTTACTCATGCTGATAAAAGACGAGATTTTTTATTTTATGAAGTGTAGGAAGTCAAGGTTGACAGAAGAAATAACATCAAACGGATTACAGAGGTCACACCCAGGGAAATTTATTTTATTTCCAAAAAAGCTCCACTTTATTTTAAATAAACGCCCTCATATCTATTGTTTTTTTTTACTTAAATAAGAAAAAGAGAACACATTTTTTTTACAAGTGTTTAAAAAATTAATAATAGAAAGTAATAATAAATAATGGCTTTGAACGGTCATTTCATCCATTATTTATACATTTATATATATATTGATTATACATTTTGTTTAAAAAAAATGTAACTAATTGCATGAAAACCCAACGCAAGAAGTTTGCTCTATTGAAAATATTTTTATTTTGCTCTTTAATTTCACTCTGAATGAAACGCAGCAGCTCCAAACATCTGCTTTAGTTTTCAACCCCCCTCCTCCTCCAGAAAACCTGACTTCATCAAACCTGTGGTAAATATTTGGGATTTTTGTGAAACAAAATGGTGGATCTACATGTAAAACACACAAAGAACCCTAAAATGGCTTCGAGTTCACCAACCAGTCACCCGCTGGATCGTCCTGTAGCAGCAGCCAATCAGCAGCTCCAGTGAGGGATGGAAAACAACATAAGGTAGAGAGGCCTGGCTCTCTCTGATTGGTTCCCTGAAATCTCACCCGAAGGCCCCATTGGCCGCAGCGATCCCAGGTTTCTGAGTAGAGTTACTAGGGCGATGAGCAAAACCGGCATGGCGTTCATGCACCCCGTGTGGCGCATCAGCCAATCATGAAAGGCTAGCACGGGGTGGTGTTGTTACCGAGAGTCACTTTGGGGCAGGACAATGTGCTACAACATGGCATCAGTGTTTGCTTTGCACGATAGACTCAAGAAGTGCACAGCAGCACATAAAACCCCTACGAGGGACCTCGTGTACTTCGACATATCATCCATCTGGTGTGACTGGGTCTTGCAGAGCTTTACAGTCCTTAAAAGTTCCTTCTTTTGGGAGTATTGAGATGTTTGAAAGATGCTGTGGTTCCATTGAGCACGGCTGCGCTTCCCCACACTCCCTGAGAAGGGGGACGCCACGTGGAGTTTCATGGTCCTCGGCGGTGACGAGTTGTTCTCATACACCCCCATGAAGCCATAATTAGCTTTTCCATCGTGCATTCAGGTGTGTGTGCGCACGGCTCAGAGGGAGGGCGGCCATTGTTTGCTGACAAGTGGAGTTCTCCGTCCCCTCATCCTCCCCCCCACTTCCTTGCAATTTCTCTATTCTTGGAGGCAAACTGATGGTATGAGGTGTGGCGGATTGGAGGTGAGAGCCATAGCGGTGGCTGGGAAATTCACTAATGCGACCTCCAAACTCCGGAGCTTTCACTATTCACACCCCCATGCCCACAAAGTAATCAGAAAACTGGCAAACTGTCAGTGGCAACTGGAATGTGGAGAGCGGCTGATGAAAAACAAGACGAAGGCAGCGTTTCTGCGTTTCCACGCAGCCTCCCGTCCAATCAGAATGCAGGAGAGATCCTGTCAAAATCTCTCATTATCTCCTGCCTCGATTAGTATTCAGCATGTTTAATAACCAGGTCATTTTCTTTTTCTTTTCCTGAATGTGATACCAATGAAAGGAAGGCTTTTATTTCCAAAGCGCTGGTTCAGAATTGCACCTTATTTGTAACGTGTCTTTACGGTGTGTAATTTCAGCCGCTGAAATCATTGCCAGACAGGGAGAAATGAGTGGATATTCAAGCCGAATAGGACGATGGAAATCATTTTAGGTTAATTAAATCCCAGCTTTGAGTCTGGAAATGGACACAGACCTCTGTTCTGATAAGAAAAAGAATTAAAAACCCTCCTTTTTGTCTCCAGCCTAATCAGTTTAGCGCATTTCAAGCTTAAAAACGGCTCATAAACACACCTTTGCTGTTGCATATGACATTACTGACAACTGACTCACCAAGAAGATACCGCTCATTGTTCAGATCGTCATGTTTAAGCTTGACTCGCAAAGGTAATGTGCAGATTAGCTTCTGGAAAAGGATTTGCCACCTATTTTATCTGAAATATTCGGTATCGCGCGCTGAGACTCCAGCCCCAGAATGGATTGTCCCCCTTTATTCCTGGCAGATTCTGCTTTGTTCCAGTGAAGTGTTTAGCGCGGCTCACAGGCTGCAGCCTCTGTTAATGCCTAGACGACTGTATGGAAGGTGTCTCTCCCTCTGTAATCAGGATTTTCCACGTTCTGAGGGGTTTGTCTGCAGGTTGTCACCAGAGTCTCTCGGTGCTTTCTTTATAGCGGCGTTCTCTCGATGGGAGATTTAGCACAGCGTCGGTGTTGGATCTCCCTCCCCGAGCTGCAGAATAAGTTTGCCAGCCTCCCGCTGATTTTCACTCTCAGCATCCCCTCATGGTGCCTCATTAAGATGCAGACAAACAAGCTCCTCCGACCTAGCGCTACAGTAAGGCCGGGCTTAACACGGCAACGCTACGCCACAACTCACCGTGCGTCGTGGCCTTCAGCAGCAGCAGCACGCCGCACACACTCAGAAAGTGTCGTCCTTGTTTTTCTGCCTTTTTTTGTTTGTTTGTTTTTTGAGGTGTTTTTCTTTGAAGGTGTGAGGCGAGGATGGTGGTGTTAGGGGATAACATCTGAAGGTCAGCTTTACGCTGAGTAGGGCTTAAATGAGAGGCCAAAGATTTTTTTTTTCATTCTGAATAATGCATTGACAGTTACCCTGTTTGTTTACAGCCCTCCTCTCTTTTAGATGCTTTCAAATCTTGACCATTGCTTTATTTTATTTAGTTTTGCGCCACTTTTGTTTAAATTAGCCAAAATTCTAGTGTTTTTTTTCCTCACAAGAATCTGGTGTTTCTTCCTATCGTAGTAAGTGTTTTCCTCTACACACACTTCATTTTCTGTTTTGCTAAAACTCTTGACCAAACCTGTGCATTTTTACTGCTTCTTTATTATTTAATGAACACATTTTGTCTTTTCTTAAAACTGATCAGAACTGTGTCCTCCAATCTGCTCTTTTGTTGTTGTTGTTTTTTTTTTTTTTTGTCCACATCTGTATGTTTGTATGTTTTTTTTTTGTTGAAAAAGTGGAGAATATTCTAAACCCAACTGTGGCGTTGTCTGTTTCTTTTTCTTGTTCTACAGAGATGTTGAAGGAGTTGAACCAACAGCGCAGAGCGAAAGAGTTTACAGACCTGAAAATTATTGTTGAAGGCAAAGAGTTTGAAGTCCACCAAAATGTTCTAGCTTCCTGCAGCTTGTATTTCAAGGACCTGGTGAAAAGGTTTGCCTTCGCTTCCCCCCCTCCCTCCCTTCCTTCCCTCCCTGCCTCCCCTTCCCACCAGCCGTTGATCAATCTGTTCTTTTCATAGGGCGCATTTGTGTCGCTTTTTTTTTCCCTTCCCCTTCTCTCTCTTGCAGGTGTGTGAAGACTTTGGTTCCTAGCACAGGGCCAGCAGCCATTCCTTCCTCCACCCATTCTTAAATGATTGTATCAGAAACTGGAGAAAAAAGTTTGTTAAAAGCGGTCAACATCCGTCATTACCTTTCCTCCCCATGTAGGGTGATTTTTAACCACATTTCCATTTTAACAAGCAGTGAAAATGTTCCATGACTGGGGGATGTTTTTAAAACCCACTAGAACCACACACACACACCAACACAGTAGGTGGTAATGTCTCCAAAGCACCGTCCTCTGTGGGCAGATGGATTTTTGACACCGTTGTAATGATTTTTTTTTTTTTGGTTTATGTGTTAAACATTTTCAGAGTTATGAACAAAAGATGAAACAAACATCTGACTGAACCACCGTTTTCACAGGTTATCACCATCTTTCATCAATGCATTTATTTCAAGTATTCAGCTCTTTTGTTTCCACCTGCGTTTTTGTTGTTATAAGTACCTGCATCAGCCACATGCATGAGTATGACCGTCTGCTAGCACAAGTATGTTGTTTTGTTTTATTTTTTAGTCTAACAAGGGAAAACCCTAACGTCCTCATCCTTACTTCAAATCCTTGCAGGTGCGTTCAGCTTTGATTGGACCCAGAGTTGTTTTTGTCACTTTTATGTTGTTTGTGTGAGTGAGTGTTCCTGTTTGCGTGGTGAGAAAAGGCAGCAAGGACAAAGGGGAAAAGCAAGAAAGATGCTAGCGATAGCAGGATTTGCCCGTAGGGAAGTCTGCCCCGAAGCCACGCTGCCACCTCCGCGAGCTCATCACAGAACAGAGAGCTGCTTATCAGATGCGGCGGCCTCCTGGCTCGCTACCGATACACTTGTTCCTCCTGCATGAGGACGGAGCGATAGAGACGAGAGCCAGAACAGAGGTGGAGAAGCAGCAGAGCCGGCGTCCGTTCGAGGACCGCTCATCTCTGTGACAGCTCCACACGACATGAATAAAACAGAGACAGTGAGCCTTTCTTATGACCTTGACAGTAGCACAGCCGGTTCCTGAGAGATCGAAGTGACTTTTGATAGAACCGAGGCCCCCACGCTGCTGAACCTGTCTATCAGGTTGTCTGGTCTGGGAGTCTTATCTGGGCAGTAGCTGGATCATTTCTGGGGCCCCTGAAAGACGTCGAGGCTTCCCAGAGGAGCAGGATGAATTTCATCAATCTCCCTTATACGCCTGCTGCTGCTGCATACATTATCTAATCCTTCTTGTTTCATTTCACAGTTCAAGAGAAAAAAAATGTCATCAATTGGTTAAATAATTGAAAAGCTACTTTGAATTCACGTCATAATTAAAGGCCTAGCATTCCTTAGATGAATGCCCACTGCCTTTAATGCTGGAGTTTCAACTAATCTCTAGATTGTGTCAAATCTAAAACATTTTGTTACATCTAACAAGATCAGTTTAGCACTCTGAGTGTCTCTCAGCTACTACTATGTTGGATTTCAGCTCAATGCCTGCAAAAAATGACTGACTTCTAACCATTTTAGTGTTTGGAAGGTCAGCTGAGGTGACCATCTTGAATTGGGTTGACTCCAGTAGTAGATGAACATCCAGTAATTAATTTCTGAGAGTTTTATTAAAATCCATCTAGTGGTTGATGGGATTTTTAGTTGTATAACATAAAGAGTAATGTTAAAACCACTTTGTCAGGATTATCTGAAAAACCTATTAAATATTAGTAGTAGTTTTTGAATGCATCTTAAGGTTGACGCAATGCAGATATGATCTTTAGGACGACACCATCGGCTGTGAGTGCTAAATCATCTCTGTGTTATTGAAATGAGAAGAAGGTTGCAGAGGAAAGTGGACAAAGAGAACACGAGCAAAGTGCCTCCAGCCGGAGCAGACAGAAGCATTTGGTCATAGCTGGGAGGTATTTAAAGCCAGGCGGTGAGTTCGGTCAGAGAGGAGCAAAGAGAGCCAACGGCGTGTCCGTCTCTGAGTTACGACCTCCCGTCTGCAGCTCGGGTCACTTTTTCAGCCCGGCTGGAATTAAATGCCACGTGGTTTGCAACTGTCCACGCCTTTATGAGGTCAAATAACAAAAGCAGGAAGAGAGGAACGATCTGCGTAAGATGGGAAGTATGTTGATTTGAGCAGGTGTGTTGCTTTCAGAAGGAGGTGCTGCCTGTGTGAAATTTAGGTAGGTGTAATTCTGGAGGGTGAGTTTATTTCTATGGCCTTCCCACACACGCATCAACCCACTGACTTACTTATGAAATTAAAGCCAGTCGGCTGTAATAGTTTGCGAGCTTCACTGAGGAAAATTGGAGGCAGTAGGATAGATTTAGATCTAATTTTTCAAATTGTCAGCTTTCTACTGAACACTCAGCTGACCCCATTTGCATCGAGCTCATCCCAAGTGCCAAAGCCCCCCCCCCTTACAGTGTTCATTCAACCTCCTAGCTTACCTCCTGATACCTGAAAGGGTGTAACAGTATTCCTTAAATGTGCACACACTTTTGCTCTCACCCCCCTCTCCTAAAAACCTATTACCTTACCCTTTAAAGGGCCAGTGCACCGAGCGGGGAGACAGATCATCTCTGGTAATTCCATTTTACCCCTTGAGATTTTCAATAAGCGTGCTTTCAGGCGTTTAATTTATGGCTGCTGCATCTTCACACCAAAGTCGTGCAAAAAGAAAAAAAAAACTCTAGAATCGTTGAGTAGTCCTGACACGTGCTTTTCTGCCTTTTGTGTGTGTGTGTGTGTGTGTGTGTGTGTGTGTCAGGTGCTAGGTTTTCTATGAGTCAGCTGCTGTTATGGTCATGAGATGTGCACAGAGCTGTTTTAAAGGCCTTAACATGGCCAGCCCAGTGTCTGCTGCACAGTTCAGCCTATGAGGGGGCAGCTTACTGTATTACAGTAATTCAGTTTTGCAGAATTGTTCTGGCTAATATTTGAAGCATCCACTTTCCAAAATTACAATTCCTAATTGTCCTAATTGCTGTAGAAGCTTGGCAGCTCAATATCGTTGAAGCACTCTTTAGAAATAAAAGACTTATACACTGAGCTTTTAAACATCAAACTAATGTTAGGAACAAGCAGCAACAACCCCAGTGTGTCAGTTTGCATCAGCTGCATCCGACCAGACAAATAGCTTTTGAAAACAATGCAGAAATCCCGTCCAGCTGCCAGCTTGGACACATGGTTTACAACAAGAGGACAGAACTCTCCAGCATCAGTGCTAATGGGATCCAGTGCAGGAAATGGGAAGACTGTGGTCATTTTTAAATAAAGTGGCAACATTTTTTGTTTTTTTCTTATTTCAAACTGAACATGTCTCTCCTGAATCCAGTTTCTTTATTTGTTTTAAGAGATAAAGATGAATACACTACATGCAACATGCTTGATTAGTGTTTGTTTCCTATGCAGTATTCAACTGTGTCAAACAGCCAATCAGACAAATCTCCCTGGCTGACCTGACACTCAAAAATAACAAAACGCCGCTGGGGTGCAGACGATGTTTTACACACAGTAAAGACGAGTGAGACGGTTGTTTACAGATGTTCCAGATGGTCAGTTGTCTTCTTGGTGTGTAAATCACCTAAGATAACAGAACCTAGACACTTAGGAATGTTGTGCTGTCTCTTTTTAAAAATAGATTTTATCTAGTCCTATTTCAGCTGCATATAGTATAAAAGTGGCTTTAAAAGAAGCTCTCGCAGCACTTTGAATCAGCATTTTTCAACCGTGAATACCTAGCGCCTCCGGAAAAAGCCAGACATTTTTCTTAACAGAAATGTTGCTGTTAATTCTTTTGTCTGGATGACAACACGCATTCGATTGATCTGGCCTCCCCTGCAGAATACAATCTCACGAAAATCTGAACTATAACATGTCTGTACTGCAAATTACAAGCTATAGTAGGGAAAATTACCTGATTTTAATGCAAAAATAACCTTAGGTGTGACTTATTTTGAAGCATTAGCAAATCCAGATGATGATGAAGGTGCACACACACACACACACACAAAAAAAACCGTGGAGCATCAAGCTTTAGTAAAGACATTTTTAAAAGCTTTGCACTTTAATGCTTGAATTGGAAAAGAGCTCAATGGATGAGAAAGAGAGAAAATTGTTACCTTTTTCTGATCCTACTACGATCATCATGTTTATTTTATTTCACTGTTCTTTAAAAGTTTCCTTCAAGAGGAAAGTTTTTCTAGCATCAAGTGTTCTGTCAGTCCAGTGTCACTTTGGGTTTTTTTTCCCCCCTCCTCATGTCGATGGCCAAGTGTTCACACTTGGATGGATGTTTTAAACTCTCCACCCATGTCCTTTTTGTCCTGTGGAGTGTTTGGCTGCACGTGGAACACCTGCAACTGAATGACTGGCTATGAGTGCAACACCATGACCTCAATCCAGAAAAACAATAACGCACACCAAACCGAAGGAATCCTAACGCTGATAAAGCTTCTGTTCATTTATTTAATTCATTTCTGATTTATGTTGTGACAAGATGTAAATGCGAGCCATTTTTAGCCCAGCTGGTCTCAGCTTTGCATCTTCCATCTTAACATGTCTCGGTGGTGTATGTACCTCCACAGAATAAATGGTCTTGTTAGAACAAGCTAAATGAATTCCCTATAAATGGGCTTTTTTTTGTAGGTTGGAGGATGAATAAGGAAGTGTGTGGGTGTGCTTGTAATTTTGACAGACTTGCAGTTTTTTTTATTTCCTCTCTGAATGAGTGAAGCATTTTTCACAAACAAATTTCTCTGCCTGAGTGTGCCCATCTTCCTCCCTGCTTGCCCCCGTCTCCCAGTCCTCCTCCTCTGTCTCTCCTGTCCTCCCCGCCTCCCTCCTTCAGTATTTAAATTCAAGTCTGCAATCAAACGCAGCATAAATATCCACCTCTTCTTAGAGAGCTCCGGAAAAGTCATTTCCATAACATAAGTGCTCAGACAAAACAAACTGCCACTTGAGCTGGTTCCTATTGCACTAATTGACCAGGATGATGAGCATGCACTTCTTTTATTTTTAGCTTCCCCTTCCTTATTTTCTTCCCCACCTCCCTCTATCACTTTAACCCTAAACAACACTCACCCTTCCCTTCTTTCTGTCTTACCACTTGCCCCCTCTGCAGGGCTTTGTGCGGAAAAAGGGGGGCAATAACGCTTTGTGGCTTTTTGCTTTGCAGGAGGACAAAAAAAGAAAAAAAAAAATCAAAAAGAGTAACGGCTTTGGTTTTTCCAGCGAATGTCCACCCAGAGACAAAAGCAGTTGCCTTTTTCATTTCATTTTGGATGACCTTCTCCCTCCTCACCTCCTGAGTGCGCTTCATAAATGACGACTAATGTCTCAGTTCATACACCACAGGCTGCTGACGATTATTGCAGCGGGGACAGTGGCTCCGTTTTAGGTGTGATGGTGTACTTTTTCGAGGGTGGGCGGGGATGTCTCTCATTTAAAAGACCAAGGCACAGTCATGGAACAACCCAAACCTTCCCTCAGAAGGATGGCTGCTGGCTCCCTGTGGAAGAACCGTCTCGCCCTGCCTCCCTTCCTACTCATCCACCTTCCCCCTTTTCCAACCTTCAGCTTCTCATCTCCAGCCTTCATTCTATCTCATCCTGTCATTTATTGTTTTGTTTTGTCGCCTTTGTCTGACTGATTTTCTGATTCTTCCTCTTCTTTTTTTTTTAATATAAATCAAAAGCTAACACATATCGCAGTCACAGAAACCGACAGCACGTTATGGCCGCGCTGATCGGCAGGAGCAAACCACCTCCATCCATCTTAATGTAGGCTACTTTTTATATTGTTGATGTCCGTATCCACAGGGGAGTATTAGTGGGGGCATGCAGTCTGCGAGGCTGTGATTCCATTTATTTTGCCCTTGAGTGGATTATTGTTTCACATGGGGCGTTAAACATGGGTGGTAAGGTGTTATTTAACGCTCTCATACCTCCCCAAGGGGGATCCTACATGTGAACCAATCGGCCATTTGATCCCGGCAAAGTCGCGACATGGCCCAGCTCTGAAATCCCACCCTCCCCCACGTGCGCAAATATCCCTCTCTGAGAGGAGATATCATATTCTATTTAATTTGCTCATCCAAGCACTCCCTGGCACCCCTTGCATCACGCCGGTAGGAGTGGATATGCAGCCTTGATATTCAACACGGCAGCTGAGTCGGCTCCCAAACAGGGAGCGCTCTGCAGTGCAACAGGCTGGAACCGGCCACATTATGCCACATGTCAGGGTATATGCTGTGCCATCACTTTCTACCATCATCTCTCTCTGTTTTCTGTGTTTTAGCTCATACATTTCCTGTCATGTACCGTATGCATGTCCCACAGCTAACCTATGCATACATGAAGCCACACGCATGCTTATTGAAACAAAGCAATAACTTTAATTTTGCCTAATCTGTATTTAAGGACAACATTTTGTTTCAGATGCAGCGCTATAGCTTACAAACCTCATATAAAAGTAGAAACCATCCATTTTTGTCCCTTTTCTCTTTACGTTGTTATATTGTTGTGTAACGATTCTCTTATTTTTTTTCCTCCGAATTCTCGGCCCAGGTGTGTTTAGGTGTTGTGTGTCGCATACATGTATTCATATCCCTATCCTCTTTTCTGTTTTTTTTCCCTCCCCTTTGAGAATATACTCCTCTAACGCGAATTTCTCTGCCGTGATTGGTTCGATCAGGTCGTCAGGGGAGACGAGGAGCGGGGAGTTGCTGGAGCTCAAGATGACCAACATCAGCGCCGACGTTTTGGAGCTGCTGCTGGAGTTCGTCTACACGGGATCGCTGGTCATCGACTCGGCCAACGCCAAGACGCTGCTGGAGGCAGCCAACAAGTTCCAATTCAACACCTTTTGTAAAGTCTGTGTCTCCTTCTTAGGTAGGAAAAACCCGGAAAAGTTGCAAATGAAGGGTGTATTAAAGTGTATTCTGATTATAACACAAGCTACAGGTTTTACAGAATGTCTTGGACAGATCCTACATTTCCTCCCGGACTTTCACATCATGCACCTCCTTGTCATGTTTCCACAGCTCACAGCCCTGTTAAAATTCCGTTTGCTAGCTCTCTCGGTTGAGCCTCTGATCTTGTCCCAGTGGGCAGGACCAAGCACCAGCTCCAGATTTTTAAAAAGGTCAGGGAACAATTGTCACTTAAATGTCAAATCCTCTGGCCTGAACTGCGATGGAGTTAAAAAATAGCAAAACAGATTGACGCTTGGACAAGGTATGAAGGGTGGAGCATAAAGGGGGAGTGGTTTTCAGAGGTCCCAAAGGGTCATTCAAAAAGGCAAACGGCATGTTGCAGATACCAGTAGGTCAGGAGACCGAAAAGCTGCAAATGTCAACTTTTGCATGCCATTTATAAAATTGTTTTTGGGGTATCGCTAACACAAGGGAAGTGCATGTTGGCAAAAAAAGGTCAGCGGCAGGAAAATCAAGTTAAAGAGAACCAGTAACTCGAGTTATTGATTTTGTTTTTCTTGAATTGAGGGCGAACAAAAACTAAGAACACATTTGTAGCCTTCATTGCGAGGGAGATGTCAATCCATTCTTCCTCGACAAGATTCATGGCATTTCAGCGCGTTGGAGCGGGAGAAATGCAGGCGCAAGCGTGTGTCCTTGAGCAAAGAGAAATTGATACTGCGTCAGGAATTATTGAAGTTTGTAACAAATACACCTAGGATAAATGACAAACATTTCCTCGACCTATTTTCAGTAGACCGCTTTGACCTTTAGTTACACATCTTTGGATTCAAGGAAGTCTATCGAGCTCGTTGTGTGAGGAGTCTTTCATCACTGAGAAATCAAGTATGATTAAGATGTAGAACATGAGGAACATTCAAATCATTTCATGCTGTTATTTACTGACGCTTGTACTCAACAGATTGAGCTGCATTCCTGACTGGTGTGCATGAAAGAAACCAATAGTTGAAGTTACCTGCTCTAAAGTCCTGATGGAGATATTTTCAGGCATTTTTTTTAGCCCCATCCTCACTCTGATGAAGCTTCTTTTATTTGTTTTGGCTTTTGTTCATTTGGGATTTACTGAATGTTTAGTGACCTTTCCTGGCTGTTATTTGCGCAGGAAAGACTCTCAGACTCCCGTTTTAAGTGATAAAAGTCTTGGCGTTGCTTCCTTTGAGAGCTATTGTTTAATTAGGCGCCTTTCAGTGACTACTGACCTATTTGATCCATACGCTAGCTTCACAACGGGGACGTCTCTTGTGATAAACGGCAGTTGTTTGTTGAAAAAACAACATTTCCAGACACATCGCTTCAAATGTTGCGCCCTTAGAAAAGATCACAAACTGCAGTGTAAGCCTTCTTCCTGTTGGCCTGGCCATCAGGGCAGTTTCATTCATTCTTGGCCCAGTTTATGTATGTGTGTGTGTGTGTGTTTGTGTGTAGTAGATCCTGAGATCTGACAGGACTTCTTTAAAGTGGCCCAGCTAATCCCACATCCCGCTCCCTGATATCCTCCACCTCATGCCCGGGCTGTGAGCGATCGATTCCCCTCGTTGTTTGTCCCCGGAGCTGTTTTGAGTTATTATAGTTGTTCTCCCGTAGTCTCAGGCAGATACAAAGCCCAGTAGGGCTACGAGGCTGTGCTACCTCGAGCCCCTTTGTCTGTTTTTGTAGCTTTGTACATCTTTTTATGGATGTCTGAAACGTGTTTTGTTCCCTCCCGTCTTAATCAATCTGCTTGTGTGTCTTTTGTTTCTTTGTTTTGCTCTCTCTTTCTTTCTCTCTCTCTCTCTCTCTCTCTGCCTTTTCCTGTCTCTCTCTCTCTCTCTCTTTGCCTCTCTGACCTTCTTTATTGACTCCAGAGAAACAGTTGACTGCCGCTAACTGTCTGGGAGTGTTGGCGATGGCTGAAGCCATGAGTTGCACTGAGCTCCACAACATGGCCAAAGCTTTTGCTCTGCAGAACTTCCCTGAGGTGAGTAGAAGCTGATCACCCACTTTAGGAACAGTGACTTATTTGCAGCAGAGACAAAATTGGAAACTTTTGGCTACTGTGTCTGAAATTCAAATTCCAGCGTCAGGGTATCCGCAGGTCCTTAAAAAGCCTTAAAAAGTCATAAATTTGCATTTCCAAAATTAAGGCCTTAAATATCATTATAAATAATCCTTAAATTCAGTGTCCAAAGGTCTTAAATTTCTAGGGGCCCTATGATTTCTGGATTACAAAGATCTGAAACTCTGCAGCACACCAGACCGCAAGGGTCGAGAAGGGTCTAGGTCACTTATTATCTCGTTAATTCAGTAAAAAGGAGCTTTTTAAAATTATTTTCAGGTGAATGCAATACACTTCCGTAACATATAATGCAGATCAATTATTGTGATGTTTATTTTTTTGCACTTTCACTTCCAATAAAGGTTTAGTCAGAACTATTTGTAAGGTGGTCACATCCCCTTTCCCATTCCGTGAATGTCTTAAATTTGATCAAAGCTGCCTTAAAACAGGTCTTAAAAAGTCTTAATTGTGGCTTCCTTGAACCTGCAGATACCCTGAGCGTACATCAGATTTCTTCTATATAGCCTGATAGTAAGTTGATATATTGTTTTAATTTAGACTATGATAAAAGAGCATCCTTTTTATTATAAACTGTATAAAAAGTGTAACAAAAACAAAGATCAACAGAAACGATCACAGTGATCAGAATGTTAGCTCTATAAATGTAAAACTGATTAATCACCATTTTTGCGTTTGGTAATTTTGATGACGTGTGGCGGCCATCTTGAATCAAGTTGACACCAAAAGTTAATCAGTTGTAGATCTACATCCAATAATGACTTTCTGAAAGTTTCATTAAAATCCATTCAGTGGTTCATGAGAACTGTGAACATTCACTCAGGCAAAAACATCATCATCACCTGCTGTTTGAAGGCTGATAGTGGTGTTGGGACTCTAAAGGGTTTCTATTGAAGTGCTTTAGTTATTAGCCCTTCTTTGGCTGGCTCCTTGGTTACCACAGCAACCAGGGAGTTCTGTGATGGTGCATTAACAACAGTCTAGTATTTTGGTGACACAGCCTCTGTTTTACACTTCTCTGTGACTCACTTGACTTGTTCCTGGGGAGGCAGGACCGTTAGTATTATAAAGTATAATTCCCATGCATTTAGAGAACGGATTGTAGCAACAACTAGCACGCTTCTGCAGAGAAAGTGCAGGAATTTCAGCAGCTGGAGATCAATCTTAGAGCATTTGTGGAGAGAAGAACATAATCTTCCCTCCAATTCAAAGTGATCAGACTGATTTTACATCCAATGGCTGCATCTCTGTTTTTTTTTTTAGAAGGAATCCAGGATCATTCACTCTGATTTTTACAGCTGACAGTCTGAAACTGACTGACATCCAGCCTCATCCTGTTAGTAAAGTCAGCAGCTGTCCAGGTAGGACCCAGCTCCAGAAGAGGTTTTGGTCTCTGGACTGCATTTCAGCTCTGCAGCTTCTTCTTTCCAAGCTGCAGTGGTTTGGTTGGTCCTGCCCAGAGAATTACTCTAAATCAAATATTAAACACCTTTTCTTACTCTGCACCTTCTGACGGGGCCTGCTGGACCAAAGCTCCTACATAAAGTCTTGCTTGAAGTTGATGGACTACCACTACGTTCAACTGTCAGGAAATAGAAAGCATTTTCTCCTCTCTTGCTTGAAAGAAGAGAAGACAGTCTGAAGATGAACCTCAGCAGAAGAGCCTGTGTAGAGATATTTCAACCAGCAGCTTTAAGTCCGCAAGAGAAAAATCCCCCCAGTAAAGAAGACCAGGCCAAAAGAAAAAAGACAAGTCACACCGAGAGCATCGAAGGATGTTCGTCTGAGAGTTTGAAAGAAAGAAAAGGATCCCAAAATACAATTACAATTAGTTTAAAATGTACATTTCATTATCTTTTGGGAGTATATTTTAAAGTATTACGTGACAGAGATCCAAACTTTACATGGTTCTCCTTCAAATACTTTAGTTATTCCAATAATACTCAGTTTATAGTGAACTTTACAGAACTGAAGTGACGGTGTAAAAAGAAAAAAGTTCAAATGTTGAGAAAATCTCACAGGAGATGATTCCTCCACGTTCTTGATGCTGAATGCACAAGATGCTCCTGATTGTTCATACTCCATATCTACATTTTGTCTTTTATTTTGGTAAATAAAAATGAATGAAACAAAGATATTAATTAGTGAATAAATAAGAGCTACTAAATTAGTTTTTTAGCCATCAGAGTAGTACAATATAAATAAATTCTGCTATAAATATCATTTAATCCTGTCAGTTTGTTACTTGTTCTCACATCTGATGGATACATTTACATGGAAATATTTATTCTAGCAGAACACTGTCTTGTTTGGTCTGAGTTTAAGAGAGATTTACTCTCAAATAACGTAGAAAATTCTTGCTTTTTTATGCACACTAACAAACAGAAAAAAAAATCCAAAGACCTTTCAGGTTTTTTGCACCTTAAAAGGAAGGCGAATCACAGAAAATTACATAGGATTGAAAATGAGAGCATCAGAGCATAGCATCAGAAAATGCACTCAAGGGTTTGAAAGCACGCTGCTTCTCTGACCTTATCTTGGTTTCATCACAGAAGAAAATAACCTTTGGGTGTGAAGCCAGAGACGGCTATTCATCACAAATAAAAAAAATATATAATGAAACATGCATTTGGTTTTAGAATAATTGTTCTCTGTGTTGTAAAATATGCAGCCTCCTCCAAAGGTGTAAATATAATTCTCGGTTTATTTATGTTTTATTGACATACAGCATTGGAATGCAGAAGTGTACAGTACAGTGCACGTCTACACAAATTTAATTTTAGCACATTTGACGTCTTTGATTCTCAAAATAACCACCTGAGACTTTGATCACACCTCTACAAACTCTGTAACCATTCTAGCTGTGAGGTTTTTTGTTGTTCTATATGCATAGGACGCCTCCTATTCACAAAGCAGCTAGTTATAACCTGCTGGTGGAGCTCAACCCAAATAAATACTATGAGATGAAGGTCAGGGGTCATAAACATTGCTCTCTTTACTCTGCTTTCTGTTGAGCAGTGCTCTACATAAAAAGCAGGTAAGTCAGGACAGATGATCATAAAGAAGTTATAACATAGAACCAAACATAAATAAATGAATACTGGTAAGAGAAGAAAATAAATAAGCTATAAAGCAGTTCACTCTGTGTTAAAAGCCAGGGGATAAATACGAGGTTTGAAAACGGTGAAGCGGCTTGTCTGACCTGCAGGGGCAGAACATTCCACAGTTTTCTTGAGCTGCTGCTGCAAATGTTTCACCCCCTGGCTTGACGACACACCTTTGGGACATCTGCTTTGCGGAGGTCAGATAGAGAAAATGGAGCCAATCAATTAAGAGATTTAAGTTTAAAGTGAATCCTAAAATCAACTGGCAGCCAGTAAAGTTTGCCCTGAATTAGAATTTGCTTTTTCATCTCTGTTTAGAACCATGAAGCAGCATTTTACAGGCGAACAGCCGAAGCCTGGGTGACACCAGAGCCGTCCATTACAGTCGTCCTGCCGGGATCTTAAATCGTTACTCTGACAAAAAATAAAGTACACTTTAGTGACGAAAGTAAGTGAGAAGTATAAACTAAACACTCAAGATCACTTTAGATATTGCAAATAGAGACTACTAGAATGGCATAAACAATAACTGGCACTTACCAGGGAAAACATATAGATTAAAATTAACGTTTATGCAATTGGTGGAAAGAAGAGGGGACACATTGTCCACAAAACAGAAAGGGGAACAGAACGAAACATGAACATTTCAGAGAATGAGTGACTGCACATTTAGAGAACACAACATTCTACAACATCTTCACGTTCCTGGAGAGAACATTGCTAGAAGAACATCCATCCATCCATCCATCTTCTGTAGCCGCTTATTCCTCCACAGAGGGTCGCGGGGGCAGCTGGTACCTATCTCCAGCAGTCAAGGGGCGAGAGGCGGGGGACACCCTGGACGGGTCGCCAGTCCATCGCAGGGCCACACAGAGACGAACGAGACAAACAACCACACACCCACTCACACACCCACTCACACCTAAGGACAATTTACCAGCCCAATTAGCCTGACAGTCATGTTTTTGGACTGTGGGAGGAAACCGGAGTACCCGGAGGAAACCCACGCACGCACGGGGAGAACATGCAAACTCCACGCAGAGAGGCCGCAGAGCCGGGATGCGAACCCACGACCTCCTTGCTGCGAGGCAACAGTGCTAACCAACTGCGCCACCATGCAGCCCTGCTAGAAGAACATAATTAGATTTTTAAAATTTCACCCACCTTCATCTCAGTCGGAAAAGGGTGGCTTGCAAACTCCAGGTCGGGAGAGAGATCCTGCCTCAAGTGGAGGAGTTCAAGTATCTCGGGGTCTTGTTCACGAGTGAGGGAAGGAGGGAGCGGGAGATCGACAGGCGGATTTTGGCAGCGTCTGCAGTGATGCGGACGCTGAACCGGTCTGTTGTGGTGAAGAAGGAGCTGAGCCGGAAAGCAAGGCTCTCGATTTACCGGTCGATCTACCTCCCAATCCTCACCTATGGCCATGAGCTTTGGGTAATGACCGAAAGAACGAGATCGCGGATACAAGCGGCTGAAATGAGTTTTCTCCGCAGGGTGGCCGGGCTCAGCCTTAGGGATAGGGTGAGGAGCTCGAACATTCGGGAGAGACTCGGAGTAGAACCGCTGCTCCTTCATGTCGAAAGGAGCCAGTTGAGGTGGTTCGGTCATCTTGTTGGGATGCCCCCTGGACGCCTCCCCAGGGAGGTGTTTCAGGCATGTCCTGCCGGCAGGAGGCCCCCGGGTCGACCCAGGACACGCTGGAGAAAATATATCTCTGGTTTGGCCCTGGAACGCCTTGGGATCCTGCCGGAGGAGCTGGTAGAAGTGGCTGTGGAGAGGACCGTCTGGAGCTCCCTAATTGGGATGCTGCCCCTGCGACCCGGACCCGGATAAGCGGAAGAAGACGAGACAAGACGAAATCTCACCCAAAATAAGAAGCAAACCCCTTTCTGTACCTCAGACATGTTAGATAATAAATGCACATCACTGTATATTTAGTCTATCCTGGATCTACACAGTTCTGGAACGATGTTCATGTGACTGTTGTTAGAGTCCTGGGCTCCACTTTACATAACTTGGATTGTATCTTTTACAAGAAACACTAAATTAAAGGCACACTATGCAGTTTTGGCTTGTTTTTAGCACCCCCTAGTGTCCGTTTTAAATCACTGTAAATACATTAGCGTTGTCTTTGCTTAGAAACACCAAAATCTTACTGTTGAAATGTCTCCTCAGCCTTCATTGCTGTATATAGATATACCTGAGCGCTCTATAAAAACAGGCCATTTATCATTTAAATATATTATTATCTGAAGAATTAGTAAGTGAGGAGAGGAGCATTTGGATCATGGGGACCACAAGGACACAAAAAGTGTCAAAATCATGGTAAGAAGTAACTTGGAAAAACTTTTTTGCTTTTTTTGTTTATTTCATAAACAGTTGGCACATCAATGTAGTATCGCCCCCTAGAGGGCTGGAGTAAAAACTGTATATATGCACCCACAAATAGTTTGTCTGCACGGACGAGGAAAATGTGAGCATCTCATTTTTTTCATTCTTGTCACGCTGAATGGCACCAAACTGTATTAGTACTTTTAGGAGTTGCTTCACTTATTCCCCGTTTTCTCTGCTGAGAGTTAGTGGAGATGAGAAGGTCAATCCTCCAGTCAGGCTACCACCTGAAGACAGCCAGCTTAGCCTAATATAAAAGCTGGGCGCAGGGGAAAACGTTTCGCCTGTCTCTCCTTAAACATTAAAAAAAAAGTTATACATTATATATTACCTTTACTGTGAGGTTTCCAGGCAGGAGAGAGTCAATGTGCCTAGCGCTGGTTACAAAGAGATCTGCTGTATCTGAAATCACTATCTGCTGACTCTGTTTGTGCCGTTTGCCCCTGTTGGTTTCTTTGAATGTCTGAATTCAGAATGAGACATTTTCTCATTCCACATTATGGAATGAAATATAGTATCCATAGAGAATATACTTCTTTACAAAAGACTAAATTCCTAAGTCAGCATTTCCTACTCTATATCTGTTTTTATTCCCTTTATCATCTTCATGCATCAGTGTTTTGTTTGGATTAAACCGTCAGGAAAACTCTATACGCCATTAGCTAAAAAGCCTCAATCAAAGGGTTGTTTTTAATGAAAGGAAATCCGAGCCATCATGAAAGTAGTAATAACCACATGAAATGACTGTGATGGTAATTTGCGGTCTGTTTTTCTAAATCACAGTTCTGTCATAAAGACGGTAGAGATAAAAGGTTTTTCCACAGCTAATCCAGTCATTTAAAAATATAATGACCAAACCACCATATGGTTGTTATGTTTATGCCTCACTCATAGAATGGTTGGCTCTAGATGACCACTCTGAGCATCTACTGATGAAACTGGAGGGTTTCATCATGTGAAAATCTACATTTTTGAAACAAGTCTTTTGATCTGTAAGTAAGATCTATGAAATCCAGATCAGTGGTCAGCCTACCTGGGGCAAATACTATTTCCATTAGCATATTTGTAACTGGGTAGATTTAAGGAAACTCTCAGAAAGTAATCACAGGATGTGCATGTATACAACTGATTAATCTAATTTAAGATAGCCGTCATAGATGATCAATCCCTCGCCTCTGTCCCTTTTGCTAAGAGTCATCACCAACACAAACTCTACATAACCGACTCGGCATGGTTTTGCAATATTGTATGAGCTCAAGCATTTTCACCACTTTTTTAAAGTTGGGTTACTGAGTGAACAGGTCCAGGAGAAAGGTCCAGACATCTCTTTTCTTGGCGACACTCTTGAGCTTCGTACAGACCAGAGACGAAATGCAGCCCTGTCAGTGAGTTCTGGGTCTATCCTGGTGTCTCCTGCTAGTGGGGCATCCTAGCCCTCAGCTGACTTGTTTTGATGAGGAGGAGCAGCTCTACTTAAACTCCTCACATCATCTCCAAGGCTGCTGCTGCTCATATTGGTATCTTGTTTTTTCAGCCACAATCCAAAGTTCATGACCATAGGTGAGGGTAGGAAAGTAGGTGGACCAGTAAATTGAGAACTTAGCCTATCTTAACAAATCATTGTGCAGAAGTTACTAACATGCAGACTGCAGCAAGGCCAGGTCCCCATCCTTTGTTCAGAGGGAGTGTCTGGGGAGACATGCGAGTGCTATCGAGCAGCGCTGCTTGTACGTCTTCATGGACACACCCCCTCCCTCTGGACTGAAAACCAGGTCATGTATGCAGATCGGGACCTTTGGCAGATTTAATTGACTACCCCTGTCATAGTACCCTTTAGTTCAAGGAGCATGGCATCAGGGTTTAAAGGAACCCTAGCGCTAATTTTTTGTTTAAAGGAGAAAGTATGTCAGATGTGTATGATGTGTTTTTGTCGGTTTGAACTCTTTCAGGTGGCAGGTCAGGAGGAGATTTTGAGCGTATCCAAGGAAGACCTGGTGGCGTATCTGTCTAACGACAGTCTGAACACGAAGGCAGAGGAGCTGGTCTATGAAACGGTCATCAAATGGATCAAACAAGACCCCAACTCCAGAGTTCAGGTATTGAAACAAGCTCTTCTACTTTTTGAATTTAATATTTAAATTGAGCACATACTGTACCTGTACCGTAAAATAACAGCAGGAAGAATAAAGCTCTTGTTACCTCTGACAGCACACATCCTGTAGGTATGTAGAGCAGTAATAAAACAATAGTTCTGCAGACTTGTCTCCAAAGAGGGGGGGGGGGGGGG
>SSNR01000055.1:1936083-2107069 GCA_006937965.1 Callopanchax toddi | reverse complement strand
GGGGGGGGGGGGGGGGGGTGCACAGCATGAAAACCAGACGGGTAGCTCCTTGTTCTCTCCTGGTAGCGTTCATCAACTTTGTTCTTAAGACATAACCTAACACAGCAGTTGTTCCTAATCCCAGGGGGGATTTGCCCTCAGAATCAACTCTATTCTTAGTTCCTCTCCAGTTGTTTGTGAGACTGTACTGTATAAAACACAACAGAAACAGAAACAGCCATCTTGTGGTGGCCAAACAGGTGTTAGATTTATTCTTATGGAGGTTTTGAATCATAATCAGAGGTTATACACCTGAGATGGGTATTGACAAGTGAGGTACAGCAGGTCACATTTTAAGCGTTCTGGAAATCGATGAACATCAAGGTGAGAGCATCAGCTCCGTCCTACGTGTGTGAAAAGGTAAACGAACTCCGGCTCTGCATCCATTTGAAGAAAAGCCTCGGCTCGTGAGGAATTTATGGCTCCGTGAATTTCATACGGATGATTTTAAAATATTTTATAGCCGTTTTAAAACGGAGTAGAGATTATTATCTGATAAATTGCGCCGGTCCGTCACTGCGAGGATCGTTCTGTTCAAAGTAATGTCTTCTCATCAACCGGCGAGTGGAGGGACTGCCTCGTATCAGCTGAATCTGATGCGGCGCAGGCCTCGGCAATAAATGTTACTTTGATTGGCGCATTTTTTTATGAGGCACGTACGCCAATATTTGAAACCCTCACCTTTTCGGATTAAACATTTAGCAATTATCTGTTTGAAATGTGGACCTGCAGCGATCGCGGTAAAATCCATCAGAAAGTGTTTAGTATTAGGTTTAACAAACCCTAAAGACCAGACGTGTTAAAGATGGAGGGGGATTTCACCATACAGATACTGAAATTGATGGCAAATCCACAGAGACGCAAATATCCTTAAGCATAGCGGCACTTTTTAAGAAAAATATGAAAAAATCTCTGCCGGCTGTAGAGTCAGCTTGGTCCAGTGGACTCCTCCAATCTCACACTCTGTTGGAGAGGTGCAGAGGTGAGTTAGTCAGATGAAGTGGAAGAAATTTTCCCGGTTGTCTGAACAAACCCACCACACTGGTTCCTGAAACAAGACACCAGGGTCAGCCCGCCTTCGGGGAGAAGAGAAGGAAAGAGTGGTTGCAAGAGAATTGGAAGAAAGAGGTAGAAAATATCAGAGCGAGGCGGAAAGGCTGTTGAGGAGAAAAGGTTGAATGGCAAAAGCCCGTGTCCCTGTTCTGATCTGATATCCAGTAGCTTGTGTCTCTGACACCCAGAGAGCAGTAAACCTCTGGCCCATATGTAACTAAAAAAACAGCTCACCCACCGCCTGGAGAGAGGACAGGACATGGAAAAGTGTGAGCAGGCTGCCTCCATAATGCCACAGGAGAGGTTTGATGTGACCCCGAAGGCTGAGTTTATACGCATGATCCAACTCCGGCTCGTCATTCCCTTCCTCCCTCGCCTCTGTCCCTTCTGCCCATTCGGAGGCAGAGCATGGCGGGAATCACTCCCCCAGAACCTGTGACACTTTTTAATGACATGTCAGGGCAGAATGTCACAGCACTGCTGGAAAAAATAAAAAAAAAATCATCCTGCAAAGGAATGGAAGAAAAGCCTTAAGCCTTGAGCCAAGTTGGTGTGTGTTTGCATTCATCAGAGCGTGCGCCCTGTGCATCTTTGTAGGTTTATGTGTCTGTGCATGCGCTGTTAGTTGTAAGCTGCAGGCTATAGAGTGGAAAAGTGGCATATTGAAGGCGCTGGGTAAATAATATGCAATTTTCTCTCTCCACTATGCTGTCACTAACAACCGATGGCACCGGGAAATGGGGCCCGGACATCGCTTAGAGACAGGGAGAGCATTTGGGCGTTGGAAATGGTTTGCTATGAGACACAAAGCGACTGAATGGAAGTCAAGAGCTATTTCCTTTTCCATATATAAATATATATATTTCCATCACTGAACATGTGCCATCCTGCATATGTCTGAAAATATAAATGGAAAAGGAGTTGCTAACGTTTTAAAGGAAAGTGATGAAGCCTTTCAGCAGAGGGGCCCCTGCAGGATTTATTGCTGAAACAAGGAGGAGATAAATCTACGTCAACTTCAATAACCGATAAATATTTATAGGACTAGTTTGACACATCGGCTTATTTGCTTTACCGTCTAACTTTGAAACAGAAGATTGATACTCATAATTATACATCAGTTAATGAAAAAGCGGAGTTTAGAGGAGAATTGTGCAGCGTTCTACAAAAACAAATGGGAGGCTTAAAAAAAGCCGTGTCATCCGTCTGTGAAGGTGCTGACGGAGACTTTTCTCTTCTTTCTTTGCCTCCAGCAGGCCTTTTTTTTTGTGGGACAGCCACGTTGCTCTAATTATAACTGACCAGTTTCTGCCAAATCCCTGAATAGGACCTCTATTACACCTCCCTTCAACATATTTTATAAAAGGATCTTATCCTGCCAGGTGACTCAACCTGACAAAAGAGGCTGATTAATTGGCTCTTTGGAAAGTGGCCAACTAATGTAATGGCTCAAAAGGACAGTTAATGGTGTATTTTCGTGAAAAAGGCCAGCCTTGCCATTAGAGAGGACCTGCTGTCCACTCATCAGAAATAACAATAGCCTGAGCTGGCATGTCCAGTTCTCCTGCCAAATTAACACGGTTGAAGGTTTTATAAGTTGCCACTGATTATTTGGTGGGATTTTATACAATTGCATGGAAAATTAGAGTTTTGTTTTTCTTCTTCTTCTTTTTTCTTCCTGCCGGCACTCATTAGGAAGAAAAAAAGAATTTCCCCAGAACAAATGATGCTATCATTATGTAGTTAGTGTGTAAAATTATCAAAGAGGAAAATGCTTTGAGGCCGAGCGTGGCTATAAACCGAGTTTCCCTCACTGTTTCACGATTCATTTACCTTCAGAACAGCCGATGACCTCACCACCTCCAGCATCACTTTTAATTTGGAGATTCTCTTATTTTTAGGCGCTAATTTCAAAATAGAAACTTTTGATCATGTTGAACCCCCCGCAGGAGCATTTAAATTGCTTTTGGATACGAGGAGCTTTATGTCACAACAATCATCCTTGGAGGAGAAACGAAAACTGCCACGCAGGCCGCCGTGATCGCTTTGAAGACACAAAGCGAGGCGATGGAGATCGATGCGGTGGATAGTGTTTGTTGCGTCTCCTCCCCGTCTGTGTCCTCTCCTCTGTACACAAACCCCCCACATGGGGATTTATACATAAACTCACAGGATGTTGTTGTTTACACACGCGTTAGGCGCTCAAACATTCACACAACACGGGGAATCACATGTATAACGACCCGAGTACGACTTTCGTGTTAGATATCGGAGAGGATCTGGTGCGAGCCAATAAACTCAGGATGTCCGATCTCGTCTGTGTCCTTTGTTGTCCTCGAGCGCTCTCTGTCCTGATGTGTGCAGCCAGTTGAACCGCAGCCATTCAACCACGGCGGCTGCATATCCAGAGGCGTTTCATCTCCTCTGGGTTCTCTTATAAACACAAAGATCCGCATGAGCAATCTGATTTATGGAGAACTGATACATTTATTTTTGTTTTTCCAAAATTTGGAAGGCGCTGCAGCGCACCAGCTAGTACAAGATGTGAGAGATGATGGTGAAAAGAAAGTGCACCCTTTCTTAATTCTAGAGTTTTACATATCAGATCTTTACCAGGTTCTAAAATTATTTTAATCTATCCTCAAGTGTAAGAAAAATACAGCAGATATTGGTTATTAAGGAAAAGTTCATTCAAATTTAAAAAACTGTGTGTGAAAAAACTAAGTCCACCAAAGGATCCAACACATGTAGCAACAATAACATGTCTGCATGACTTTTTTAGTCTTTCACATAATTATAGAGGAAATTTGTCACATTTTTCTTTAGTTGCTTCAGTTCTTTGAGGTTTTCAGACATTAGTTGCTCTCTTAAAGCTCCACTGCAGTATTTGGATTAGGTTCAGGTCTGGACTTTGATGGGATCATCACAGCAGTCGTTCTGTTGTAGATTTACTGCTGTGTTTGGGATCCTTGTCCTGTTTTATGACCCGGTTTGGTCCAATCAGCTGTCAGACTCACGTTTTGGTCAACACGGTGACTTTAAGGTGCCCCAAACCATCAGCCCTCCACCGCCATACTGACAGCTGGTATGAGCTGTTTGGTTTTGCCAGATGTACCGGTGAATTATGGGTAAACATACTTTTGGACTCATTTGTCCAGAGGACATTGATGCAGTAGTCTCGTGGTTTATTCAGGTGAAACGATACAAACCTCAGTCCTGCTGCGATGTGCTTTTTAGAGAGAAGAGGTTATTTTTCAGCCTTCTAAACAAACCATATTTGTTCCATCTTTAACTGATTTTATTGTCATGAACTTTAACCTTTAACCTGCTATAACTTGATATATATCCTGACATGTAAAACTCTACAATTAGAAGGTTTACCTTGTATTTTTTACTATGACTGTAAAAGAAAGTTTGACGGTTATATATAGAGACGCGGCTTTCCAACAAATCTGTTTTTAATTAAAGCAGGAAGAGCACTTATTGTTTTGTTTTTTTCCTGTGAATGAAGTCAAGCTGAAACAGGCCTCCGAGGAGAACACATGGCACCTGTCAGTCGTTGCTCAGGGCAGCATTCAGCGTCTGTCGTCCGCTGCGTCTAACTCCATCTCTCATCCATCCTTCTGGCAGATCAGCACACATAGTCACGAAGTCACAGGAGGACACAAACAGGCTCGGGCAAAGCGTCGCTAGGATTTTTTTGTAGAAACGTGCCATTTGCAAGAGCATATTTTACCCGTCCATATTGTGTTGGCAGGAGAAAGGTCACACGCACGCGCTTTTTTTTTTTCCCCCCCTCCAAAGAAACCTACACTTACATTCAAAAGGGCACAGAGCTGTGGTCTTTCAGCTGAGTGGGTTTCTGAGTGCTGTAGGGTACATATGAGCATGTGCTCCATGAATGCACACTTGTAAGCCAGAGTGTGTGTTTATTATTTTTCATCAAAAAATGTTTTTTAAGCTTCAAGTTGTCTATTTTTTTACTCTAAAGCAGACACATGCTACTATCTGCTAGAAGCAAAGCAAATAGGGCCGCTTGTGTGTCATTTCTTTGACGCTGCCACGGTACTGAATCATTACACACACACACACACACACACAGTGAGAGGCGTTAGTCCTCTCTGACAGTAGTGGAATGGGAAATGCTCAGCGGACATTTGTCATCTGTGTTAGCGGATGGCGGCCCCCCTGGCTCCTTCTCTGCTGCTCCTGACAGATCCGAGAGGCTCTCTGTTAGACGTTTTATCCCTGCCTTTCACCAGTCTCAACCTTTTCTCATCCCGTGTCCACCTGCCTGGATATTTCTCAGTGAGTGTAAATAAAATGAAAAGGAAAAAGTTAAAGGTGTACTGCGGGGCTGAATACAATGCACAAGTTGCTTGTTTTTTGGGGCGTTAGGAAGAGGATGTTGACCTGCCGTGTTTGTTATTTCCATCAGCAGAGATTACCAGCCACAGTGGGTTAGATCTTATAAGGTAATTGCGTATGAATCCTCATAAATTCTGCTCGTCCAGGGAGAACGGGACGCAGATGAAAAGTTTGAGCTAAAAAGCAGCGTCTCCATATGCTGTCAGTCTCCCGTGGATACCTTCCATATGTTTGGAGTGTAAGAAAAATATTGATTTCTGTGACAGATTGTTTTTTTTTTATACAGTAACCTCAGATCGCAGTTGGCACAGCGAGGATTTTAGTTTGCATCCATTAGTTGCCACGTCTGTCTAAAACTGTACGAGACGTGCTTGGATCAATAGGCGTGAATCTGAAAATGACAGGTCACAGCATTTAGCCGGAGGGGACGTGCTCCCATTTACTCTGCACGGAAAGAGTGATTGCTCGAGAGCTGGTTGGAGATAAAGAGGAATTGAGCCAGATGCACGTTACCTCTTCTCATCTGCTGAGAGGATGTCACTCATTGGCCCGAGTGTCGCGAGCTCTCTCGTTTAGCTCACACGTACATATGGAGAAATGACCATCAAACCCTTTTAGCACACTGTTAGGATTGCTCGCCCTGTATGCACTTCTCTTGCTTCCTGGGGACGCTAAAAGCCTCCACGCATTAACTGCCATCAAAGTGAACACAGAAGAGAAATTTGGACTATAAATACCAAGACTTTTAACTTTCAGATGTTTTTTTTTAATAAGCTGAACAGCTTATATAGTGTAGATGGATTTCCATAGATGTGTATAAAGGCTAGACAAAGGAACATAATGCAAAAGCTGAAGGCTCACCCCCAGTGGCTGGTTCCAGTACAACCGTTAAGTCCCACCCCCTCCATATAAGGGTTAGGAGGGGCTCTCACCTTACTACTACATACTTAAAGCTTAATTTCTCAAATATGTCTAATGGTAGTTAGTTATTTGATGCAACACGGTTGTGTGAAGGTAGATGGGACTTTCCGCCCCTCCTCTTGACTGCTCAGGCTCAAAAAATGAAGTTCAGTTCCCGTGATTGGAATACTTAGACTTCATTTTTGTACAAAAAAATAAATGAAGACATGTCGTCTTTATATATATATATAAAGACGACATGTCTTTATATATATATATATATATATATATATATATATATATATATATATATATATATATATATATATTAGGGGTGGAAATCTTCAGGGTCTTCACGATTCGATTCGATTACGATTCAGAGAGCTGCGATGCGATTATAAAACGATTATTGATGAAAGATGTATTGTTCTTCCCCCTCACCTTCCTGCCATGTGACTATGAGGTACTATTAAAGCATTTGTAATAACCCGACATGATTTTACTTCCATTATCTTTAATTATTTAATAATAATTTAATTATTAAAACATAGCAGTGTTTAAATGTGTAAATATAAGTTTAAATACAGTCCCTCCAGGAAGTTGTGTGGTTTTTGTGATGGTTTCATCCTAAAATGACTGATTTGAGAAACATTTTTCAAAAGTTGTGGTCAAAGTTGCAGTTTTTTTCAAGCATTTTTTGTTTAAGGTTTTATTTTGTTTATATGCACACACTGTATGCGCCGTTTCATCGTAATATAAAGACTACAAGATGCTGTAATCACCATGACAACAGAGCTGACTCAGCATCACTCAGGTGTTACAGCGTGAGCGACTCGTTTTACTTTCACTTTTAGACGTTCACCTCAAAGGTTCACTGGTTCAGCAGGAAGAGGATCCTCGTGATCGCTCACTGGATACACACATCACGTGGTTGTTCGCATGTTTAAAAAAACGACGTTCAAAGGATTTCACGTTAGTTCACGCTGACGCCCCGGTCCTATTTTCTCACGGAGTAGCAAAACCGCCGACTCGGCACAGTTTAGGTCCTAAACTATTTCCTAAATACCTATACCTAAACGTTAGGACACAGATCAGCTCTTTTTAAACATAGTTTCTCACATTGACCGAATACGGACTTTAAACAGAACTCACCTCGTCTCTTTCAGCACTCGTATCAGACCCCCCAGCCGCGGACCCTCTGCTCCTCTGTGTTCAGCCAAGCGAATATTTTCGTGTATAATCCATCACATGATGTTTGGTTCAGAACAGCTTCTACCACTCTTGTGTAATCGCTACTTTGGGAAATTGACTCGCTCGTATTTTAGCCGTAATATATTATAGAATCTGGCCGGTGCGTTTAGCGGCTCGACTCAAAAGCAGGAAGTAAACACAGCTCGAGGCAACGGGGATTGGTCAAAACTTTTTCAAATGGCGGTGATTGGTCAAAAAAGAAGGTGACGCACGACAAACGCCAAGATGATTGGTCAGATTTGGGAGAAAGTTGGTGAAATTCCAAGGCCGCAAACATTAATAATAGAATCGAATTTTTATATTTTTCAATCGATTGATAATCGTTCCTGTCTGCATCTTGATGCATCGGAAAAACGAGTTTATCTCCCACCCCTAATATATATATATATGGATGGTTTGAAGCTTTTAAAATGACAACTGTAATTTTCATCTCTTGATTTAGCTGAAAAATGGCCAATTGATTAAATCAAGCTTTGTTTTATCAGGAATGTTCATGTTAGCTATATTAAATGAATCCTACTTCTTAAAGATTTGGTGACAGAAACAATATGGAAAAAATACAGATGCTCTTGAAGTGAAAAGTATTAGGCACGGTGTCACGTTCCGAACTTTTAATTGCGTTTTAGCCGAAAACTATAAGAACCATTCAAATGTCAAAATATATATCCCTTCTACTAAATATCATACTTTGCAAAATATACAGGTACATACTTGTATGTGCAAAAGGTTTGACATTGTAACAAGTATCAGAACTGATGAAAGAAACTGTTATCTGTGTAGATACACTGTCTCCCTACTCTGTGATCCTCAGAAACTCACTAGCATTTATTTTAATAACTTTAAGGTCCTCGTGGTCTGTAGTCTGCAGGTTTGTGCTCAGATTGAGTCTAGGTATCAACGGACACTTGATTTTAAATCACTTTGGTCAGTATTGGGGAAATACAAAAACTCCTGATTTGGACATTCCTAGTTGCACGGCTGTAATTAGCAAATATTTGTCATTCATCCTTATAATACATGAAATAGAACCAATATTTTCTCTAGTCGGGTAATAATTAAGGATATTTCAATGTAAAAAAAATTCCACAACATGCTAATCTGTAACAATTAGCTGAAAAGTAATTGAAGAAATGTGTATATACGTTTTTGATATTTGCTAATGCATTCAGTACATAAAAACAATATCAATAGATTAATGAGACATTGAATATAAGTGATTATTGGTCATCCTGATTAAAACAGAAAACAAAATAGTTATTTTATTGTAAAAAAAAAATGCTGTTTCATTTATTTATTTATTTATTTATTTTAGGAGCAACTTCAAAAATAAAAAATGTTCATTAAATTCTGCTTGAGGAGCTCAGTGGCTGATATGAAGCAGGACTTAAGTTTGTTTGTTTTTAATTCCTGCTTCTGACAGATTGTATTTGAATATTAACATGTGTGTGCAACTCGCTCTTATTTCCATGCCGAAGTATGCGTGTGTGGGAGGAAGACCGAGGAGCAGGAATAGAGGTGGAGACAGAAGCATAAAGTGAAGAAGAAGTGGGAGATACAGCAAGTTAGTTAGAATTAGAGATGAAGAGGGCGTCTTTATTTTTTTATGTTGTGCATTTTAAGGAGGAGGGTAAAGGCTGAGGGCTAGAGGAAGGGGCTGGTTTTATGTAGAGAAAAGCAGGTGGGCACTCTTACACACACACACACACACACACACACACACACACACACACACACACACACACGCGTGCGTTTAAATACAATTATGGTAAAATTCATTAGCTGGTTGTGCTTCTAATCAGACATCAGCCTCTGAATTTATAGGTTTTAAAAAGATTTACAGACAAATCAGCTTTTGGCACAAAACTCTCATAACATGCAACCCATTCAGCCTCATTCCAGACATTGTAACTGTCTCTCTGTCTGTTTATTTATCTCCTTTTCTTTATGCATGCGAGGGTGTGATTTTGGGCGGATGTTTTCCTGTATGTGGCACCACTAAACGTCCTTACCCTTTTGCATAGACCAGATGCTTTATGAGGTAGTTTCACTGTCGTTAAATGATATTTGGCAAGCGAAAAGAGGCCACAACAGATGTGGGTTTGTGTGTTGCGTTGCCTTGCAGACGGTTAACTGGGATGCTTTTTTTTTTTTTTTGTTTACTTGTTTTTCACAGTTAAAAGTAAAAGAAAAAATGTGTGCAACTAAGAACTTGAGTGTGCGGTTTTTACCATTTATTTGCAAGCATTGCTGGAAATGTACTGGGTTTTTTTACATTTAGACATTTCTTACTTAAGCAGTTTCACATCTCTGGGAATCTAGTCAATCCTGTCTGCAGAGGTAGTGTGTAAAATAAAAATTGATGCCATCTATTATCAAATGAGAGGTGAGGTTTACTCCAGATAGAAGTCTAACTACTTTGCATATGTGTAAAGTCACCAGTTTGCTTTACATGTATGTTTTTGGACTTGAGGGTGCAGAATCCACTCACGAAGGAACCAACCTTTCTTTAAAACCTTGCTTCGTTGGAGCTTTTTAAGGTCCTTTGAGCAGATTTGAGCTCTGGACTTTGACTGGTCCATTGCAACACCTCGGTTGTTCAGTTTTAGTTATTTCCCAACTTTTCAGAAATTATTTTAATAAATGACCAATTTGGGGCAAAATTGTACCTTTACAGGACTCTAGAGTAGTTTGGTCTACAGAAGAGTTCAGTGGCTGCAAAACAAGCCAAGAACTTCTGTGTTTGGTTTAGAAAAACATCTAAACTTCTGTTCCAGAAAGAATTTGTTCAGGTTCACTTTTTCAAGCATAAGCAGTCCTGCGAGGTCTTCTTTAAAAACAAAAGTCTGTTTCCTGGCAGCTCTTCTTGTTGAAGTGTTCAGACTTTAAAAAAAAAAAAATTACTGGCACATTTGACATCCTAACTTAAACCTGGAGACTCTGAGTTCCTCTGAGCTGAAGAAAAACAACCTTTCTGAGTATTCTACTTATGAGTAGTCTGTCTCTGTACAGTGGACTCTAAAATGAACAAATCTTAGTTCTCTACCTGAGCTTCTGCCATCATAGAGGTAATAACGTACATTTATTCAGTGAGTGTTTCACTTCCTATTTCTGCATTTTGTTGTAAATTTTGTAACGTTCATATCAAAATTCTTCATATTATTAGAACACATTTAGTTCTGTTTTGGCACTAAGGCACCACCTGGCTGTAACTGCCCCACATACAGCTTTAATTTTGCTCTCCGGGTCAGAACAGCCACCAGGGGACCTACTTTATGTCCCCAGCACACACACACACACACACACATAAACTAAACAAATGTACTTCCTTTTCTCAGATTGTACTATTTTTTTTAAGAATGTGTATCCAGAAAAGTTTTCTAAATTTTAGTGACTTTGCTACTTCTCTGACTAAATAAGGTGAATGAGGTTGTGGCAGAAGTTCTGAGCTTCAAGCCCAAAGCTAAAGCTTGTTTGTGTGTGACATGAATAAGTAACTACTGAGCGCATCGTCCACTACGCTTTTTAATTGAAACTACTCACTAATCTTGAGCTCAGAGGTCTTCCTGCAGGAGTTTATTGGAGCTCGATTTGACGACATCTTATTCGGCTTCTTTAGGTTGAGCAGCTGTGAGTGTTTGTGTGTCTATTGAGCTGTTTGTTTGATAGACTGTGCTCATCAGACGGTCCCGGATGCAGGACAGAGTTTGCCTCCAAGCATGCCCGTGGACAGGAAATGTCATCAGCATGTTAGTGACTCCCGTAGAACCGTCACGGTTTTGTCTCCTCATACCATTTGAGCCTTTTTTTTCTGCAGTTAGTCCTCCATGTTCTGATCTTTTCTGTCCTGTCCACTCCATTTCTCACATCTCTGCCCTTGTATTTTTTATTTTTTTCTGGTCAGCTGAGCCTAGAACAAACAGAAAAACGACTCAGGTGGGAGAGAGAGCTGCCTAGGCAGAATGTCTGCTTATTATGTGTCCTCCTCTGAATGATGTTTCTCCGACTCTGTTGTTTTTGTGCCTCTCCCCGCGCGGCTCGGTCACTTCGTTCTGAGACGAAGGGTCAGAGAGGTCAGTCCCCACCCAGCTCTCTGTCGCTTTGTCCGAGCTTGTTTACAGCTTTTACTGTCGACACGGATGAGACTCCCGTGGGGACGCACACACTTGTACACACACGCAGTGAGGGGTGGAAAAAACAGGAGTCGCTCTGCTGCTGGAGCTATAAACAAGGTTGCCTTGGTAACGTCGTGTCCTGATACAGTGTCCAAACGCCTATATGTACATGACAATATATGCACAGCTCAAAAATAAGCAACTATATGTGAGAATGGCAAATATTTGCGATGCAGAAGTTTCTTTTTTGAAATATTGGTTAATTATCCCAAACCAGTTCCTCTCTGTGGAAAAGAACCAGTTTTAAGCCAAAAACTGTGCGAAATTAAACAAAAAATTCACAACTTGCTGACGGCGCTGTGGTATTTTGGCTTGAATGAATTATGATTAGTGGCAACAGGGTCTTAATTTAGCAGCAGAAAGAACATTTTCTGTCTGATGAAAGCATTATTTTGGAAACGAGGGGGGAAACTCGGAAGCAGAAGGTGGAAGTAAGATACCCCCCGCTGCTGCGCTGGAGCTCGCGCTGCGAAACTAAATTCACATATGGAAGTGAGACTGAGCGCGGATCTCACTGAAAACTTTTCAGAACGTCACTCCGAGCTCCACTTTGGCTGCGTGAACCTCTTAGTGTCAAAGCAAACCTTTCCAGTTGTTTTTTTTTTTTAAAGTTTCCGGTGAATATGTTTCTGATGGTAAATTGGGGGAAATGCGTGTCTAGATTTAATTCCATCCTTGTTTTGAGCAGCTTGTCCTGCACAAGTGTGAAAATGGAAAAGTGAAACATGTTGGGTAATGAACTGGAGCTTTGAGGATCTGACACAGACTGTGACTAAACTAATGGTCTCGCTGCTGCCAAGTTTCCACACGCTAATAGAGCAGAGTTTATTAAACATGATGGTGTCTGTTCCCATATTTTTGTTAAATATTTATAAAAATAAACATTAAAAAAAGATGGGTATTTTCTTTGCAATTATTTCCTGTTTTATCCCCGTTTCCTCAGAATTTGTCGGAGCTCTTAGCAGCGGTCCGTCTTCCCTTCATCCATCCGTCCTACCTGCTCAACGTCGTGGACAACGAGGAGCTGATCAAATCATCAGAGGCGTGCCGCGATCTGGTCAACGAAGCCAAGCGTTATCACATGTTGCCTCACGCGCGGCAAGACATGCAGACGCCAAGAACCCGGCCAAGACTTTCTGCAGGTAAGACAAACTGCTTTATGTCGTCTTTGGCCCGGCCTTGTTGCAATACACATGATGTGCCTCCAATAAAACTGATTTAGTAAATACTGTTGGCGTCTGTGCTCCCACACGCATCCAATATTCATGTTTTACAGCATCAAGGTGGCAGAGAGGTCAGCGTCTCCACCAGGAGACTCAGACTTGTCAGTATTGATTTTTAGCCCACATCTGGAAAGAAATGATTTAAAACTCCATAAAGTTTTGCACACAGCTTATGAACACGGGCAACAGGTCGTATTTCTACGTTTGTGGGACGCGTTTTTATATTCACAATCAAACAAATGACTTTTACACCCCCTGAAAAACATAATTATCCAAACTTTTCACGGGTTTTCTGAGATCCTTAACCCTTTTATTTTTATGCACGACAACAACTCAATCATTCGCTTTTCGGTGTCCAAACCATTTGAAGTCCGTGTTTGTTTACAACATTAAAATCACAGAATAATTCATGAAAATTGAACAGCAGCAGCAAATTGCTTTTGGTCTGTTAGATTTTTTTTAGACTATTTTCCCCCACAGGGTCGTCCAGGACCTCATTCTTTCCCCTGTAAAGAGCTTGCCTAATTATAGTGTCTGCATGGTATTATGAGTTTTGCACCAGCACACCTCACCATTCAGCAGGCGTTATTTTCTGCTTGGCAGAATTGGGATAATTGCCTAACAAATGGCATTTTATGGAGAGGTCGGTTTACCAGCCAGGCATCGTTGTCATCCATCCGGTGTATTTATTTACCAGTAAACAAACTTTTTTCCCCTCTACCTTTAATTGCATTTAATGAAGCTGCACGAGGCTTCAGATCGCCTCTCGAGAAGAGAGGCTTGTGTCATTTCCTGGGCTCGTCCCGTTTCTCGATCCAGGTCTCAGCGGTTTTATTTCCTATAGAAACCCATTTATTGTGTTTTCTATGTGCATATCTTACATGGTCTGCGTCCTCATTATGCAGGCTGAAGTGTACGCTGATTCACAGTACCTCATGGCCCTGTACTACAGACATGTATAAATGCATAAATGCTGCAGGGATGAATAGATTCATGATGCTTTTCACCCTAGAGGCTTATTGAATAAGATACTATATATACTTGTGTTTTTCCTGATTAGGTTTTGAACTCATCTCAGGCTAACCTTGTTACCATGACGGACTCTTTATGCTTTTTGTGTTGATTTTTATGACGTTAAATACATCCTAATATACAGTCTGTGTATTTTCCATATATACCCAAAGACCTGAGTGTTTATTTTCCCAAGCTGGTCCACACTGGCAGTTCCGTCTGCATGCATGTGCTGCTCAGCCATCTGCTGCGTTGGACGGACCGGGCTCTGCCCTGCAGGGTGCATCGTCTCTGGGATCGGTAGACGCGACGGGGATAGAGGGAAAGACAAAATCATGACTGGAAGGAGAGTCTGAGGTTATTGGGTTGTGTTGCTGGCAGATTGAGGAAATGAAAGAGAAAGGACGTGATCGAACAGGAGGAGAGGTCACGGCGTGGTCAGCAAGGAGGAAAGAGGAGGGGCACGAGGAACCCGAGACATCAGAAATGAAATTTGAAGGGCAGACGTTTGATTGAGTTTATTCCTTGAGCATGTGTCTTCTTGTGTAAGCAGTAAGTGACTGTGTGTCTGTGTGTTTGTGTGTGGATTTTAAATGTGCGCGAGCAGATGGGGCACCACCTGAGCTCGGTTGATAAGTCTGTCAAGCGGAAAAAGAAAGGAAAACTGCCATCCGTGAAGCACTTCTTGCTGAGCGCAGTCAATCTGTGAACTTGTGAGTTTTCGTGCATATGTGGGTGTATTATTGCGAGCGTGCGTGCGGGGGTTAGCACACGTGTCTGAGGGCCTCAGACATTCGTTTAAACTTGCTGTGACTTTGATTTGATTTGAAGCCTTTTTCCACCCGGAAATTTGAGTTACTCTTGTGAGACAGACTTTTAATTAACCGCCTCTCACGTTTACACTTAAATGATATGGAGTTACAGTCACAGTTCAGGTGTTTTACAGTTTGTTTGTAGAGCAACGTTAATAGAGGAATTAAAGAATGAGTGCATTAATATTTGGGACACACAGGAATCCATAAGCACTTAAACAGAATCGACTGCTTTTGCATGTGGCGTTTTTTTAGGAATGCAACAAAATAAAGCATTAGAGATTAAATAAAACGTAGATTTTGTTCTTCTCAAGTTGCTGCCATGAGACGGCAAAAACAACCAATGTGTCTGCAAAGGTTTCATCAGGGTGACTTACTTCAGCTCTAAAAGTATTTGTGTTTAAACACTGGGGACGTTTTGTGTGCATGGATGAAAATGTTCCACTGATAAAAACACGTTTCTTCATGTTGAATATTCTTATCCTGTTAGCATGTGTTCCTCTTATTGTTCTGTTTATGTAATTAGCAGCATTTCAGTAAATGAAGCATCAGTTGAAGCAGACATTCTGTAAAATAAAGAATACGATCAATCTGTGGCTAAACTCGGATGAGTCACGCCATCATATGAGCATTGGATTCCAAGATGAAGGTTGGAAATAAGAATAGGACCCGCCAGGGTTTAGATGCTTGTCTTGGCAGCCGAGGTAGGATTTGGCTGAGATAGTTGGAGAACACGAGGAAGAAATAGAGAGGATGGGCCATTTGCACACACAACAGGCAGAATTTACAAATTACAGCATTTAAAGAATATGGGCTGATTTTGTCAGAGAAATTAAGGAGGAAAGTGTGATGAGACCAGCGATGTGGAAATGTGATAAAATGATGTTTTGACAGGAAATGTCAACGAAATAAAGACTCTGAGGAAAAGCCTGAATTCAACACAAAGGAACTGAAGCTAAATGACAAAATGGATCTTTCATGTTAAACTGACCAAATGCTTAAATTCTCAGAATAGGAATGCTACCGTAGCCGTGGGAACATATTCTCAGCAGGGGGTGCTGAGGAAGAAAAGAAGCTCAGTGGAGGGGTGGGGGGACAGAAACAGGAAGTGCAGGTTAAAACGAGCCGCTCAGATCCTGGTCTGGACCGGCCCAAAGTTACCATAGGTCCACCGGGGAAATGCATGCCCAGTGGCCAGTCCGGCCCGGTCCACGTCCACGCCCAGTGCAGGCGTCGTCGGCGTGAGAGGCTTGGTGCGGACCTCTGTCCAGAGGGAGGGGGGCGCGCCTGCGTGTGAGCACGGACCGCAGCGTGCATCACGGAGTGAGGGGCCCGCAGGTCCATCCAGATGCAGCACCTCAGTCTGCAAGCTGGACACAAAGTGCCATTTCTGCACCTCCTTTTGTTTTCTCAAGGCTTTCCAAAAAATCTGCTTTTGCGCCTTTTGTAGTAAATACATCTTTGAGGTCATCCTGCACCCCAGCTAGGTATAGCTAGCTATTTTACACAAACACGTCTCGGAGCTCTCACCCCTCCCGTCGGGTTTGATCCTTATGGCGCGCCTCCCCCGAACATGGGACCGTGAATTGCCACAGTAACAATATAATGCAAAACACCAGCTGTTGAAACGCTATGCTAATGTTCACTCTGGTTTTTCCTCTTTCTACGTCCAAACGTTTTTTGTTTTCTGCTAGCTGATAATATGTTTTTCTCTTTGAGACTCTGGATTATTTCCCTAAAATAGAAGCTGTAACCAAGACCGTTTCCGTCCTTCTCTCACTTACGGGATGTTCGGCTTTAAAATGCTCCAGCACACATTAATGGAGGATCCAAGCAGTGCGGAAGTGCAGCGCTTTGGCCAGACAGACAACCGGATGTCCAATAGTTGCTCCAGTCCAAAACATATGATTTTTTTTTAGTCGCCATGATATATTTATAGCTATGTTAGAACGTTGTTAAAAGGCATGAAAAAAAAAAACATTTTAAGTTACATTGTTTACCAAATTCCCTATTGTACCTTTAGTTTACCTCCATAATTTTTAAAGACCATTTGCCATGACAGAGTCGTGACTATATTCACTTTCAGAGTTGAGGAACGTTTATTCCTGCAGGTATTGGGCCAAAAGTCTAGTAACGCCTTGATAAATCCACAGTTATTTTATGAGACAGGAATAAAGGTAACATTTAGATTATTTCAAGTGGAAAAATAAACAACTATTATTCCCATTCTGGAGTATTGTGTTCATTAGTTGATTAAAGTGGGGAGCCTCTAATCCCCCTCCCAACAGAGACATGTTATTATGAAGGTAATATTATATTGGGATGAGAACAGTGTGAACTAGATTGACAAGTCTGCCTGTTATTAGACAAACACAGCTGTTCCCTCTTGTTTTTACTTTCCTTTAAAGCTAAAGTACCCTGCAGCTTTTGGCTGTACACTTATAAAAGTAATTTTCTTTAAATAATTATTAGTTGTAAAGAAAGAAAGAGAAATATTTTGAAGCACAGGGGTTGTGTTTAAACACAGCCTGAGTTTTCCCAAAAGCAACTTGTTTGCTCTCTTAGCAAATAACATCCCAGTTCTGCAGTGGTTATTGACATATTTGATAGCTCAAAATTCTTGGCTACATCACACAGATCCCATTACTGTTGTTTCCAGGTGTTCCTCAGGGTTCTGTTTTGGAGTTTTCATTCATGCTTTTGTTTAGTCTCTTTGGGATTATTGTAATGCACTTTACACGCGTCTATCAAAAACATCCTTATGCTGGTTGCAGACTTTACAAAAAGCTGCTACCAGGCTCCTGACAAAAATGCTCCAGACTCTCTCATGCGACTCCGCTGCTAATGCAGATGCATTAGCTCTCGGTGTATTTTGAAGTGCATTTAAAAATCCTGGTTCTGACTTGGAGAGCCCTGCATGGACAGACAGTTTACATCAGTGGGCTTTTGTATCATTACACCCCCATCAGGTCCCTGAGGTCCTCTGACCAATAGTCCCCAAAACCAGACTGAAAACAAAAGTTGATGGAGCCTTTTCTACTGTGGCTCCTGGTTCTGGAACTCATCTTCTGACACTGAGATTAGTGATTCACCTTTTTTTAAGTCAAATTAAGTCTTATCTTTTAAAATCTGCCTATGTTTTATTTTTTTTTATCTATTTCTATTTGTCTTATGTTTTGTTTTTTTGTATCCTGTGAAGTGCTTTGTGATTTCTAGCTTGAAAGGCGCTGTATAAAGTTTTACTTACTGAAATGCTATTAGTATACTGAGTAATACTAATGAACTTTTAAAAATATATTTTAAAGAGAGGTATGTACAATGATAAACAACTTGCAGTTGACGAAATAAGCTCTAGTGTACAGTAACCCCAAAACCTAGTTGTTAATATTGATGCTTTAGCTTAATAAACTTTAGCTAATTTGTAGAAAAATTGTATTAACGTTCATTTAAGATATTGTTGGCAAATATTTATCCAACTTTATTTTTTTACCAAATTTTGAAAAATATATTAATAAAACAGCTGTGTTGGTTGTTAATCATGACTGTACTAGCTAACCGCTACCAGTTTGACTAGCTGGCTGTGCTGAAAACAAACGTCGTAAAATAATGCTTCTACGGGGATAGTAGTTAATAATAATAATAATAATAATAGATAATAAATCATGAAATATGACATTTTAAAACACCTATCAGTTTAATAAAAACACACTAAAAGGATTTTAGAGATTTAGCTCTATTGTGAAAATAGAAGCTAACGTTTTAGCTTCCACTATAGGAATTTTGATGTAAAAGATGTTAACAGCGCTAGTTAAAAGTGTCAAAGTTAATTATTATTTAGAGATCTTAATGACATATAAAGAATTTTCACATGCGCATCAACTTTTTGTATCTCATGTAAAAGAGCACATTTAAGGAGTAGACAGTGTGCGCCGTTAACTAAGGTCTAAAAATAGTTTTTATTTTCACCAAATAGAAGCAGCCAGATGGTTTTCACATTCTCCCTAATTGTCTCTGGGTTTTCGGTACACGTTTACTGTGCTGTGTTGTTTTTCTTTCTTTGTTTTACTATCATTATTTTTCTTCACATTGCCCAGTTTTGACTGATTGTAAATTTTTCCATCAGGTTATAAAGTTCCCCACATCCTTTCATTCTGTCTGTGCTAAATGAACGGTTATGGTCTAAAAGAGAAAATATCTGGAGCATACTTCTTTTTGTCTGCCTTGCATCCTATTTTAAATTCATAAAAGACTTAATAAAAAAACATGACATAAAGTTTATTTTTGAGCAGCTTTGCTGTCCTAAATGGAGACTTACTTTGTGCTCATTTAATGTTCTGGAGCAGTCCTTGTCGTGAAATAAATTAGATTATAATTAGAGTCCGTATAGATATATTTACACACATATATGGAGAAAATGTTTTTCTCTTAATGCAGTTTTTTAAGTATTTAATTGCTTGGTATGCAAATTAATAAATCATGTAAGTTTTTGCTGATGTTCTGTTATTTTGGACTTCTCCTTTTCTAACTAAAACTGCAAACATCTCAGGAAGTTTGGGGAAAATGTCGCTCAGGCCCCCTGTTAACAGCCTGCTGTCGTCCTAATTTGTCCAGAAAAGTGTCTGGGGTAAAGTGAAAACTATGAGTGTCTCCTAATGAATCCATGGCATTTTGCATGGTGTTTGTGTATCCATTAGATGCTAATTGGTTAATTAGACTGTGGATGTGCATCTGATTAGCTGCCATTAGACTTTCCAGGGGATCGGAAGGATTAAACAGCCGCTGGTGCTGTGAGTTTAATCACAAATCTTTTTTTATTTTTTTGTCTGAAGTCATGATATGCACTTTATGTATGCTTGGGGTCTATTAAGATGGGAAAAAAGGCCAAAACAACAAAATCCTCCCTGGTGTTTGTGCAGTGTATATGCACACCAACCCCCACAAAGTCATACATTATGCTCCCATTTCCTTCTCTCCACATGTCGCTGTGCTCGACTCAGAGGAGGGTGGAGAGCGCCAGGACAAACTGTTAACTCAACCCAGCCAAGTGGAATAGCACTCAGACAAATGAGCTGTAATGACTGGGAGACGCAGGGGTCCAGCTCGACTCACACTGTTCCTCTGTCTCGCTCGCACACTCACACTGGTAAAGCTTTAAAATGCACGCACGGTGCAAGGAAATCTTTCAGCGGCGGCTCCACTCTCCTCCAGCTCATTTTTCTTTCTGTCCACTTCATCATTTGTAATCAAAGCGGTCGTGTGTGTAAAGGCACAAAAAAAAAGAGTTTAACTACAGTAGGTTGGAGCAGAAATGGAGCCTAGAAAATTATATTTTTGATTATGTTTTAAGTTTACTCCAGAATTTCTGCACTTGAACTTTTTTTTTTTTTCAAAAACAAAAAAAAAACTATTGCATGATCAGAGCTGCTTCCTGGAATCTCGCATGTTCCCTTGCAGAATTTTTACATTCCACGGATGTTAGATGGGTGGATTTCATTAAAACTAGACCGCACAATAGTGTGTAGCTTGCGTCCGGCGCTTGGAGACGGTAAAAATAGGCTGTTCTGCAAAAGTCCGAAGCCCGTAGGCGTGACATTCATCTACTCATTCACACCTCCGCCAGCCAGCAGCTCCTCGGAGATTAGTTGTAGTGTACTGCCGCCGCAAAGAAAGATGAACAAGACTCGCACCTTGTAAAGAGAGCAGAAAAGATCATCAGATGACTTTCCTCTGAAGTCTGCCACCTCCTGCATGTGGCTCAGGCCCCGCTTATATATATTTTGTCACCAATCCCCCATGACATGAAGCTCCAACTGACACTCACTGCTTCTGTGGAATAATTGAATTTATTTGTCATTTGTAATCCTAAAACTAGCCATTAAGGCGAGCCGGCGGTAGCGTGAAAGCTGTCAGTGCTTTAGAAAGACGACTATAAGCGTGTTTTTTTTTTGTTCCAGTCTGGAGTTTGTTGATTATTGTCCCATTCTGTGTAATTATTCAGCCTGGTTTGTCTTTTAGAGCCAATGCAGCGTGAGATTACTGCGTTTCACCTCTCACACTGGAGAAGCAGGATGCAGGAGAATGTGCCAGAAACGTCTTAATCGCTCTTTGTTAAGAGTGCCCTTCAGCAAAATTCTCGTGCAGTTTTAGTTTTGAGTCTGAGGTGGTATTTTAGAGGAGGTACGACGATCCCGAGCAAGCAGGCACGAGGGAGAAAGTTCAATGCAGCTATCATGTGGAGAATCAGAGAAGGAGCTTTTGATATTCCTTTGGCTTATCGGGGAAAATCTCAAGCAAACACGTCTGCCTCTGCTCATAAATGTAACATGGAGGCGGTAAGTCTGGATTAGAAAGCCTCTGGTGTGCGTATCTGCAGGGATTGCGGCCAAAATTAAGGTTTTGTTCGCTTGACCTTTTGACTAGTGAATACTGTCGACCCGGGTTACAGACAAGGAGGGAAATAGTGGAGCAGAAAGATGTGTGTGTGTGTGTGTGAAGGATTGCCACTGCTACTGTCAGAAAACGTGAATCATTCTGTTCCTGAGCTGCAGTCCGTGCTCAGACCAATAGTGAGGAGCATTTACAGAAACACGGATCAGCCTGAGCACATCTGGCCCTTTGACCCGCGGTACCTGCTGCAAGGCTTTAAGGCTGCAGTGGCCTCATCTAGCATTCAGCAGACGGGGTGAGCCTGCTTTCAGCCGGATCGGTGCATGTGCTGATGGTGCAGAGGTTTGGACTTGTGTGTGTGCATAAAATCATCCACTAAATCATAGTTTATTTAAATAACAGGAAACTAATTATTTTAATAGGGAAACCTAAAGAAGCTGATCAATAGCGTGGACCAATTAGGGCTTTAATTACTCCTAAAATCATAAAGGTGGCTGAAAATTTAGAAAGAATTGAGCTTTTAGATGTCCTTTGAGGACACTTAAAGTCTTAAAGCAGGTTTCTAAGGACAGGTTTTTATTCAACAGACTTCTCAGGACATGCATGGATAAAACACACACTAGATGAAACTGTGCATACACTGCACTTCTGTGGCCCCTGAAATAATTTGGGAGCCCTTGGATCCCTGATCCCTCGGCATTGCAAATTAACTCTCTGGGAGTGAAATCATGGGATTAGGAAGAGGAGGGGAGGAAAGCTATAAGAGGGAGACTAGAGGGAAGCAGCAGAGATAAGAGAGAATGTTTGTGGACCTGCAGTAAGTGGCTCTGAGCCCTCGGAGACGGACCACTTGTGTCACCGAGGCTCAAAGAATAGAAGTCTGGACACTCCCAGATACTACATTAAATACATGCACGCTTAGAGTGAATATTTATGAAAGCTACATTATTTATATTTGTACTTTTGCCTTGTACCACCTTTATTTATTTATGTTTTAGCAGGAAATTCATCAAATAAACCTTTAAAAGCCCATTTTCAGATTTTTTAACGTTATTTTAGGGACTTAACTTCTCAAATCTAAAGGAAATCACTAATCAATGCAGCTGTTGATGGTAGGCGATCCCCTCGCCGTGCCTGCTCTGCTACAGTGTACAGTATGTAATTATTTATGGGGGATAAAGCAACGCTCACAGAAACATGTGATGCAATAAACTGCTTGCTGCTGAGCTGTAAAGACTGCTTGCATGAGTCCAGCTGTGAACTCAAATGAATCAAAGTGTCTGAAACACAAACGGACAAAAGCGCTGAAAACCATCCAAACAGCGTTTTGACTCGTGGCCTGTTGATGTGGTTTGAGTTGAACAAAACATCAAACCAGAGATTTTACTGAAAAGATCGCTTCGCTTTATGACTCTGCTGCATGAAAAAGGGAATTTTAAAGAAACACCAACAACTTTATTGTTTCTTTTATAGTTGGTTTAGAAGCTACTGATTTTATATTTTAAAAAATCACATATATCTGCAGATTGAGATGTCGTTTTGAAAATATAAAGATTACAAATCCATATTTATTGTGCAGACACCCTAAAATATAAGCTTTCAGTTAAACAACTTCAGAATGATCTTTGAGAAAATATTATTTTTGTTGGTTTTGGATGATTGTGTCCAAAACAACCATTCAGCTTGTTATTGATGCTTCTCTGCTCTAACACACCTGAGTTTATAGTCATGTCCTCGAGTTCTGTAGCAGCCTATTTATCACTCACTGGTTGTTATCAGGTATGATGGAGCAGAGGAATGATGGTGGGCCTTCAGTTCCAGAAATGGACACCAGTTATGTTGGGAGTTGGTCAAATCTAACACTAACTGTACATTTCTTAGATTTGAGTAGAGCAATTATCTGTTATCTATGATTAAATAGCTATTATCACCTGTCAAATAAATTATTTTTAACTGTAACAACCTTTTAATTAGGGGTGTAAGAAAATATTGATACTGCAATATATCGCAATATTTTCTGTCATGATATTATATCGATATTGTGATATTCGTATCGCAAAATTTTGCTGTATCGAAATTTTAAGCAAATTATCCATTTTTATTTTATAAAAAAAATAAAATAAAATAATGGAACCATTGATGATGACAGTAATATTTGATGACAGTAATATTTGTAGTAAAATTAAAAGTAGGACTGCTAGTTGGTGGCTCTTTTCACCTTCTTTGTTTGTAAAGTTTTTAAAATGCTGTGACAGTTTTTTTACTCTTAAATTATTTTTTTTAAATCACAATATATGGTCTTACTCATAGTATCGCATTATATTGCAATATATCGTATCGCCAGATTCTTGCCAATACACACCCCTACTTTTAATTAGGGATGCACCGATACCAATACTGGTATCGATACCGATACTGGTATCGGTTAAAGTTACCCGATACCAGGAACTAAAACCAGTGGCTTCACTGTCTGTGACTTGTGATTTCTGTTGTAGTTTCCTATATTGAACACTAGGGGGAGCTATTGAGCTAAAGAGGAACAGTGTGGGTTGAGAGCTGGAGATGGTGCCAAATAGTTCATTTTATTTGGTTAAAATGTGGAAAACTGCAATAATTTCACTGTGAAATCACAGAAAATGGTTGTTTTTCACCTTATATTTTAGTTTGTGATCATTTTTATTAATATATATTTTTTTTTTATGTAACTCAGTTATTGTAAAAAGCAGAGAAGAAAAAATAAAATCTGTATTCCAATTTGTTGCATTTTTTTGTGTGGTAGAAGTATCGGTATCGGTACTCGGTATCGGCGAGTACTCAGATTTAAGTATCGGATCGGTTTTGAAAAAAGTGGTATCGCTACATCCCTACTTTTAATGTGTTTATTTTACACTAATAGAAACTGTTCAAAAATCCTCAGCTAATCTAGATTTCCTTCATTTTTGCTCTCATTGGCCCTGGGTTTGTTCAGGGTTTCTTTTTGACTATAAAAGCCAACAAGAACTAAATACAAAAATGTTCAAGTTTGACATTTTCTGTTGCCGTTGTCATTTTGTGGATTAAAGGTCCGAATAAATGTCCAACAGTGTGTGTTCTGACTGAATGATACAGCCAGACTTTGATTGTTTATAAGTGTCTGTTATTGAGTTGAATTGATCCCAAACACTCTGTAAAAACAGCAAAATTATCGCTACATACAAACACTAGTGAAGGAAGACTATTAGCTGTTGCATGACCTCACATGACCCCCGTGTATCAACATTATTACAGCGGTGTGGGATCATCTTAAAGCGATAGGTCAGATTGTTTTAGGTAAGGTAACGTGAAATAGACAAAGTTGTGAACAATTCATATACGTACATTGAATAAACTCAGTTTGAATAAACAGATTATCTTTAAACATCCAGTCACAGCCTTTATTTAGCTATAACATGTTATTTACATTGAGTTCTGTGGTTAATTGTGAAGGTTAATTTAAGAAATATTCATAAAGTCTAAAAGGCCATCAGCTCTGTAAAACTCAAGCTTGTACAAACTCTCTCACCACCTTACCAAACATCACTCTTCATTTTTGCACATTTCAATAAACCCACTTCATGTTTTCCCTGCAAAATCTTTGAAAAAAAGAGAAGAAACTCCAGAATTTTCCTCAGTGTTGTGAGGTCAGAGACTCAGGTAGAATGTGTGTTTGCCGAAAGAATAGGAAGCGGTAAAGGAAGATGAAATGGGGAGTATATTAAAGAGCAAAGAATCCTGGGGTTTAAGAGAAAAAGAATTGGAGAGAGAGAGAGAGGCAGGCTGAGTTCAAGTGGGAGATGTTCGCTGCAGGGCAAAAAAACCGAAGAGGAATAAAGAAGGCAGGGTCGCAGCACGAGGCAGAGAGCAAGGTGAGAAAAGACCCGGTGTGGCAACGAGGAAGAGGAAATGACAGAATCCCCTCGTTCTGTCTCTGTCTCTTCACCCGCCTCACTTTGCCTGTCCACAGTGATCTGGGGACTTGTTCCTGCACGGTATAAAGCCTGGGTGGCATGTTCCTGCTGCAGATAGGTTCATTTATTTGATGTAGAATTGTGTGGCAGCAATCTGCAGGAACTGTCAGGAAGTGTTTTTGCATGCACGTATATGTGTTTCGGCCCGTCTCGCTCTGCAGGTGGGCATCATCTTCAATATGCAAGTCGGCTCTCACGTAAGACCATCCTGATTTATATTCCTTTTATCTGTGCAGACTCTAGTTTATAGCTGGAGTTTCTTTATAAAGTGTGTCTAAGGACAGCTCTGTAAAGTACAAACTGTAGGAAAACTGTACACACTGTAGCCAAGGTTTTGCTTTCAGATGATTCTCATTTGTAAATGTTAAATATTACTAGTGCAGAAACTTATTTGCTTCTGTCTTTACTCATACACGGATGTATACACTAAACTGTTGCTTATGACTGCTGCTTTCAACATGTCTTGTAATGGTTTTTGGATATTTCCATCCTGGTCCATGCCGTCTCCATGATTTTCATGGTCCAGCTTTCGGCTGGTTTCCGGATCAACTCTTTCTGCCGAGTCCAAAACCAGCAGGAGGCCCTTTCTGCTTCTTCCTCCAACCCACGAGCCACATTTCTGCTTCCTCCCTGCTTTTTACAAAGCATCTTCCACACAGATTATACAGAGAAACCCCTGCAGCAAGTCTCAGTTTGGAACAGCCATGGATGCCATCCACTCTGCTGGACATGATTATTGTGCTCTGGTTTTCTTTTTAACACTTTCCATCTTCGTCCTTCCATCTTGATAGACCATTAGTTTTCTCAAGATACTCTTCTTTGTCCACTTCAAACATAAAAACAGTGTCAGGCCTCAGTGATGTTTGGTCAGGATGGTAGATGTGGCGTCTTCCACTCTCCTCTTCAGTTTCTGGTCTTTGAGGAGGATCTGGTCTACTGTGAGTTGCTAAATTGTCATTTTTTTTAAAAGGACCAACTGATCATTGCTCTTTACTTAACCTGCACATTGGATCTTCTGTATGTAGATTTGATGGATGATTAAATGCAACCAGAACAAAATGTGGATGTTTTGTTCAGATGATCCCATTTTGTTATTTGTGCTCTCGGCCTTTGCCTTAAGTCCCAAGTCTCTACCTCTACATGAACAGGAAGTGGAGATGGATTGAAATAAACATTGACTTATCAAATAATAAATCAGTTTATTAACATGATTATTAGTTGCAGTCCATGAATGCCTTTTAGCTTCAATGTTCCACCAGTGTCCTGATGATGTGGTGCCTCTGATTTCTTTAATAATTGAAGCCTCTACATCTTTGAAGATGATCACTTTGCCCTTGTTTCCTTTCCAACCACTGAAAGCAGGTAGAACTATTCAAACCTGAACTTTTATCCTTGTGTTGGGAAGTTTTGGTTTATCCAGACCATCTGCTGAGGTCTTGATTCTCCTTGAATTCTGTCATAAACACTTCATAGAACGGCTTAAAAGAACTAAAGGAGCAGTGGAGTAAAGAAAATGTGTTTCACATACAGAAATAAACGTGCTAAATAAAAAAAGATGGAGGGGGTATCAGCTGTGTGGGTTCTGATGAGGCTAAAGGTGTATTAAAAAAGGTTATTGATGCTTTTTACTCACTTCCTCTTTGCTCTCTCTAAATTAGATCCAGCATCACGCTCCACAGGTGAATGTGTCTTTGCAGAGGAGTCGACTCCTCAGGTCAAGACTCAAAATTCCACCCACAACTAAATGATAGAGGAGCGACTTTTGAGGATAGCTTTGTAAACATTCTGGACTAAACAGACAGGCGGCTTTAAAAATGAGGAAAGGAGAACATCTGTGATAAAAACAACTGTAAACACAGGTAGCAGCACTGAACATTAGCTGTCGTCTACATAAAATGCAGCCTTCACATCCCTGCCAAGATGGCCTCGCCACCATTCACTCTGTGATTCATGTGCCTTCAACAGCTCACATTATGTTCGAGGGTGATGTTGTGCCTGGGTCAGCAAAACACGTGTGACCGAAACGACTGTAAAGGTGTGAATAACTCTCCAAGAGCCTAAATACCTGCTACTCACTGCCAGACAGTTACAGCTAATGAGCAGTGAAATGTCTTCGAGAGTCAAAAGGAGGCCCAGCTGCCTTCTCTTTAAAAGCATTACCACGACCTGGATGACTTATAAAACACAGCGTGCAGAATGCATGAGGTGGGCGTGTGTTTACCACATGTTCCTCCTATTTAAACACCTCTTTCTTTTTTTATGTTCTCATTGTAAAGCTTCAGCCTCAGGTGTTTTCCACTGTGCTCCTTGTTTATTCACTGCTCCGTCAATAGTTTCTACTCATTTAAAAAGACATTTTCAAGAGCGTTTACACATGGTGATGTGTTTGTGATTCGCTAACAAACACGATGGAGATTCAGCTGCTTAATACTGAATTTTTAACCGTTGACTTTTCTAAACAATTTCTGGTTATTAGTTGTTTGTTTTTTTTAGCAAAAGTGGATCAATTTGGTTTAGGTCTAAGCTTTTCTTTTTATAGTAAATTTTACTCAGTTAATGTTTTTCTACCACAGAGACCTGTTTTTTTATTTGCACCTGCTCTCTGTTTCGTTTCCGTGTTGCATTCACAAAGTAAACCAGTAGCAGACTATTCAGTCCAACCTAAATTAATACACCTCATGATACCATCAATACACACAACGACTCCAGAATCCATAAAGAATCACACACATTACATCACCCTTAATATAGGCTGGTCAGCGCACACTTTTGGGCAGGTCCGAACTGACCCGGCTCGAACCGAACCGGTCCAGGTGTGTTACGCCACGGTATTGAGTGCAGCCTGTGGTCACATAGATCCTGCTGTACAGCTCATATGGATGCGGAAGCTCAGTAACACACACACTGCAGGTGATTGATTACTAACAAAATAAAATGACAAAAACACAATGAAAACACAACTAAAATGCTGGCACTCACCAACATGACTCTCCTCCACATCATAGCTCCAAACACTAAATCCATCAATAGCAAGCAACATATTTCCAGCTGTACAGTTCCAGCGTTTCTCTGAAGCCGTTCGCCACATGTAACGTTCATAGTTTTCCCTGCTGGGACAGGATCCTTTATTATAATTTTAGGCAATAAGGGTTATAATGTGAAATAATATTAGTGAAAAAATAAAATTATTGTTAAGGTAATGATTTGCTTTTAATTGAGCTACAGTTCCTAAAGGATAATGTTTAATATGCTCAGAATTTTCTTTCTTTGCATTTTGATGTCATTATTGTTTATACTATCGCCCTCTACTGGTGAAGCTTGGGTAGTTCAGCATCCTTGTTAGAATTTCTGGTCCCCGTCAGAATAAAGATGGGTTTATTTTTTTCAAAAAAAGAGAGAAATATCAGTTTTTAAAATATCCAGAGGGGTGTAGTTGGTGCTTAAATCAGACCCAGCTGACACTCTGGCTTGTAAATTTTTGTTGTAAATGTCTGAAAGGAAGAAAAAAAGAGAGAATATATGTGATGCCTCAACAGGACAAAAAAGTTTTTGACAGTAACTGGATTCACAAAAAAGTTGCGTGTTTCTTAAAACTTGTGCAGGGTTTTATTTATTTTTTCCCCATTTTTTCATGAATATAAGCAGGCTAAAAATATGCCAACAGTATCAAAAAAGGTCAGTAACAATGAGAAGAAGGAGAAATTTCTCCCCAAACTGCCATGGGTATAAATCCTGTCAGGAAAAAAGAGCTGTCAAGACTCTGTTATCCCTTCATCCCCAAACGCTCCTCTCCATCGTACTCTCCTCCATCCCTTCATCCCTGTACCTAACTCCCATCAAACCTCGCACTGACTGACAGCCGTCCCTGTGAGGCTTTGTTGTCTTAGAAACACACACACACACACACACACACACACACACACACACGCGCGTGATCCGACGGCGTGGCTCCCCGTCAGCGGTGCCTCTCTTGTGTTTCCGCTGCGTTCTGACAGGCCGGTGTTGGTTCATGTTAGCCTGCGAATGTTTCCAGGGCTTCAGGGGTCAGAGCCACGCGGCAGCCTCAGCACCCAGATGTGGACTACCTCTGACGGGTCTGGTCAAGCAGAAAGCACGTTCATGCACGTGTGCACGAGGTGATGATAAACACCTGTGCGTGCACACGTACAGTGCAGCATGTGGAATTGCTTAACATTGTCCAATTAGATCCTGCGGAGACGGAGCAAACAACAATAAAAATGTCCGTTTTGCAGTTTCTTTGTACGTTTTAGGAAGGGAGAAACAAATGTGTGGCATCAGGATTCGTTGGGTTTAAACATCTTCCTCATGTTTTAGGATTAAAGTGATTTTTTTTTTTCTTCCGTTCTTAACTTTAGAACCTTGAGTGACAGAAACAAAAGGAAAATCTTCCCAATTGGCTCAGACGTCGACTAAGAAACTGCCAATTCAGGTTGTCGAGATCAAAAAACTCAAACTAAACGGATGAGAGACAAAGAGGGATGAAAGGAGAGGAAAAAATCAGACCGACAATGAGAAGAGTCTTACTTTTAAAATCCAATAAAGGTGAAAAATACTGTGTGATAAAGAGAAACGTACTATAGCAGCAAACTTATCACCAGGAGGAACAATGTGTGGATATCAGCTGGTGAGAAGGAAGACAAAGAGACTGTTTACCCTCCGTTATTTTTGTCAAAGAACGGCCGATGTCCCATAAAACTGCACCCCCATTTATAACCTGAACACCAGAGGTCTAGTGGAGGTCTTGAAGGCCGTTACAGGTTTCTAGTTTGGGTTATGAGTCGCCATCGAGCCTAAAATAGGTCCGAGACAGGACTCAGGATCTTCTGTCTGAGTTTTTCTGGTGTCTTTCACGCGCTGCCCCCCGCATTTTGTCGCGATTGTTTACCAGACGGTCACAGTTTTCTCCCTCAGCCGTCACTTTATTTTCCAGAGCAACTTTCTTAAAATCCCATAGAGGAAAAGGAGCCAGCAAGCTTTAAGCTGTCCACTAAGTCTAAGCTGTGTGTTCACGATACGTCTGAGGCACTTCTCACAGCTCTGTCTCCTCGCTCAGTTCAGCAACTGGAGTTTTTTCTTCTTATGTCCTCCCGCCTCTTTCTAGAAAAAGAAATCCAGCTTTCAGAAGTAAAAAGAAAGAAATACCTGTATAGCTTAAACTTAAAGATGCAAACATTATGCAAAGCCCACCTGCCTGTGGATACGCCCGGTCAGTGTTTGTGAAAAAGTAATCGATCCGACAAGATAAACCCACTGGTTAGCCTTAGTTTTGAGTGTATACTGATTATTTATCCTTCCCCCTGATTTCTACTTCTTTTATTCCCCGTTACCTACACACACACACACACACACACACACACTATCGTTCTCTCCTTATCCTCTCCTTCCCTCTGCTCACCTGCCTGCCTGCTGCTTACAAACACACAGCTCATTTTTGTCCCGTTTCCTTGCCTGCTCACTGGAGCCTGCTGCTGCTGGAGACTGAGAGGACCTGAGGACACAGATGTGGCAGCCTGCCAGCCCGTGTGTGTGTTTTAGATCACCGGTGTCTTTATTCACCAACTGAATCTGTTTCAAGTATCCTCTTATCACACAAGTCCACCTTAACATACAAATGCACATAAATTGATTTGTCTATTGATTTTGTGATTGTCTTACGTGACACGTACACACACACGTGCGTGGTGCATGTTTCACTGTGAGTGTGTGGATTGCGGTATGCGTAGGAAGAGAGCTGGGTGGCAACCACACATATGGCAGCCCCATCAGTCTTCCTAATTGAGTTATACTTTCCCATTTGCTCAGTAGTTTTCTGTGGAAAAACAGGAAACTTTACTGTTTTGCATTTCGTTTAGCATTTTCCAACAAGCTCATTGATTCAGGGACGGCCGAGGCCTGCTGAAATAAGAACAAAATGTTGAAAATGGAAACTACCTTATGTCTTTAAAAGTTTCCATGTTGACACGTCAGCATCACACACATCCATGATGTGAGTCTCCTGTTTCACCACATCTCAAAGGTTCTGGACTGGATTGAGATCTGGTGACTGTGGAGGCTGTTGGAGTCCAGTGAACTCATCATCATGGTCTAGAAACCAGTTAGAAATGATCTGGGTGCTCATTTATAAAACGTTGCGTAGAATCCTTACTAAATCTTGCTTAAGCTCAGCAAAAAATTTTCAGGTACGCAAATTCCATTTCCGATTTATCAAACCCTGCGGACGCACAGATCCACGCAGTTCTGCTTTATAAATCGCTCTCAGACCTAGAACTGGTCTCAGCTGTTTTTGGGTCAGAACCCTCCTCTACACACTCACATTCTGACATATACGGTCAATGCTAAGTACCTCATGAATAATTGCATATGCGTAAGCCGGTGGGTTTCTGGCTTTTAACAGTAAATCGTGACAACGGAGAGGTTTAGAAAACGTGATTTTACAGAGGCTGAAACTCGAGGTGCTTGTGGTGGATGGACGGAAAAATGTTTTATTTGGTGGTGAAATGTTGACGGATTAGAGAACACGGAAGTGTTCCGAGAGTCAGTCTCGCTGCAGCGCGTCTGCTGTCAGACTGACAGAGAGATGGTGAAGATCTAAGAGAAACGTTTAACGACAACATTTAATTTAATCCAAAGGGGAAGACACGTCATGTTGTTCATCCTATTAAACAGTCAACCTGTTGGATCAATCGCTGGTTGAAGGGAACCTGAGAACGGACACCAGGTTTTACTGGTTCTGATGGTTCTGTTGATCTAATACTGGACCCAGTTGATCCATAGGATGCTCTAATGAATCTATCAGCTGATCGATCATCCAGTCATTATCTAGAAATCTCTAAAAACTCTCTCCCAGTCTGACTACTGGCTGAGCTGCAGCGCATTCCAGCGCATTAAGTGTCCCTGCGGGATTCATAAGTCTCAGAAATCACAATTAATGCTCCAATAAGTGCAGTTTGTTATATAATCTGAAGACGACTGGATGAACATAATGGGATATTTTTCAAAAATGCGACATATTTTCATTCAGATTTTAATTTTTATTCTATTTAGAGACGGATTGTTGGTTCTGTGTGTGTGTGTGAGGGTCTACAAGTCTTTAATTGTGTCATAAATTCAACATTTTTCATCTCACCAGCTGCTCTGACAGGTTTCACATCTCCAACAGGTCCTTACGCAAGGTTCAAAATTTGCTTAGAGTTGCGCACATTTTTTCATTACGTTTTCTTTTATAAATCCCAAAGTTTGTCACTTATGCAACTTTCAGGCCCATTTTGTGCGTAAGCAAGTTTTGTAAATGAGCACCCTGATCTTTGTGACATGGATCATTATCCTGCTGGAAGTAGCATCAGAAGATGGGTCCATAAAGGAATGGACATGGTCAGCAACAACGCTCGAGTAGGCTGTGGCGGAGCATCAGAATGTTGCTGCTCATTGGATATTTTCTCTTTTTCGGACCCTCAAGATGGTTGTTGGTGAAAATCCCAGTAGATCAGCAGATGTAGTGCCTCCATGTTATTCTCAGAACCTTTTGCCCAGTTGTATTTACTGATGGAAACATTCCCCAGTGACCCGTCTTCTCCTCTTTCTTTCCTTCCATTTGTCCTGTAGGTGTAGCTGAGGTGATAGTTCTGGTGGGGGGGCGTCAGGCCATCGGGATGAGCCAACGCTCCCTGACAGCCGTCACATGTTTTAACCCCCAGAACAGTAAGTGGTACCCGCTGGCCAGCCTGCCCTTCTACGACCGAGAGTTCTTCAGCGTCATCTCAGCGGGAGACAACATCTACCTGTCAGGTGAGCTACACAAGCTGCTTCAAGCTTTTAAAGGCTCTGAGCAGCAGTTGGGCTAGTAGTGTCTTATTTTGAGTCATTTGTTTGTCGTGGGTTATAAAAACACAGGAAGTAGTTTGTGAAACAGTCAAACTGAAACTTCAGCAGACATGAGCATCAGAGCAGTAAAGATAAACCCACGTTTAAACATTTCCGAGGCGGCCACTTGATTTGGTCACTCTGCCTCTCGAGGTCTGGGGTTCTTAGAGTTCTGACTGGACCTGTTGTAATTTAAGAGCTTCGTGGTTTCAGAGTCTGACAGAAAACATGAAATCTCTTGTTTCCTTTGTTAAATTTGGCATTTTACAGCCACATTTTTCTCTCAGCTGCCAGCATGAATCAGCAGAGTGAACCTGCACTGACTATTGCTCGATTCTTGTGACCTTTCTGCATCATTTAAGGAGTTTTAAAGAGATGGCAGCCTGAAAACGTACCCACGTGTTGCTTTGGAAGTCTTTCTCAGTCTTTCTTCTAGGGAAACACATTTCTTTTTTACCTTCTGTGAGCCATGTATTTTTCTTTTTACTTGACTTTTCCTTCGCCTGGCTTTACATTTGCTCGAGTTTATTTCGTTCCTCCCTCTACGCGCCACCTTTAAGCCGCTCCTTTCAGAGGTAAACTGAATTTCTCCCTGCGCAGTCCGTTTGTGCAGGAATCTTGCACGGGGCTCAGACCTTCACTTCGCACTGAGGAAATGCAACAGGATTTGTCCTGCATGTACCTTTCCTCTCCCGCTTCTTTCATATAAATGTAAATTTGTGTTGGAAGCAGGTCTGCATGCGTCTACCCGGAGTCACTCAGCCAGTGGGGAAATCAGGGCTGTACGAGCCAGCCAATCAGCCGGCGCCGTGCTGTAACCTTCCCCTCGAGCTGCAACAGGGTCACCGAGCCTCGGCTGGTGTTACAAGCCAACGAACGCCATCAAAAGGGCCGATTTAAAAACAAGCATATTGTGTTTGGCTGCTTGGTTGACCAGTCAACACAACCGCAAACAACTTCTAGTCGGCTCAAGTTGTCCAAATCTCTCCCCCCGGCTTTCACTGATGCAAAAAAAATGTAATTTAATCTACCTGAGGAGCGACTGCTGGAATACCACATGACTATGAACAAATAAAGTTGTGCACGCATATATTACAAATAGTAAATATATTTCATATCTCTGCTTCTCAGGAGGTAAATGAAAAGAGGAGATTACACTTCACATCATTTATTAGACGGATCACTGGTAAATGCAATAAAGCCCCTGAGATTGAACAAACCCACAATGGTGATGGTTTTTAAACAGCAACAAACAGCAGTATATGTTTTGTAAAAGAAGCTGTCGACTCAGATCAAACGGTGGTTTCAGTCACATTAAATATACGCTGCATCCTGTCTGTTATCTAATATGCAGCCGATCAATCTGCAGTGTTTTATTTAAACGTGGCCGTTTAAAACGAAGCTACGACCGGTATTCAGCTAAAAAACAACAACACAGGTTTCTTTCTGTTAGTCTTTCACACATCAGTGGTCAAACACACCAGCTGCTTTGTTGTTTTCTCCATTTTACTTTACTGCAGTAATTTAATCAGGTTTATCAGCACTTATGAGGTCCCAGCTGATCCAGGTACTCTCAGATCTGAGGTTACATCAGTAAATTCACAAAGAAACTCAAAACTTCTGCCGCTTCAACCTGATCTCATGAATATAAAACATATCTGGGACACTTGTCATTTATAGGGGATTAGTGCTTTTTTGGGTGGGTTTAGGGTTGGGGTTAGAAAAAAAAGATGGCTCAATACAGTCACACTAGGCTGGAGCTTCTTATCAGGTAAAAGTTATACAAGATTACCTCGTGATAGTCGAGATGTTTTCAAGTGGAGTATCTGTGGAAAAGTTGTGAATAGTTTGTAATTAGCTCTCTGAATTAACTCTTGGATATGAGAATATTAGCATGGCCTCTAGTGCTACATTTTGCTGCTGCAGGTGTTATTCAAGCTTGTAAGAAAAATAACAATTACATGTAAATACATACAGGGTTCCCGCGGGGTCTTAAAAAGTCTTAAAAGCATTGAATTTATGAATTTGGAAATAATACCTTTAAAAGACTTGGAAAAAGTCTTGAATTTTGATATCTGGGTCTTTGCAAATAGATGGGATTGAAATTCAAAGAGTAACAGAAACTAAATTTTTAGGAGTTATTTTTGATGAAGACTTGACCTGGAAGTCGCATATTGTTTACATAAAAGGGAAAATTGCAAAATCCATAGGAGTATTTACATAGAGTCAAGTTTTTACTGACTAATTCTGGATTGTTGGCTTTGTACAACTTATTGTGTAGAAATCTGGGGAGCAACATACAAAAGTTATACACAACTTTTATTTATTCTACAGAAAAGAGCTCTGAGAATCATCAATTATAGTGGCTACAGAGATCCATCAAATCCGTTGTTCATCAAATACAAAATACTGAAATTTCATGATTTAGTAAACTGGAAAATTCTACAAACAATGTACAAAGCTAGTTTAAGTACTCTGCCAACAAACATCCAGAAGATGTTTGAGAAAAGAACTTGTGGTTACATGTTGAAAGAAACTGGTGTGTTTACAAAACCAAGATTTAGAATAAAAATTAAGGAATGGTGTATGTCTGTAAATGGTGTTAAATTATGGAATAATCTTAATAGGGAAACAAAAAAAATCAATGTCATTTAATATATTCAAAAAATGTACCAAAATGGGTGTATTAAGTAATTATGAAAAAGTACATTAAACCAATGATCATGATCAAATCTGGAAATGAGGACAAGACAGGGTTCATAATGAATCTAAGTGTTTGAAATTTGTATAGAATCTTTTTTGTTAATTGGGGGCAGAAATTATAAGATTTTTTTCTTCATTCTGCTCCTTTTTTGTTCAAATATGATTTTTTGTTATGTATATCTTATTGTTTGTTTTTTTGTTTTTTTTATTTTTATTTGAATGAAATAAACTTTGACTAAAATGCAACTTCTCCGTATCGCATTTCACCTCAAAGGTTTCCTTTGTCAACCACGATTATTCTGATTAAATAACTTGTCATACTTTCCACATTTCTTTTAAAAATAAATGAACATATGCTCAAGAATTTTTGTTTTTCCTTGTCGGTAGGTCTGTGAAATAGGTATGTGTATATAAATGGTCTTAAAAAGACTTGAATTTGACTAGAAGAAACCTGTAGGAACCCTGTAAATAGCTTAATTGCAATAAGCCCAAATTTCCTCTTTTCTCCTTGTCTTCTTTCATCATTATGCTCACTTCCTGTGTGTTTTAGTGTCTCAGCCTCTATCTGAAGCAGGTGTGGCCATCATGAGCAGAGAGTCCACCTATTTAAAATGTAAATGCGTGTCACTTGGAAAATATTAACCTGTTCCATAGCAGGTTTCTGCTCCCTCATCTAGTCTATGTACTATATTGATATTGTGCACACTGATAATGTGGCGATAGTAAATTTGTCATGTATTGTTCAGACGTGAGGTTAAAGGCTTACAGTGCTGTGAAAAGTATTTGCCCACATACAGATTTTTAAATGTTTCAGGTCATCAAACAAATGTCTGTATCAGACAACGATAACCTTAGTAAATATAAAATGTAATTTCAAATGATGATTTAATTATTTGAGGGGAAAAAACTATACAAACCAACCTGATCATATATGAAAAAGTTTAGCAGGTTGTATCACTCCTGGTAGCAACAACTACAATCAGTGTTTGTTAGAACCAGTAACGAGTGTTTCTCACCAGCATAATCCAGAGGGCCTGGTTTGATTGGGCTTGAATTACTAAAAAAAGACACTTTTATTTGATATAGTTTAATTTCACGCTGCAATTTTTGAAAGTTCACTCTTTTGAAAGCGGACCAAACCACCTGGGCATTACAACACGGTTACAATGGTTGCTTGTTTGGGGCGGTCTTGCCTGAAACGATCTCTGACCATGAAGGGAAACAACACAAGGAAGAAGAAAACTTGGCTCATCAATGGGCCAGGGCCAAAAACAAAAATCCATCCACTTCAGCAAAGCTTGTTCAGAATAAAAACAAACATTTTGGACAGAAGCAACTGGGACATCTCTGACCAGATATCAACAAGCGCCTCACTTAGGTCTGCCCACCAGACAATTCCCAACTTTTTCTGTTTACTTCTGCTTCTTCAGATTCACACTGTCAGCTTTCTTTTTTAAACTTAGTTTATTTGACCTAACATGCACTGTGCTCTGTCACTTCTGTTAGCTGGATAGTCAGTATTTCACTCTGTAAAGGAACTCATACCTGCAATTTCTGATGGAGCAGAGTTCTTTGTTTGGTCTGCACCAGAGTTCAGTGGTTTCTTTTCTAAAGTGGACCAACAGCTTTGGTGTGAAAGCACCCAACATATAAAACAACTTCAGTGTCAAATATGTTCTAGAAATGTATGAAATTGCATTCTTATAAATGTCTGTACTGCCATCAGTTTGTATTATGTGGCTGTTTTTGCAGAAATATGCCCCGAGATTCACCATAAGTGGTAAAGTTAGCTGCTGTTTAAATTAATCTACATCATTCTGTGTAAATAACCTTTAACCATCAAAATAACTGCATTCAAAGAGATTTCTACAGCATGTGGGATACTAATTGTTCTTTCACAGAACCCCCCTTTAAAAGGTCTGACCTGTTGCTTTAAAGACCTTATTTGACCGGTGGTTAAAGTTCTCTCCTCCAGTTTTATAAAAGTTAAAAAGCTCTACTCACACCAGAAACTTTTCCCCCCACAGCTGAATCTCTCACACACTTAGATTTAATCCAAAGTTTCTCCGGTTCTTGTGAAGTTCTGAAGTTCTTCAAAGGGTTTATGGTGCCACTGGGGAGTTAACATGTTGAATCACAATTAGCCTCTTTAATAACCCCTTATTATACATTACAGGAGGCACCGAGTCTGGGGTGATGGTGGCTGACGTGTGGTGCTACATGTCCCTGTTGGACAACTGGAACTTGGTGTCCCGGATGACCGTGGCCCGCTGCAGACACAACAGCCTGGTGTACGACGGCAAACTGTACACCATCGGAGGACTGGGCGTGTCGGGGAACCTGGACCATGTGGAGAGGTAAAACTTTAACAAACAAACCCCCTCCTGTAGCTCCCAGCTGGCGACCGCAGAGCCCTAACCCCCCGTTTGACTACCATCTCTGAGCATGGGCAGTCCTGCAAAAGTAGGTGACTGCAAAGCAACACAGATATGACTGAATAAATATTCACTCTGCACAGCGAAATGTGGCAGATGGTGTGGCATGCAGTAGTGCGGTGCAGCATATTGCAAAAGTGGTTGGACAGGTTTGTTAGCATTTTCTAGGTGAGCAAGAGGTGCAGAGGAGTGGAGCTGAGCTGGAGAATATTAAATGGCCACAGCTGTGAGTGTCGCACGGCGACGGAGTGGCTTCTTTTGAGAGCGAGAAGATTTACTTTCAGAAGTCAGAGTGGTGCGCTGTATCTGATTCCATCCACTTCAACGTCAAAACACATCACCAACACTTCATCTGAAGGTTGTACATCATGCCCTATTCATCCGGGGATTCGTATTTTTTCACTGAGCTGATTGAAAGTCCTTCAGCACAAAGCCAGCGAACGGCAGACTTCTCATGGAGGCTAATGAATTCCTATTGGTGTAAAACGTGAACAAGAATCATCCAGATTTAATAGTTTGATTCATATTGCCTCTCTTTTTTTTTTACCTCTGCTCTCCATTTCTTATTTTTCCCTCTAACCTGGGCTGATGTGTGCGCATCAGCAGAGGGAGGGAGGGGGGGGATGTAGCTCCCCCCTCCTCGGCATGGCAGAGCAAGATTAACCAAAGCAATCAAAAGAACATTACTGAGTATATTAGAGCAGGCCGCTGCCGCTCATTACCTAGCAGCTCAATTGATCTCCGAAGCTGTTTGCAATGCACAACAGTCCTCCAAATGAAACAGCCTAATTTGATATTTCCCCATAAAGCTGCTATACGGTGTCGTTATGACTGGGGGTAGATGGAATATTTGCCCCGTAATGGAAACACATTTGATTCATCTGTCTCTGAGCTGCTTAATTTGAGGGCTGTCGATGCATCCGGGTCTGCGAAGACATCAGCGTTTCTTCACGGCGTTGTGGGTTTGTCTGTGGGTTTGTTTGTGACCCTCCCCTTGTGTACGTTTTTTTGTGCAATCTCCGAGCTTCTCCGAGGCCCTCAGCAACTGGACTCAATTAGCAGCATCATAAAAACCTTAACCTACTTTGGCTCCTTCTAAGATCTACCAGAGGCTTCCTCCGTCTGGTATCAGTGCAGCGGGAGGCTGCACAGACGAGAAGATAATTACCCAAACAACTCGGCCTCGATCTTAGAGGAGTCGGGAAGAAAAAGCAGCGTGTTCAAGCTAACGGCGAGCCATTGGTGGCACTGGGTGAGCTGTTTCTAAAAGCTAACAGCATCTCGAGATGTTTGGGGAAATTGTCAGAGCCTGTAAGTGGGCTTGTCTCCAAACAACACAGAATTTAATTTTGTATTCCTCCCAAAAAGCATTAAATGATGCGTGACTCAGAATTGACTGAGAAGGTCTTAAGATTCATAAAACCGAAAAATAAACAGAATCTCACGCCTTTAACGAGCGTATGGACGTGGATTGTGTGCGTTACTAATATATCCCCTGGTATTCTGAAAATGCACATTTTTAGTTGTTTTATTTGTTCAGACTTTTATGATAATGAACACAAATGTATTATTCATGGCTCAGATATCCATTTAAAACGTGTTAGTGTAGGATTTTACTGACTAGATGTGTTGACCTGCTGCAAACGCCTTAACCGTCAACTTTGCTGATGAAATATTGATTAAGCAGCTGGCAGACACTGTCAGTGGGAGCTGCGCGTACATTTATAAAGATCAGAACATCTAGCTATATTCAGGAGGAAGCGAATGTCACAAAGGTTGTAAATATTTTGCTTCCTGCTGACAAAACTGGCAGACAGTCCATCCAGAGTTTGCAATGAAAGGTGCGTTCTGTACTGGCTGTCAAGTTAGATGTCAGAGCTGAGAATCCTGGGTAGCAGCATGGTTTGGTTAAGATTCTTTAATTAACGAGTCGATTCATGTCAGCGTTTTGCATCCTGGAATTATTCCCTCATATAGCTTGTTTTTCCAATAATAAATAATGAAATGGTTCTAAATAAAATGTAGGTTTTAGGGCTGCACATCAGAGACCGGGACTAGACCAGTACCTTGAAAATATCTTCTTGAGACTTGTCCTATCTCAAACACTACAAAAGTAGTGTGTATGCATGAATCCAAGCCCGTTTCTATTAAACATCCTGATCAAATTGAGCATACATGAGAGATTACCAAACAGATCCCTCGCCAACGTAGATGCAAATATGCTCTACACATGGTTTTCCTCTCTACACGATCAAAAACACGTCACCGAATGTGAGTTGGAGACTCCTAGTAGAAATGTGTTTGGTATGCTGGCGTCTGTCAAACTGTAAGGAGTGAGTGGGACAATGTTGCACCGTTCCTAATATCCTCTAATACGGTTAAAGACAGATATTTTCTTCAGCACTTTGCTCTTGATTTAATATCCACATGTAACTGCATCCACATGGATGTATTAGTTGTCCATCATGTGTCTCTGGTGTGTACAGTTTGACATTATTAACAGTTTCCCAGAATACCCAATAAATGCCGCCAGCGCACGGTATCTAGGAACGTGCACCAGCGCTGAAGATGGCGTGGTTTCAGTGTTGGAACATTTTTTACCTGGGAAAGAACATGATCTGGAAAGGAAGCTGTTCTGGCTCTTTGACTTCATCTAGAGATCAGATTTGAACCTTTGAATATGAAGTTTTATATATAGATACAGTCAGATACTCTATACACACACAGAGATACCCATATAAAATCACACACACATATCAGCTTGAATGAATAATTCTTCACAGTTGGAGGTTTTACTTTAGTCCGGTTTTGTGGTTTTTGAATTAATTTTACATCCGTTTTTAGTATTATTGGCAGCTGGATGTATTTTTAAACTGGGAACTCTTAAGTATACTGAAACAAAATCACAAAGGATATTTCACTATATCTTTATTTAGGTTGAAAACTTTTAATTTTGTCCAATTTCTGGACAGATGCACAATTATCAGGATCAAGATGCATCTAGGAATCAAAGTTGTCTATAACTTCATTAATCATCCAGATTTATGTCAGGATAATGCTACTAACAGATGCTCATCTGCAATCAGCATGTACATGCTTTTAATCACTTTTTAACCCTTTAATGTCTGACACGTGAAAATAATCATCAGAAAACACAAAGTTTAAAAATGTTATGTATCATATTTTTTCCGTGTAACTATTTAAAGCAACAATAAGTAGTTTTTTACACTTTAAGCTAGAACATTAAAATTGATCTAATTGATTTTTGTGTTAGAAACGTGACCATTTTCATATTTGCCACCACTCTACACCCCTCTACTCTCCAGATACCGCACTAAACAGTTTTGAGGAGCGGGTAGGTCTCCTAGATGATGTCACTACCTGCTTTACGGCCATAGTTACCAGGTGTAGCAACGGTCGGGGAGGAGTGATGGTTTCAGCGAGGGTTTTATGGTTTAACCAGTCTATTAACCACGTGGTGAAATATTGTAGAAAATATGTCCTGAAAAATAAGACTTCCCCAACACTACCTCACAGGTAAATAAATAAATCTGCTGGAAGATGCGCGACCTGCACAAAAACATCTTCACAGGAGTACACCTCCATGGGGTTCTTCCCCACTAGTAGGATCTGAACCGAAGCCTGATGAGTCATCGGATTTTGGATGATTATATATTTGGACGCTCTGAGTCACGCTCAGACAGCAGAGAGGCAGAACGAGAGAGAGAGTGAGAGAAACTCTCAGAACTGAATCATACTTTAAAAAATTGTTGTGCAAAAAATAATTCAAAAACCTATAAAAGTTTAGACTCTAGAAGAAAATTACACTCTTTTTGCAGAATTATTTTATTGCAGGGTTCAGGCATCTTTTTCAAAAGGTGAGTTTTTGAGATTTTCCAACACCTTGCATCATGATTTGCTCATTCATGATCGGTTCATGTGTGCTCAAAACAATATTTCACTTTCTTGTCGCATAAAAGTAATTGTCATTATGCTGTGACCAATGTCAGTTAGAGTTTCAAGCACTTTATTATAAATTAAGCACTTTAAAACATTGAAGTATCACATTAAATTACATGCATTTTCAAGGCTTTTAAGCACTCATCCCTGTAAAAAGCTCAACAGTAAAAGTGATTTTCCGTTTTTTGTTAAAAACTTAAAGACCTACTTAATCTACTAAAATTATAAGAATGTGGCTCCAGAACCACAGGTTTCATCTGATGCAGCAGGTTTTTGAGGAATGGACCAATCCTGTTAAAGAGATAGAGCTCTTCGAATCCTAAAAATCGATGCAACAAATACGGAATTATACTTTTAAATAAAGCATGTTTAACAACTTTGCGTCACGTATGAGTGGGATTTGTCTTTGATGTAATGAGAACAAAAAAAGGATGTAATAATTGGTTCTCTTTATCACTTTACCAAATCTTAAGCTCTATATCAGATATTCTCTCTGGTTTTTAACTAAAGAAAATCCTGTTACTGACCTGAGGCAAGACCTCAAGGGCTCACCAACACCGCCGAGGATAGAGCCGGACTCGACGTTTATACTTAAAGCGAGCTTCTTTTGGAAAGGAGAATTACTCTGATTTTGTTCTTACATATGAAAATCTGCATCCATCAATAATAAATGCGTCCCTGTTGATCTCAGTCGGGTTTTGCTGCCACGTCCTTGTCGTCTCTCTCTCTCTCTCTCTTGTCTTTTTGAGCCCCTGCCACGGCGCTGCAGCTCTGTCACTCGGCTGTATTTATCATTTCACACCGTTCTTTTGTAAAAGCTGTGCTATGATACATAAATTTATTTTATGTGATGGCTGCAGCTCAGACAACCCACCGTGGATATGTTAAAAGTGACAGAGCGACTTCATTTATTTCTGGGTGAGACGCATAAACGGAGCGGTGGGCCGAGCTCCGCGCTTTGCACATTTGTTTTGCTGCAGAGGAACGAGCGTTTTTTGGAGATTAAGGAGGATTTGTGAACAACAGGCAGCTGGTCTGTCAAATTACCTTGAAAGTCAGGTGCTATAAATCATAGGCAATCTCAACAGCTTGGCGAAGGGCGCCACAGATTAACAGCACAACTTTTATAAGACTCGAACAGGAATTTAATTCTTCAAATTGTTTTTCTTTTTGGAAACAAGAGGCAGAGGTTTTAGAGTGATTAATTCTCCGAAGGTTTTCACCAAATCTGCAGAGTGTCTTTGTTGTAGAAACAGTTTGTTTTTGTTTGTTTCAGCCTGCAGCTATCCTGATGACCCGACCAGCTTATGCTTCCACTGAACAGCTGTGATCTGAATAATTCTTTATTTTAAGACCTTGACATCCCACGCACAAGTGCCTAAAGTCTGCTTCCTCACACTCTGCAAGATCTTTTTAAATCTTAAATTTTTCCCCCCATTTTACATATGAATTGCTGTGTAAGTCTCACAGCGACTGAAAGGCAGCAGCTGAAGGATATTAAGATCAATTTCAGGCCATTTCTCCAAGTATTTGTCCATATTTGGGTTGATAAATGAGCCCCATTAGGAGCTGATCCTTAATTTTGTAGCTAACTAACAGATTTGGCAGGTGTGGCTCTGCTGTGGCTTTCCTGGAGCTTAAAGTGGTGAGACTAAAGCTCTAAAGAGAGTAGAAACTTCAGCAGGGATGCAGCTAGTCAATAACAGGAGTAATTCCTGGTCACTGAAGATAAGAAAACCGTTTCTCAGGCTTTTTCCTTTTTTTTTTTTTTTGGCTTTTGCACAGGAAGGAAAAACTGAGCGTATCTGAAGAGCAGCTCCAATGTGTAGTTAATAACATTAGGAAAATATGAATCAGAGTTCTCTCTGTGAATGGCTGCTTTGTTTGATAAGCAGATGGCTGATGTGGATCTGAAGGTTAGAGAATCGCATAAAAAGGTGCAACAGCAAGAGTTGATTCTCCGCTTGAACGCTGATTGTGCTTTTGCATTTTTGTCCTTTTTTTAAATTCATGCTATCCTGAGCTTCTTGTTTCCAAAGTTCACAGATATACACGAAAAGTGTTTTCAGATTCAGGTCACCTCTTTCACCATCAGCCTGCAGGAAATACCAGGGCAACTCCAGAAAGGTTTAAACTGGGGCCAGATGGGGGTCACTGGGTGGCACACCCAAACCAAAATCCATAACAGAGATTCAGGAGTTTTATTTTGATGATATTAGGAAAAATACTCCAATATGAGAGTTAGGGAATCAACTTCTTCATGCTATAAAGGCCAAAAACATGACATTATTGTGGTCTAATTATGATTTTTTAGTACTCGGATACTTTGCTGCAGGTTCAGACTCTAATTGCATCCATCCAGGAAGTTTAGAGCTTCCTGTTTTTTTCTTGGCAGCTGATTTTGTGAAACCTTTAATCCATCTGGAGGTCTTCAGGATGCTGATCTTTCCTTCCCATCCTGATGAAACCTTCAGCCACTTACAGCCAAAACGCCTCCTTAGAGATTTCAAATTCTGACATTTCAGAATGACGGTCTGCTGTGATTTCAGACTCCTAGGTTTCAGATATCTGCAACGTTCAAGAGGACGGAGTGAAAATGGATGGATGGGTGGACAGATGAATGAATGAACTGTCGTCAAGTTGATGAAATGTTTCAGGGACCTGTGATATTAGGATGCACCAGCGCTAAGTGTGAATGTCAAAGCAATAAATTGGATATTTTTTCTTTTAATTGAACTAAATAAAAAAAGAGCTTTGTGTTTTATTCTTCAAATCAAGTATAAAAGGTGTGCCCCTTTTTTAAGATACAAACAAAATGTTCCAAACCTTCCATCAATCTGCATCCTGAACAAACCCACACCTTTTATTTGTGTGTCTGCATACATCACCCGACACCGGTCCAAGGCCTCAGCTCTGAGCACCTCGACGCCTAATTTGCAGTCCTTTCCTCTTCCCTCGCTCCCCTGTCTCTCCATCCATCTCGCTGAGGGTTTCACGCTCCTAACCGTGAAATTCACCCACAATCACAATTATGTCTTCAATCAGAGCCATCTCAGAGCCAGCTAGGATCTCGCCTTTTCTTTGGGAGCAGCGGGAGGTCCAAATCAACGCCGAGGACCGAGCGGGCCTTGTTCCCGTCGCCGCTCTCCTCGCTAATGACTGACAGGTTTTCAGAGAAGCGTTCGGGCTGGTTTGGGAGGCTTTTAACTTGCAATCAGGTACCCCGGGCTTGCATACTCCTCAGCATGTTGATCCATTTGGTGAACCAATATGATTGCAGATATTGAATAATTCATAGGTGACTAATGATATGTCAATCACAACTGGTTTTGTTTTATTTATCGCCGACTATGCATAGGTTTTAGCATCCTTTGAGCTCTATTGCGAGTTAACATTACATGAAGACTGTTAGCAACACGATACTGAGTAGAGCAACTGGGTTTTCTCCTCAGGGATGTTGTACTGTTTGGTTAACACGACTGAATGAGATAGGCAAGGCTTTTGTGTTGCTTTTCAGACCGAAATGACCTTTTGTGCTGCATATGTGCCTGTGAAATGTGTTGTGAAAGCTCTATTGTCCGTGTGGTTTTCAGTCTCATTTACATCCGCTGCTGTTGTAAAAACATCCCTGCCGTTCTGACTATAATTATTCATGAATCGGACATCTGAGAGGGTAAGGATTGGGTTTTATTTTTTTATCTCTTCACGACGGTTGTTGAGTTCCTGTAGAGCAGTCAGCCTTGATTTTATTCGACCAATCCTTTTTTTTTTTTTTGTTATACGTTTCCATCTGCTTGATAAGTTTGTCGGTCCAAGAGTGAGGCTCATTCTACCACAGGAAGGGAATTGTAATGCTCTGACAGCCCTGCGCTGCTGGGAAATTTCTTCAATAAGAAGCATGACCAAGAACATGCGGCGAGACTGAGATTAGAGCAGGAGGAGGTTTCGTCATACCTCGCTCCTCTTATGTGAGCTTCTCCTTGAACTTCTAAGTCATTAAATGCTCGATGTCAGCAGGCGTGCGAGCGCCGAGTTGATATTCGCCCATGAAAAAGACCGCCTTGCGTTGGGCAGTAGGGGCGGAAGAAAAACGAAAAGAAGGCGGTGCTGTCTAGTCACATCTCATCTAGAGTTTTACTCCCAGAACATAAAGAGACAGATTTAAACTCAACACTTAGAGGTGGAGATCAGCTTCCTGCCCAACAGCACTCTCTTTTGGTGATGTTGTGTAAATAACCAGCAGGGCAGAGATACCAGCAGAGCGTCCTGCAGCTCGGCAGCCCCAGGTGTCCAGGGCCCTGCAGTGAAATGGTTAAGACGGAGAGAAACAGAGAGAAGAGGTGCAAGCCAAGAAGAGTTTAGAAGATGAGAGGAGAGGTGGTGTAGATGCAGCAGCTCCAGGTGGGCCTATGAGCTCCACATCATCAGTCACGCTGGAACCAATGGGCTCGTGTGAAGACGTCCTCACTCCTCTCTCTGCCTCGCTGCTGCAATAATGAACCGAGGAGCTGCTGTGGATGTCTTTTAAAAGTTTGTGTGTTTCTGCGTGCATTTGTTTCTCACATACGCTGTTACACACCGCCCCGGGGCCGGTTCTGTTGGATAGGGAAATAGTTGGGTGGTGGGAATGGAAGGAGGGGGTGCAACCACACACCACGGCTCTGTGTTTGGGCACAATCAGGCTCCCAGAGCCCCCTCGCTGAGGCAGTTCCCCCCTGTGGAGCTAATCTCCACTCCTCAGGATTAAGCAACTTCACAGCGCCGGCCCCTACTGCGCTGTCAAGGCATCGCTTCACCCTCCAACTCTTCCTCAGCCACAAACTCCCTTCCTCCTCTCCCCCCCCCCTAGACTTTAAAGTTCACACTCGCCCTCTTTTGTCACAATGAACAGCAGGGCTGCACCATGTTCTTTCACCATGTTCTTTATTAAAAACTTGCGCTCTTCTGAATAATAATTACGTTACAGTTTTATATCAGCCTTAATTAACTGTCTTTGGGTTCTGAGATCATGTTTGAAGCTTTGTACAGATCACTTTTGCCAGAAGAGATGAGAACACTTTTTAAACGTGTGGTTTTTTATGTAAACAGCTTCACGGACGTCTTTGTTGTGTGTTGAAAGAAAAAAAAAGCATTTCCCTTCTTAATACGTGCTGTCATTTTCCATCTCCATGGACGAGTTTCCACATCTTTCAGTAATAATGAGGCTCCAGGGAAGAGCCAGTGGGCCCACATCGGGCCGATTAGCACATCTCTCACTATACATGCCTCGTCATCTCCCTCCGTCCTCCCCCCTGCCTTCCTCTTTTATAACCACCATCTCCAACCTCTCCTGCTCCTTCTGCACCATTGCTCCCTCTGTCTCTTTGCTGTGCTGATTAGGTGGGCAGGAAGATGATGGGTGTATCTGGGGGGGGTCTGAGAGGCTGGTAATGTCGTGTCTGTCTGACATGCTCGAGCAAAGACAGCGTCTACCCTTCATTGTCTTCTAATGGAGCGCCAGGGTCCTGGAGACGAGGAAGGTGGTAGATGGCGCATTGAGGGTGTGCAGTTAGAAAGAGGCACCGGCGATTGGCGGCAGGTGTGCCTGAGGATTAAGGGAAGGCAGAGAGAGACACTGCAGGTAATGACTGGTACGAGCAGCGTGTGCTTCTGCCTCACTGATAAATGACGGGCTGGCACTTCAGACAATTTCCAGCCTTTACCAAAAAGCTAGCCATTTTTCTTTTCTCTCTTTTATTTCTTCGCCTTCCATCTTTCACTCACATGTAATCTTCCCTTGAGCACTTACTGTAGACTCTCTCTTATCCGACAGCCTCCCCGTCCTTCGTCCACTTGCTCAGGTTGCAGCACATTGTTGCTGGCTAATTATCGATGCTTAGGGGGTGACAGATGCTGCTGGGACAGTTGGCAGTCAGTTCGCTGTACAGACCTGGCAATCTCTTCCAAAATCCAGAAATTACACCTCCAAAGCACCCAGGGAGGGATGGACACTGGAGATGGGAGGGTTAGTAGTTATATATAGGTCTGTCCTGTGTGTGTGTGTGTGTGTGTGTAAAGCCAAGGTTAGGATGCTCTCATGGGCACAAAATAAGAGTAAATGTGTTGCTTCTCTGCTTTGGTACAGGTCAGAGTTTGTGCATATGTGTTTTTTGTTCATCTTCATTTTTAAGTAACTAGATGGGGACACAAAATGTGCAGAATTTCTGCAGAAATAAGATCGAATGACACTTATGCTATGATTGTTGGCATATGACATAATTCCAAACAAATTGTGGCAGTTGGGTCACAATTTAGTCACTAAATGTCTTCCTTGTGTCTCAGTTTGATTGCCTCCACTCTCCCAGAGTGGTCTCATATTTTGTCACTTTAGGACTAAATTGGGAATGGTTACAAACACCCTTTTTTAATTTTAATTTTATTTACATGTTAAGAATCAAATTCTAAACTTATATAAAAACAGTGAATGAAACCATTCATTCCAATGTGCCTGTTTAATGAAATTACAGTTTAGTTGTGTAAAATCCATACCCTCTCTCTATTCGTTATATAAAGGGACCCTTACGTTGATACTTGGTGACACTGGAAGCTGAAAACGTCCCCACACCGTGTAAAACTTCACACCAGCGTTCCTATCTGAGTGACGGGTCTTTTCAAGGTTTAAACAGGACATGAGATTTCTCACCTCTCGAGCATGATCCATCCAATAGAACACGATTTTCCACCTAGCCAAAAGAGAAAGATGGCTCACTGCGTTTTGCCAAAATCAAACGAGTGTCAGCCTTTCCAGTGGTGCCAAACAGAGTGAGTGGGTTAGGTGGGATTTAAGGACTTTTAAAAAGGTCTTTACAGGATTTTGGAAGAATTCAACATGCCCATGGATAGGTAGGGCTCTTCACCTCATATTAGCCACAATAGGGCCTCATGCTGAGTAAATATGAGACAGTTTGTCTCTGCATGTATGGACCCTGTGAGCTTTGTTGGGTGTGTTTTCCAGCTGAGTGTGAAACTGGGATGATCCAAATTTGAGGACATGGTTTTCCACCAGAAAAGGGTAGATTGCCATCTCTGCGTAAGGGGAGAGCTTCTACTTATACTGGAGGTGTCTCAAAGTTTTCTTCATGAGGAAGTGAAGGAGAGAGCGTGAGATTGACAGACATCCACATCACTGCAGAAGCTGAATTGGTCTATTGTGGTGACGAGGTTGCTAATCCAGAAGGTGAAGATTTTGATCTGTTGGTTGATCTACATTCCAACCCTCATGAGCTTTAGGTAATGACAAAAAGAACAAGACTGTAAATACAAGCGGCCACAATGAATGGCCAGGCTCAACCGTAGCGATAGGACGAGGAACTCAAAGTAAAACTGTTGCTCCTCCACATTAAGAGTAACCTAATGAGGGCATGCAGTTTGACTGCAGGGAAAGTGTTTCAGGTCTAGGGCTGACGTAGGACCCATGGAGGGATTATGTCTCTAGGCTGGTCTAGGAACACCTTGGGATCCCAATAGAGAAGCTTCTTTGCCAGGGATGCTGCCTTCATGACTTAGACCCAGAAAAGAGGAAGACGATGAAACAAATATGCAGAACATTCCATGCTATCAGGTTTGTGCTATTTGATGGTAATCATCTGTGGGTTGATGTGACTCTTTTGAGAGAAAATCTCCCGTGCAAACTTTTAAAACATGTTCAGAGTTCCAGTGACGCGAAAGCAAAGAACTACGACTCACAAGAGGGTTTTGAGAATTCTCACAAGCCTTTCGAGACATTTTCAAGACCCTCATGAATGCCGTTCGCAACAGTCTCAGCCCAGTAGGGTTGGGCATCGAGAATCGAGCATCGATAGGAACCGGGACTAGCTGTCCGGTTCTCCCGAGATCATTTAAATTTTAAATTTTCGATTCTAGTTTCGATTTCCAGGCCGCAGACCAGAAGAAGAATCCGCCTACGTCACCGCGCATTCATTGTAAAATGTGCGGTCTGCAGCGGCGTTCTACAGCGTGGCTTCAACTGCTGATCAGAATCGGGTGATGTCCATGAAAAAAAAACGTCATCTGTCAAGACTGAACAACGTATTTCACAGCTGTTCACCTGAATGCAGCCTGCAGACTCTCTGTGCAGAGTAGCGTCTCTCCTCCCCTCCTTGTTGTATCGGAGCTCAGCGCCGAAATTGAAAGTAAAACACATCTGCCCAACCTTTACTCCGTCAGAGTGATCTAAACTTTGCGTCCTGCAACAAAAACTACTGTGGAAATACCGGAGGAAGCTCGTTAAAATACATCAACACGGTGGATTTAAAGGTGTGGGTCGCGTTAACCGGAAATTTCCGGTATTTAACCGTTTTTTTTTTTGTTTGTTTGTTTTTTTACTTTGACGGAAAGATCTGAAGGGCGCCGGTCATTCTGACAGGTTTGCGTGCGCGCCTGCCCATCCATAGGAAATAACTGAATTGTCCCCCCACTAATAATTCGAACCAAGGATGCAGAAATAGCAGCATCTCCACCAACTAATACCTGCAGCCCAGACTGAGGTTCTGCAGAGCGCAGACCTGTGATCCAGACGTCCTGCGCTCTGCAGCGGAAGAACACTGGTCCACCATCAGGTGTCAGACCCGAACCGCTCAAACGCCCCTTTGTATCCCCTGAGTATCTCAATGAAAAATATGTGAACCCCTCATCCCTCTCATGATCTCATAATGAACGTTAATATTATTCGGTAATCAGAGTCCCGCGGAGCGCACAGAGGATCACCTCACCTGCTGCTGCGCTGCGCTCGACTCCAAACGGAGTTTTTAGAAATGTCTCTATGATGACTGACTGATCGACTAATTTAGAGTCTAATCCTATGGATTTATGTGCTAAATGGGCCCAGTGTTAGAGTAATAATGCTACTGAAAATGTAATTATTATAATTTTTAAAATTAATAAGTGACGGATAAAAATAGATTATGACCGGACTTTTTTAACCCTGTCAGTCAAAAAGACGGAAAACCAAAAAGTCTAGCGCGACCTGGAGGTGAGTTTTCATGTCTCACTGCAGAAATCAACAGTCAGACGCAGCTACACTCACTCAATATGAGCCTGCCTGACCATCAGAACGCTGAACAAATAAACTGTAAAATAATGAAAGTCCTCTAGATGAGAAGCTGGGTTCAGCCCTCTAGGACCTGATATGGCTGATAAATAAATGAACCTAATATTAGTAATAATAATAATAATCTTACAACACACATTGTTGTGAGATTAATATTATTATTTTGCTTTTTCTGAACTATTTAATCTGCTTAGAGTTTTAATGTTTTAAATCTGTTTTATTGTTACTGACAGCAGCTAGATTGAAGTTTCAGATGACAGAACGCTGCAGCGTGTTGGAGTAGATTCTCTTGTCATCCTGGACATGATCATGTTCAGATTAAATTGAAAACAGCTGAATTTTCCAGTTATTTTGAAGACTCATTGTCTCCCATTAAAGAGCCTCCTTCAGTTTTAAACCTTGGGTTGAGAGTAGGAGGTCTGGAAGTTCTGGTCAGAAACAAACAATCTGATTATGCTACAAGTCTTTTTTTTTTTTTGTTGAAAAAGTAAAAACATGTTTTTGTCTAAATTAAGGTGATGTTATTGTTCATTAGAATTAAAATTCATGGAAGTTCAGATTATTTCATCAAGTAAGAGCTCTGGTTAGATGGCTCATTAAAACATGTAACATTTTTGGACCCTGCCTCTTGAAAGAATCGGAATCGAGAATCGATAGGAACCGGAATCGAAACGAGGAATCGGAACCGGAACCGGAATCGTTAAAATTCAAACGATGCCCAACCCTACAGCCCAGTGAGTTACTGGCTTTAAATACAGGCCAGGATTACAGTAACTCTCAACTAAAACACCCTCTATTATTTTGCTAAGTCATTTATTTATGCATGAATTAAGCAGCTATCGCTCCCTGTCTTTATTAAATTCTCACACGCAGCCTTTTCCTACACCCAGTCATCATTGCTTCTTCTGTTACTGTGCATTACCAGCCATGTTGACGCACCGTGTCTCAGTTTGCAGTAATAATAAGGAAACGTCCCACCTCGCTCCCCCACCCCCCCACCGCGGTGCCCTACTTGGCTGCTATCAACACAGAGGCTTGCTTTGGTAATGAAGTGAGGTCTCAGCCTTCCATCTCCCATCTAGTTTTGAAGAGTGAAGGAGCAGTAATTGGTGTACGACCTACACCACCGACAGCACTCATGTCCCCCGTCCTACGTGACATTCCCATCCAATTAAATCTGCGTCTACACACACACACACACACACACACACACACGCAGGCTCTGAACAGGCACACACACTCAATATTATCATGGCTCCCGAACTTCTTTTCCTGATAGTTTCTCAAGGTGCCTTTTTAAGTTTACACGAGTGTCGTGCGGCATATCGAAAGTTTTTCTACATGGCGAATGTGTCCAGATTGTGTGCGAAGGCGCCAAGGAAGGAGGCTTGTGCTCTGAATGAGTTCATTTTCAGGGATTATGGGTAAATCTGTGGGGCCAGTGGATGGATTGCTCTCTGTCTCCCAAGGATTAGCTGAAGGTGACATGGAGGTGGCAGGTCTGCGTCCATCTGTGTTTGTATGTGCTCCCATCATTTATTTTGTGTGTTTGTGTGCATCCATGCATTGTGTGTAAAAGTATGTCTGTTATTAGCCTGCAATGTGCTGTAATCCATCAGAGTTAATGAGTTGTGTGTGTGTGTGTGCGCTCGCTCTCCGACGGTGGCGGAGTGTGTTTCGTGTGCGTCTTCTGACTGACCTTGACTTCAGTCTGTCAGACGAGTGCACTCCCAGGTTGTTCATACGGAGAGCAAGACTCCATCAGATCCCCAGATGTCATCACACGCAGTCTGTCAGATGTGTGCACCGTGAGCAACGGAGCTGCTGCCCTTCAGGAGAATTAGGGACATTTTAGAGTTCGTGACTGAAGAAAAGTTTAATATCACTGGTTTCCCTATCTGACAGCCAAAAGTTCAAGTATTCAAAAAATTATCTAAAAAAAACCCCAAATAAACGGTTTGTTTATGTGCTTGAAATCTTAAAAAATGCTTACATTTTAATGTGGTTTTTCGAAGTTTGTGTAAGTGCTTGGATTTTATTAAAGCGCTAAAACTCTCACAAATAAAAAAGCATTTATGAGACGAGGAAGACAAAACCTCACCTTGCTTGAAAAGTGCTTTAACTAGAATTTGTTAAAGAATCCTGAATTAGTGTGTTTCAACTGAACAACATCCAAATTACTCATCTACTGTACTGCAGCAGCAGCTGAAACACCAAAACGGTCTTGAGCTGAATTATAGCTGTTAAAAACAGGTAGTTCAGAAACATCAGGGTGACGAGAGTTGTTTTAATACCTGACGATTAGCACCGATGTGCAGCAGTGTCTCTCCTGAAACTTTCAGTGATGTCACCAGTGGTTATGGTCCCTAAATAACTGATAGAACACCTGTTCAAAATGACCAAATCACACCTTTAAGAACACCGTGTGCTCCCCTTTAGGTTGACAATGGTTTTGGAAGACACGCCTGCGTGATGGCAGCGTATCAGGGTCCAGGTGAAGTATGGTGGTGGGGTATCCATGATGAGGGGTCCACATACCCTGGTGGGACTTGGTCATTGAAGATTTGAAGCAGGATTGATGACACTGGCCTCAAGCTGAGGCTAGAACCCCATCATATGGTCGCATCAGGGACATCTTTTCAGTTAAAAGTGGTATTTTATGCCTCGTTTCCCTGCAGCATGCATGTCTGAGGACCTCACCCTATACATTTCATGGTATATGGCAGCAGTTCACAAACTTTTCAGCTCTGACTCTGAGTAAAGTGTACAAACGTCACAACAACATAGATTTTAGCCATTTTTTACTATACTGTTTTTATCTAATTTAGGAATTATGGTGAAAATGTGCTTTAAGTTATCTGGACATCAGCTCATGACCCACAATGCAATCCCAGCAAGGCCGGATGTAGGCATGGGCAAGGGGGGGCATTGCCCCCCCAAATTCCATGACTGCCCCCCCCCAATTGCAATTGCATGCAGAAATACCAAATTTCAAAAATATTTCAGTGAAAAATGGTCAGACTGAGCGCTCTCTTCCGTTTGTCCTCATTCAAAGTAGCTACTGATGAATGATACAGAAAGAAAGAAAAACAAAAACCACAAAAAGAACAAAAACCCAAAACAAAAACCACAAAAAAGAACAAAAACCCAAAACAAAAACCACAAAAAAGAACAAAAACCCAAAACAAAAACCACAAAAAGAACAAAAACAAAAACCACAAAAAAGAACAAAAACAAAAACCACAAAAAAGAACAAAAACCCAAAACAAAACCCCCAAAAAAGAACAAAAACCCAAAACAAAAACCACAAGAAGAACAAAAACCCAAAACAAAAACCACAAAAAGAACAAAAACCCAAAACAAAAACCACAAAAAAGAACAAAAACCCAAAACAAAAACCACAAAAAGAACAAAAACCCAAAACAAAAACCACAAAAAGAACAAAAACAAAAACCACAAAAAGAACAAAAACCCAAAACAAAAACCACAAAAAGAACAAAAACCCAAAACAAAAACCACAAGAAGAACAAAAACCCAAAACAAAAACCACAAAAAGAACAAAAACAAAAACCACAAAAAACAACAACAAAAAAAACACAAAAAGGACAAAATAACCCACAAAAAAAGAACAAAAACCCAAAACAAAAACCACAAAAAGAACGAAAAAAAAACACAAAAAGACCAAAAAAAACAAAAACAAAACAAAAACTAACCAGATGACTGCAGCCTCAACAGGGCATCAGCCAGTGTCCTACTTGTGCCGGTCCCAAGCCCGGGTAAATGCAGAGGGTAGGGATCAAATATGAAATTAAATCTATGGATAGAGGAACTGATATGATGATGGCGTTAGTTTTCATTGCATTTAAGGGATTGGGGGATGTGATGACCAAAAAAATTTTAGGTTGTCCTGACTGGCCCCCCTGATATTCTACCTGCCCCCCTTAGTGGGGCTGGCTAGATCCGGCCTTGAATCCCAGCCTTAACTTTGAGCACCACTTGTATACTCAGTGTTAGCACCACTAATGTCCCTAATAACTTAAATGTTTTCTCTAAAGTCTGATTAAGCCTTTGGTACTTTATATTTATTAGCTTGGAAGTGCTGAGCACCACGCCCACAACCAAACCACAGACTTGTCCACAGCCAGACTTAATCAATACCTCTAAAGTTTTAGACGTTGGCTGCTTTTTCCTCTCAGGAGCTGCAGTAATGGCAGCAGGAGCTCCTAAACCCTTGAGTTTAATCTACTCTTCAAACAGCTGTGGAATCAGTTTTCCTGCTCTAATTTTGGAAGTTGATGCTCAACACGCAAAACCATTTAATGCATTAGAAGGAAGAGCCCCCCCCCCTACCGATGAAGCTTTTATGCATGTCAGTGAGATGATACTCTCTCCTTATACTAAACATTTACATTTCTTCTGAGCGGCGCTGAGTCATCCCTCCACAAAGTAGGACTTGGCGGATTTCAGCATCAGACATTGATTAGCAACCTGGGGAGAGGGAACACAGGTACAAACAGCTGTCACGCGCCGAGGAAATCAACACGGGGAACAGAGGTGCATGCAAACGAGTTCAAATTAGTTGTCACAAAGCTGCTGGGTTTATTTTCCTGTCTGACTATTTGCTTAGAGCGGTATTTTGTGAAATAGAGCGTGGCAAAAGGTGGGTTTGTGCAAGTTACTCCTGCCACATGTGAGGATGTCTGTGTATACAAAAACACAGCAGGGTGAAGCGTCGGATTACACGTTGAAGTAAGCGCTGTAGAGGCTCCTTTCCCTTCATAGGCCTTAGAGTTGATCTAATTCCCAACAGGAAATCAAAATCTACGCATTCTTCTTGAAATGTTGGCGTGAAAGCTAAACAAAGTGAGCAAATCTGAGAGGAAAACGGAGAAATGTGCAGCTTGTGCATGTGTCGGTGCCCGACAGAGAGCAGGGTGATGCTGGAGGTGTGGGAGCAGGCCTCACAGCTTCTACGATGTGCTCCGACACACAGATGGCAGCTGACACAACACAGATCGACTCACTCCGTCCTCCGCTCCTCCTCTCACTCCCATATTCACCGTTACACTCCTCCGTCGCCTGATGAGATGAGCAAATCGTCTGATCGAAGCCCAGGTGGGCGAAAAGGGAGTCACCATTAGCGGCTCGGCTCGCATAAAGGATCAGCCGTTTTTACAAGATTTCATCTTGTTACCTGAACTTAAAAACTTTATGTCCTTCTTTTGATACCACCCCCCCATCTCCCTCCTTTTCTCCCCACCACCACCACCTAGCTACTAATGAACATTCTGGGCAAATGTGAAAAATGTTAATGCAAGCAAATGATGCCAACGCATGTGTGCAAATTGTTTTGAACGCCCTCCAGGCTGGAGCTGATTCACACAGCGGCCCTGTTTTCCTCCAGCCAAATCACAAGCTCTCAGTTCATTACTTCTGACAGGACACAGAGGGCTATGAGGGATTGATGCGCTCTCATACAAATGCCCCCCCCCCTCTTCCTGCGCCTCTTCCAGTGGCATTATAGAAACCAAATTAAGCACTGCTGAACATGGCGCTGCATATGGATGACTCCGTACTGAAGACTTTGGGTTTAATGACGCCTGCTTTGAGCAAAATGCTAATATCAGCAGGCAGTAAGGCTCACAATAGGAATGTCGACACGAAGATGGTTTGCAGGTATAATGTGCTCATAATTTGTTTTTCCACTTAATAGTTGAGAGTTAAAAACTGGAGCTGAGGTTTGTTCAGAAAAGCGTCGGACAAATTAAACTCCGAACTTCAGCAGAAGCTACTTCTTTGATACCTTAAAGTCCACATCTGGACCAAACAGCAGGTCAGTCCAGACCCACGTTATAGAAGCGGTCTGCTGCAGAAACTACACATCTAAGACTAAACACAAAGTTTAGAGCAGGAAAAAACAAATCAATTTTCTTTAGGTTTTGTCTATGATTGACCTGAGTCGCAACACAATTTGTGACAACCCCAAAAAGTTTTTCTCATCAGAACCGAGAGGAAGTGAGCTAGCATTAGCCTCACTTTCAGCTAACTCAACCACAAGAATCGGCAGAGGAGAGGCGTTTATTAAAGACTTTGCAACTGCAGAATTAGACATTTTGCAATTAAAAATAATAAAATGATGCTTCTATCCTCTGCAGTCAAACTGAATCCAGGTAACTCTGTCGAAGCTAAAGTTGCTGTCCACAAAACAGAGAGAAAGTTGGACACATTTACAACATAAAGCCATAGTTTTACTCCAGATTTGATGTAATAAATAGGAAATGTTGTGTTAATTTTACATTTTTATGTGAAGCACTTTCATTTCCCCTCTCTTATGAAACCCTTGTGTGGTGTTTTACTTTATTAAAAGACTAGAATGTATTTTATTTTAAAGTATTTCTAATCACACTTTGAATATCCTGCTACTCTGACACCATTTTGCTGTGCATGCTTATGAATAATGCATGAAATTTAAAATATTTTTCTATTCAGTTGTTAAAATTGTAATAATCCACCATATAATGTAATATATAATAAGTAAATGATAATTCATGTGATTTAAACTGTGGTGATAGAATGTATATGATTAATTTGTATCTTAAACAATTTGATGTTATATAGTTGCACTTTAAACTCAGCTGATTTAATATTTATTTTTATGTTATGTTGTCACTAGTCCATTCAGACTCTTGACTTTAATTAGAAATCAGATTAGGACCTTTTTGAATATCGAGTCTGACGATTTCTGCTCTAAAGAATGCAACACTTTAGATTTACAAACATTTAGATAGAGATTTTTGAGCGTTTGGATAAAACAAAAGCATAGAAACAGAGCGATGATGTTCATGTGAGTGAGTCAGAAAGCTGGAGTGTTGTAGAGATTACCGTGACTCCATAAGGCCACCAGCTCGATATGATCCCCAACATCAGCTCTTCTCTGCAGCCGATGAGCGCTTTGCTTATTCAAAAACCACGCTTCAGTTGTGTTTCAGTGTGATTCCTTAAAGGTTACATTTCTGTACACAGTTGATGATCGTGTTTCCTGTTTAGCCGCTGCAGCCTGATGCTTCTCTCTTAATGGATCTTTTTGTCAGTGCTGAGGTTTTTAGAGCCTACGTGGTGTTTTTTTTTGCTTTCCTCTCTCTATAAATAGTGGCGTTTGTATCTCTGGGGAAATTATACACGTCACTGTCTCAGTGACAGGCAGCCCATGTACTGTAAATGATCACACGTGTGATGAAGAGTAAGAAGAGGAGTGTGTTTCTCTTATGAGTTAGCTCCATTACTGCTGGTGCTTTTTCACTGGTTCATCTGGTGTTTATAAAAACTGGTAAATTCATTGGTACCATTTAATTGAAATGTTCAAAGAAAAGGGCGCCACATCTACTAGAAAAGAGGATTCTTAGGGCTGCTTTGCTGCATCTGTCATGAGGAACCTTAGATTTAAAGTCTCAATACTACAGAAAGCTTGGTTTCAGTCGTAGCAGGTCATGGGTCCTCCAACAGGATGACTGCAACAACCCTCAAGAATCACAAAGCATGAACTATTCTTAAATGGCCCTCCAAGAGCCCATTTTGAATCCTTTCAAACATCTCTGAACATCTGTCCTCCCTTCAAACTTGAGACGGCTGCAGCAGTTTGCTCAGGACCGACCTACATGTTGGTGTTTGCAGACGTCTGATTGCTGGAAAACGTGCTGCCACAAAATAATAACCATATTTTTTGTTCACCCCTTGCTCATTTGGGAAAGTATGTAAAATATTCAACTGAATCCGCATCAGAAGCAGTGTCTGCCTCGCCTCGCCTTCTTCTGCTTATCCGGGTCCGGGTCGCGGGGGCAGCATTCCAAGTCGGGCAGCCCAGGCCACCTTCTCCCCGGCCAAGTCCACCAGCTCCTCAGCTGGGACACCCAGGCGTTCCCAGGCCAAACTGAAGATGTATTTCCTCCAGCTTGTCCTGGGTCGACCCGGGGGTCTCCTGCTGGCAGGACATGCCCAGAATACCTCCCGAGGGAGGCGTCCAGGAGGCATCCTAACCAGATGCCCGAACCACCTCAACTGGCTCCTTTCGATATGGAGGAGCAGCGGCTCTACTCCGAGTCTCTCCCGGATGTCCGAGCTTCTTACCCTATCCCTAAGGCTGAGCCCGGCCACCCTGCGGAGGAAACTCATTTCAGCCGCTTGTATCCGCGATCTCGTTCTTTCGGTCATTACCCAAAGCTCATGACCATAGGTGAGGATTGGGACGTAGACCGACCGGTAAATCGAGAGCCTTGCTTTCTGGCTCAGCTCCCTCTTCACCACAACAGACTGGTTCAGCGTCCGCATCACTGCAGACGCTGCCCCAATCCGCCTGTCGACAGAAGCAGTTTCTGATTTGTGTTAATTATTACATTTTGAATCAACATTAAGAGGAGCCAGCTGAGGTGGTTCGGGCATCTTGTCAGGATGCTTCTTGGACGCCTCACTGGGAAGTTTTTTAAGGCATGCTCTGTTAGCAGGAGACCCTCAGGTTGACCCAGAACAAGCTGGAGGGAGTAAATCTCCAAGCTGGCCTGGGAACACCTCGGGGTCCCACCTGAGGAGCTGATGGAGTAGAGGTGGATCTGGGGTTCAGGATGATGCCCCTGTGACCTGGATTCAGATAGAAGAACGAGCGAGTGAGGAGAGGGATGTCATTACACTTTTGTCACTTTCAAATTATTTAAGAAATAGTTTGTTTGTTTGTTTTTTTGGTTTATTGCAGAAGATTTACAACAATATGTAGGTTGTGTGGTCAGCATCTAAAGGAATCACTCATCATCATATCTGCCTCCAGAAGCTTAATCCTGCTTCCCTGCTGATAGAAGTCCGCTGCAGCTGCCCTACAAATCAGGATTAAACACACACACACACAGCTGGCTTTTAGATGTCACAGAGCAGATGTAAAAGCAGCGCTGCATAACGGTTGACACGTTACTGCATCCATTTCGTTTTTATGATCTGTGACTCAGATGTACGTTTTCCTGGTTAATGTCACAAAGCCAGGGCCTGAGGGGTGATTTACCCAACTCGCCTGCATCATCATCAAGTGACGCACTCTTAGCTGGTGAAGCCCACGTTTTCATATTAGTATTAATCAGCTGAAAAGGACCTAAATGAGCTTAGTGCTGTTCCCTTAAGATCACGTTCAAGCTTCAAGTTCTCTAAAAATGTAAAGGCGATGATTTACAAATCTGAGAAAAAGACAAAAGCAAATACTAAACTATGATTTGGCCCAACTTGCTCGTCTGTTTTGTAAGATCTGATAAATTGCGTTCGTCTGTTCTGCAGATCTCGGATGTTGTCCTACAGCTATCGAGAACACATCGGCGAGCCATGCATGAACATGAGCTTTGTGCTCTGCAGGTTATTTTTAGAGAACTCCTCTGATTCTGCACGGCTGCCATAAATACCGCCATCTAATGTTTATTAATCTAGCTCTCAATCAATGCTCTCCTCTGTTTTCTTTTGGCTTTGCTACAAACTGCGGCTCCCAGATGCGTTTTAGAATGCTTCAATTGTTTCTTCAGAAAACAATATTTCTGTGAGCTGTTTTTGGAAGGATTCCCTTCCTCTGGAGGAGCAGCTGGGCTTGTCACAGATATGTGATAAGGAAGCTGAAAAGAGCTGATCATAACTCTCTCAGAAGTTTAGTAATTCAGCCTCCAAACATCTTTTTTTTAATGCAGAAACTTGAATAGAAAGTCCTCTGAGAGAAGTTAGAATCTGCAACGTTTCTGCTGTGATGCAACATCATAACAAAAACTATATATCAGGTTTGAATAGTTTCCCACAGCACTTTGAGTTCTGTGTGATTTGCATGCTAATATGTAGTCAATAACATACCTCGTGGCTACTTTTCGAGGCTGTCCATCAGCCTGTAATAAATGTGCGCTGCTTGTTAATTTGCTGCCAGCCTTTTATTCAGCACCTGCCATTTAGTGTGCGTGGCCTCCTAATGGGCTGCTGACTGATATATTAAGCATAGATATTGGCTTTCATTAGCATTGCTCTGAGCAGGCGGGCAGGCAGGTGGAGGCCTAGAAAAGCCGTCTGATGTCAACATAAACAAACATGGCAGGTGCGGCTGCATCATTTCCACGGCAACTGTCCAATTTCACCTGTAGTCCTCGGAGCGCCATGGCCCTCATCCAGTCTGGTCACGAGAGAACAAAGGCCAGAAAGATGCTAGTTGGCACTCGTGTAGCAACACAGACGCTCCGCGTGGGTTTCCTTCCACCTGCCTGATTCTAAATTATGATTTTGATTTGTTGACATGTCGGCTGTAAGCAGGAGCTGTTTTTTTAAAGACATATTCAAAGCCAGATCTGTTTGAGAGTCTGCTCTCTTTCTTTCTTTCATTCCCAGTTCCTTCCTCCTCTTCCTATCAGTCCCGTCTTTGTGTCTGTCACTCGGCATAAAACCAGCCAATCCTGTTTGTTCTGCTGTAATCCTGCAGCTGTATTTTGGAGATGATTGTCCCCCCGTGATGAAACGCTCCCTGTCAGGAGCTACACGCGATTACGAGGCTTCAAGCGGCGATCAGTCTTTGTGTACAAACATCTTTTTTTTTCTTTAAAAAAAAAGAATAAAAAGCACAATCGATGCAGCATAACACGTTGATGGATAGACTCCTATGACTCAGCAGCTGTGATGAAACCTCTACAGGAGAGGTGAGCACTGATACTCTTTGTCTTTGCAATCATTTCATCTTCCATCTCCTCTGTCTTGGAGGAGATGAATTCATATCCTTTTAGTGTCGGTCTTAATGTCACGCTTCGTATTAACGGCTTGACGGTGAATCACTCGTGTAATGAATTCAATCAACGCGGCGACCTCAGACAGTCTGAGACGTTGAGTTTCCCCCTGACCTGCACATGTTCGTCTTTAAAAGAACTCCCGACCCTTTCGGCTGAATGAGAGCGGCGCTGTGTTTACATTAATGGCCTTTTAAAAGCCCGTTCTCAATGATGCGCTTCTCGGTGAAAAGACGAGGATATTACCTGAATTTCTCTCTTCTTTCCTCACTGTTTTGAAGTGGGTTAACGGAATACGCAGGCATTGATCAGAGACAAATTATCTGATCAAACAAAACTCTAAAAAGTCCGACGGAAGGTTATGTTTGTGTTTTCTTCACGTTTAAACTCTCCTGGCGCCTCTGTTCATCTGAATTACACGTCTAGAGGTTCATTTCCCATGAAAGCGATCCTCCTCTGCCTTAAAAACAGCACAAATATAACTCTACACCTTTATGTCATTTAATATGTGCAGACCTGTGCGTGCAAATCGAACCTCTGCAGCTCTGCGTGCCCTCGACTCCGCTCCGAGGACTTCCGGCTCAGTCACTTCATCATGGAGCTAAAGATGTGCTGCTAATAGAACACAAAGCTGATTGGGCTGGCTGGATTTGATTCTCGAGTTTATGAATAAATGTATCAGGCGGTGGGCCAATTTAGCTCTAATTTTACACTAATAAAAGAAAATAATACAAATACAAACCGTGACATGGCATCAGTCAGTAGCACAAAATCTTGTTGCTGGAGAAACTTTAATGATGGTGACAAGTGTCCATATTAAAGCAACACCAATATTCAAACTATTTTATTATAATGATTAGCCTAAATGGCTGTGGCATGGTGAGATAAGTCTGTAAACAGATCATTATTATTTTTAAAGCAGTGGCTCATGGGAGTTTTAAACTTAAACTTCCTGCAGTAGCTAGCTGTGCTGCTATGCTAATGCTAGAGTAAGTCATCTGCTGTTTTTAGTGTGTTTTGTTAGCATCCCATCCTATAAAACAAGCAGAAACTTTGAACACTTTTAACTGTTACTGTCTGTCCATTGGTTGAAATAGACCATAATGCATTGCAACCTGAGCCAGAAGAACATTTTAGACTGATCAAAAACACTCGCTGACTTTTATTAAAAAGCTGCATTCACAAAAACTTAACTAAAAACAACCAACTTTACTGAGGAAAGAGGACCTAGATCATGTTCTTGTTGCTGATTATGAATTAAAATTTATTATCAAAACAAAGAAAGCCATTAATCCATGAACCTTAGAACTTATTAGGAACGTGTGAATTGAAACTATCATGCAGAAATCAACTAATAATTTCATCCATCACCTTCGATTTAAATGTGTAATCAGGTGCGTGTGGAGGTTTATTTATACTTAGTAATGCATAAACATCTACTTTTGCATTATCCTTTGTCCACCACAGGGGGCGCTGAAGCTGATCGAGACAGGATTTGAAAGGTGGAAATGCTCCAGCGCATTTCCATAACTCAGTCTGCAACTTATGCTACCTTCCTTTTGTTTTGGCTGCTCGAACTCCCAGGAGGGAATTTGTTTACCAGCAGCTCCCTTTGTGTGCTTCACCAACATGGCGTCGCTGAGTAAAGAGTGGAGTTGTGTGTTGTTTTTCCTCATCGTGGCCAGCTGTTTGCAGCAGCCCTGTTGGACTCTTGTCAGTTCTGTAATCAGTATCACTCAGCGGCGCCTGACCCTTACATTTACGAAGCTCCCCCGATGTGGTCTGAGGGGTAATTACATCTGCTCAGACTCAGACACGTGTTTGTTACTCCGTCTCAGCAGTTACTCCGTCCGATACGCGTGTGTGTTCGTGTTTAAACGCTGCTAATTGGCACTTGTGAGTGTTTGGAGTCCACCTCTCCTAGAGTGGCCTCTTTGTCACCACCTCCCCAGACTGACAGTCGATTTAAACCCGTCTCCCCTCCTTTTCTCTGCAGCAGTTGCCAAGGACATTATCGGACCCCCGAGGAGAGAATTCCCGAAGGGTAATTCGCCCATCTCCTCTTGCACTTTATCTAAAAGCCTTCTCACCAGAAGGTTGATGCAGGTAGTGCTCCCTGGTGTCATTTAAATTCAGCCCGACTTCAAATGCCACAGGAGCTGCAGCAGTAAATACTGTAACACGAGCACATAAAAGAAAAATAAAAGACACCTGTGGCCTAATGAAGGTTGTTGATCCCAGTGGAAAAATCCGATTAAAACAGAAAAAAGGCTGCTTTTTAGGTGAAAGTCTGCTTTTTCCAAGCATCCCTGAAGTGTTTTTAAGTGTGGTGTTTTTGTCCGCAGGACACCAGCAACAGATTTTCATACAGAGGTGTCTTTTTTTTTGTCTTCTAACAAAGACAGAAACCTTGATTAAGACGGTTTGCTTTAGTCTGAGAGGGTGTGTGTTTTAATCACAGATCCTGGATCGGTTTGCGGCTCCTTAATGAGGCCCGCTCCAGCTGGAGAACTGTCGGCGCGGCCGCTTTGATCAGTGGCCCGTAGGCGCGGGATTACACCGCTAACACACTGCGCTAATGGAACCACAAGTCAACAAGCACACACACAGACTACATGTAATGGACGGGATATAGAATGAAAACACACACGCCAGCTCGACGCCTGACAGGAACACAATCCAGTGAACCGGTGTTTTGCTTTCCTTCAGCTCTTTGGGTCTTCATCTCACCATGTCTGCTGGTGCCTGTTTGAGTTTTCAGCTTGAAGTCTCTGCCAAAGAGCGCTTATTGAGAAAGGTCCAAAACGTGGCGCTGACACGCAGCCCAACTCTGGAGACTAATGGCTTGTAGTTCCCAACATATGTTGTTTTGTGTAATTGCTTTAATTGCTGTCATTGTATGTAATAGTCGGGCTTTTTCATCCTCCCTGGTGGTGGAGGCATTCTGCTAATTATGTCTGTCAGCTCTGCAGCCAAAACTGAGCGTTTCACAGTGAATTCAGAGCAGTAAGACGTTTAAAACCCGAGCGTTTCTGTAAACTCTTGGTGTGTGTGTGTTCCATAATCACGAGCCTTTTTTATGAATGTGAAGTTGTGCGAACCATGACCTGCCTGTTGGCTTGTTTTCCATCAAAGCAGTTTGTAAAGTAACCTTTTGTCCCTCTGCAGGTACGACACCATCACCAACACATGGGAGACGGTTTCTCCTCTTCCCAAGCCGGTTCATTCTGCGGCCGCCACGGTGTGCGGGGGGAAGATCTACGTTTTCGGGGGTGTGAACGAAGCCGGGCGTTCGGCGGGCGTCCTCCAGTCCTACATACCGCAGAGCAACACCTGGAGTTTCATCGAATCACCCATGATAGGTAAAAAAATATTGTATTTGAATTCAGTAACTGACTGGAAAGAAACTAGATTTCTGCACAATTTTGACCAACTCCACCAGTTCTTATAAATTTAAAAAGCAGTCCTGTTTCATGTCTTAAATTCCAAAGCGGCCAGACTTTCTTGTAATTTCTTACAGTGGTCTTAATCGATAGTTCCTCTGGCTTTCTGAAGGTCTTTCAAGTTTTTCTTTGGAATTTTGCAGTTTTGGACTCATTGTCAGTCTTGTACCTGACAGTTTTCAGTGAAATTATTTTTTTAAAGTCATTTACCTGTAACCTATGAATCAATCAGGCATAAAAAGGTTCATAAATTCAAGGAAGGAACGTGTTATTTTGTGTTCCTTTAAAAGAACTTACTTTTCAGTTGTTACCAGCCGCCTTTCCCTAAAGTGGTACATCAAATAGTATTTTAGCCTCAACAAGGTGATGGAAACTTGTCTTTAAGCCACAAACTGGACAGAAAATAAAGAAACCAATGTCTAAAGAAAACTTTGAAATCCCTTCAGAAAACTTGATAAATTGATCAAAACCACCTTAAAAGATTAAAGAAAATAAAGTCTGGCTGCATGGAAGCAGCTAGGATGGGTGGATTAAAACTTTTGCACAGAACTGTGTTTTTGCAAGTGGCATCAGTCACTTTATGTGCATGCACTTCTTTACTCATTCACATCTTGCTATCACATTAGAGCGTAACGAGGAGTCGCTGGCCCTCAATTATGGTCGCCTAGCAACAGCAATCCCATGATTTTATCCACTTGAACACATTTCACTCCGTATCATGTACTTGACTTCCTCAGCCGGAGCCGTAAACTCCTCACGGTCGAGCCACGGTTCGGGCCAGAACCGCTTTAGGACCGAACCATCCGAGCTCCTTGTGTGTGAGTGCAGATGTCTCGTTTTCACATATTGGTCGGTTTTATAGATGGGAGTTTATATCCATGTTCTCCGTGTGCCCGGGGGAAGACAGAGCCAGCTTTTTATTGAAGTGTGAGACCTCGTGTGTAGGCAGGGCTTCAGTCCTCAAAGCTCAGTGGAGAATTCAACCATAGCAAGAAGAGGACCTAGCCATCAGGTTGTGACCTTTTTCATTCCTCGTCCTTTTTTTCTTATCGTAATCATAATCCTTCTTTTTGTTTTCCATCACCCCCCCCCCTCCCTTCCTCATAGTTGCTCCGTCAATGTAATAAAAAGACTGTTGCGAAATGATAGGTGAGTCGGACTACAGCTCCTGACATGTTATTGGCCAAACCTGGGAGAGCATTACAGCCCGAGCCACCGGGGACCTTTAAAGGATTCAGAGCCACAAGAAATACTCTGACCGAGCTGCCATAACTCCAGGGCAGCTAGAAAAACACAGAGTGCACCTCAGTGTGTGATTCAAAGGTCCGCTAGACCTGTTCCTGGAGCACAGATCGTCTCTACGGGCGGGTTTTTAACTAATGACTGTTCTTGAAAGGGATGATTGCTGTGATTTGAACATTTTCTGAGTCTTTTTGTTCTACATTTTGGGTCTGGATGTGGAGTTTTAAGTCTGAAAAGTCTTTTTTGTGTTAAAGCTCTATGATTGGGGTTCATGAGGCTTTATGTACTTGGATATTTGTTAACTGGGAAACCATCATTTTCACACTGAACAGAGAAGATTTCACTCACCTATGGGCAGTGGCGGCTGGTGAAATTTTTTTTGGGTGGGGCGTATTTTTACAAATCAGTTTTCAGATGCGCAAATAATCACATATCACCACTAGAGCAGGAATGAAGCAAAATATTTTCATCTGACTGAATATTTTGCTGGTAAAAATCCCTACCACCAGTTCTCTAACAATGTGGCGCTGTTAGGTCTAATTCTACACATCAAACAGTAAAGAAATCATAAAGTCTTCATAAGGAGACCTTAGAATATCAATATAATCAGATACAAATAAAAATAAAAACAACCACAATGTGCTCATAACAAAAGTAAGAGTTTCAAGGAAAAACTAACCTGACCTACACAAGGTCAGAAACACAACTTAATATTCACAATCAGCTTTCTACTGACACCACAAACAAATAAATCCACCTATAACTAATACAGTCAGATAATTAACGTTACAATTCAGACAAACACTAACCAAGCAAGTCATGACAATCAGCTCAACTAATGAAGTGAATTAACAACAAAATAAAGTCAAATCCACTGATACGTCCCATCAAAATAAGTAAAATTACGGTTTTAGACCACTCATACAAAACTCCCATAGAGCGCCGTTCGTTTTTTATTAAAAGTGTCATATACAGCCCTCAAAACAGGCTAAACTATATGAACCAACATTCATTCGACAGTATGCATGTCCCTCTAATATTCGGCTACAAAGGCATGTCGCTATTTAAGGTATAAATCCACAAAGCAGTAGGTCTCTGCCATTTGCTGATAGGCGTTTTCAATAGCAAAAATCGGCGAGACACATATAAATAAAACGAAAGAAAAAAACCAAACAAAGTCACTCACCATGAAGTTGATGAAATCAGGACCCATGGAATAAAACGGCTTTTTGTCACAAGCTGCCAAGAAGGATTCTTTGAATAAATATCAATTTTGTTAGTTAGTTCTCTCCAGTTTTAAGTCACGTCTGCTGCCAGGCAGGAGCAAACGATCGCTCTGTAGAGCTTCCGGGTCAACATTCGGTCTGAGTCATTCAATACGTTTTTCTATTTCTTTTTTACTTTATTTGTAATCACTTATGACTTATCAGTGTGTTACAGTGCCATAATTAATGATAAAAACTAAAGTAAATACTTAAATAATAAGCATTAATTCTCCAGTTTTGACTGTATCGTGCGCATGTCAGGGGTGATATGACCTGCGTCCCAATCGGTCTCCTATCTTTTGCATTAAGGATGATTTCCAGTGCGCATGCGCCAGGAGCAGAAAACAATGCGGTGTCTCGGGACGGCGTCCGGTCCAGACATGCACAGTAGATCCCAGAGAAACAGGACCTATCGGTCTGGTAAAAATAGTGAGAAAACGTTTTCTAAACTACACCTAAATGCAGATTATACACAGCACTTATTGTATATATAATGGATGGCTCGTTGGTTTTATTTTCATGTTAGTTTTTTATATTTTGTGATCACTATTTCTCTTCTTCTTCCTCTTGGGACTGGTGGGGCGGCGCCCTAGCGCCCCCTATGGACGGGCCGCCACTGCCTATGGGTGATTTTCACACATTACCTAAAGTTTGGGTACCTAGTCTGTGACATGATGATTCTAAGTAGCTCTATGGTTCAGACAGACTTCACAGTAGAAACATCCTTTCCTTAAGGGAACAATAAAGATTTAATTATTATTATTAACTTAAGGGTCTTTTTAACCTTCTCATCCCCCCTACATAAAACACAGTTTCCTTGCTTCAACACACCTAATTTAAATGTTGGATTCCCTCCTCTGTGTACCTTCAGTGCCTCTTAATCACCCACTAATTCAGATCAGGTGCTGACACCAGCCCTCGGGGACTGGGATTGTCCACCTCTGGACTTTTTAGTTTTTGTTCTTGTTTGCCTCCCATTGAGTTTTGTGTCAGAAAGTGAGAGATACAGGTGTGTGGTTACCATGGTGACTCTAATGACCAGCATTAACATTTCGTTTGATCTTGACTCTTAGTTTATAAATCAAACGTAGGCATTTTGTTTTAGTTTAGATTGTTACAAAGCAGAATTTCAGACACTCTTCAGAATTTTTTCTTGTCCTAATCTAAGGAAATGCATAATTTGCATTTGTATACCTAGGTAGACTAGCCTGTATCGACACCTCAGCTGCCTAAAAGTGTAAATAAAGGATTGAAAACCCTCCAGATCACAGAAGTCGTTTAAAGCTGCATCTTCTTGCTCCCAGTCTTTGGTTTCTTTTCAGGCCCGTGAAGCAAAAATGCTGATGATGTAATAATTTTGTTCGGGGTGATGGCTGAATGCCAAAACAAAGCTTACAGTGCAGCTGGCAAAATGGGAGTAACCACACACACACACACAACCTCTGCTTACCTCGTATCAGCCGTTCAACCCCGAGGGCGCAGGTACGCAGAGTATGAATTATGTAACTAGCCGGGAGGTTACTCCGTATGTGTGTGTGTGTGAGAGACAGTCTCACAGACATCGTCGTCTGTCAGGGCGTGGATGATCCGGCGTCTGACAGCCAACGAGCCGGAAGATAATGGACGGGTTTGGTGCTTCCTGTGAAATTGGGCCGGCAATGATTTTAGCGAGCCGGTGGGGAGCGCTCCTCGAACCCACCCTCCATCTTTAATCTCTCTGTTCATCTTTCTCTCTCCTTCCACCTCTTTACCACCCCCCCTCGTCTCTCAGCAGTCTTATCGACTGACACAAATACAGCCGAGTGCAGTTTCTGTGTCTGTACTCCTGTTTGTGTGTGTGTGTTAGCGTGTTTTCCCTTCATATGGAACGTCTCCCGCATGAGCTGCAAATGGGTTTCACAAACACTTATCAAGACTGACTTCCTGTCTCTCGTGAAAACTCGGACCAAAAATAGTCTTTTCAGACGACAGCTTCGTTCATCGACATTTTTCTTTGTCTTTTGAAAAGTTTGTCCACCAAGCGGCGCGTCGACAGGAACGCTGACCGTCACCGAACACCTTCACAGGCGCTAAGCTACTTATGAAGTCTCATTGCTTCACTCTTAACAGGTCAGCTCACCCAAATTACCAAAATGCCAGGGTGTTTAGATATCCATCTCTGTGGTTTGTGCCTGCGTCTCAATCCAAAAGGTGTTCTGTTTGTGGCGCTCACACCGGAGGTAGATGACATTTAAAAAATTCAGCATGCAACAAGGCCTTAAGAAGGTCAGTGGTGATGCAGTTTGTGTGGTGGTTTTGTCAATCCTTGATAAATTTGGGCTTCTCTTTAGGAACAGGTTGTTAGATTTTTCAGCTGTTCTGCAGATTTGGCTTCGATGTTTTAGATTGAGTTCCTTTTTCTTTGTGTAATATTATTGTGCTTCAGTGTTGAGAAATAAGATTAAAACATTAATGTCATTAATTCACATGATTACACAGTGAGCTGGGACACACACAGCATTTATTCCTCGTATTCAGAATGCTGCGGTGCAAAATTAGGAGCATGAATTGATGCCTCTAACACACAGAGAGCGTCACTCTGCAGGGCGCACTAGGCTGTATGTTATGATCTGTGTTCACTACCACAGTTTTCCATCCTTATTCAGTTGTATATCGTCACTTTCGAGCTAACTTTTTCTTTCATGTTAAAGCTGCACTATGTAATCCTCAAACAAGCTAGGTATAGCTAGCTATTTTACACAAACACGTTTACACAAACTAAGACAAAAGAGTGCAAAACACCAGCCATTGAAACGCTATGCTAATGTTCACCTCTTTCTACATCCAAACGTTTTTTGTTTTCTGCTAGCTGAAAATCTGTTTTCCTTTTAAGGACTGGTATTTTTTCCTAAAATTGAAGCGCTAACAGCCGGCCGTTTCTCTCCTTCTCTCACCTCCAGGGTGTTCTTTTGCAAAATGCTCCAGCACACATGAATGGAAGATCCAAACAGTGTCGAAGTGCGGCGTTTCGGCGAGACAGACAGCCGGATTGTCCAATAGTTGCTTTCGGTCCGAAACATATGATTTGCTGAGGATTTTAGAGAGCTGCAAGGGAACCACTTTATTAATTTATAAAGACTTTTTTATCACCACAATATATTTATAGCTATGCTATGTTAGAATATTGTTTAGACGCATGAAAAAAAAACTTTTAAGCTACATTGTTTTGAATAGGGATGTACCAATACCACTTTTTTCAAAACCGATCCGATACCAATACTTAAATCTGAGTACTCGCCGATACCGAGTACCGATACTTCTACCACACACAAAAAAATGCAACGAATTGGAATACAGGTTTTATTTTTTCTTCTCTGCTTTTTTACAACAAATAACTGAGTTAGATAAAAATATATATATTAATAAAAATGATCACAAAACTAAAATATAAGGTGAAAAATAACCATTTTCTGTGATTTCACAGTGAAATTATTGCAGTTTTCCACATTTTAACCAAATAAAATGAACTATTTGGCACCATCTCCAGCTCTCGACCCACACTGTTCCTCTTTAGCTCAATAGCTGCCCCTAGTGTTCAATATAGGAAACTACAACATAAATCACAAGTCACAAACAGTGAAGCCACTGGTATCGGGTAACTCCGATACCGGTATCGGTAAATGGTATGTACCAATACCAGTACCGGTATCGGTACATCCCTAGTTTTGAAAATTGTCTATAGCACCTTTAAGCCTGAATCTCACAGGAAACTTCAGCACCATGACTTTTAATCTCACAGAATGCGTTCCTGAAGCTTGGAATAGTCTGTTTCTAAAAGCTCAAATACATAAATATTACACAATGAAACTCCTCATCCATGTACTGGTGGTTGTTTTCATTTGTACTAGTAGTTTGCAGTGTATTGTTGTAATGTCAGTGTGGTAAAGTACTCCACAATGTCGGCCACGCCACTGCACTGAAATAGAACTGTCGCATATCTTTAGCGCCGCTAAACAGGGAACACCAGTCCACGCCACGACGTTCCCAGTGAGACCACTTTCACTGACTACAAAGGCTTCTATGTAAAATCATGACTCCAGCAAAAAGCAGAGCGTCCGTCTCCTGGGGGCTCCAGCCTTCACATTCATCTGTGGTTTTAATGGATAGCTGTTCAAAGAAAAATGTCAAGAGCTTGTGACTTGTGGTGATCCAGGGTTTATTTGTAAAATGAACACTTTAAAAAACACAAGGTTTTTGCCCAAAAGAGACGATATTTTTGAAGGAATAACTTCTGAAAAGTAAACTGGGATCTCGCAGTAGGTTTTGTCTTGAAAAAAAGCAGAGGTTTTCTGATTCCATAAAGCCTAAAAAATCCAGAGTTCATATTTTTAGGAGGCTTCAGACACAGAGTTGTGCTCAACTAAAACTTATTATGTGAAAGTAAATTATAATATCAACATTATTTTCATTATGTACTAAAATTAAGACAAATAAAATGTCTAACATCAGGTATATTTAGAAAAAGAATCAAAAAATACATTTGGATCATTTAGATATTAGTTTAAAACAAATGTGGGCACCAGATAATTATTCTAAATGTTCTATTTGATTTTAAAAAATCACAAAGAACTCATGGACAGACAGTACTTAATAAAACAGAAGAAAGTTGCTACAGTAGCCCGGATGGCCAAACGGGGTCGTGTTAGAAAAGAAATTTAAATTTTATAGAATATTGACCAAAAATATTGTTAGACACCTTACCGCAGAGAATTTTAATATCATAACAAAGTAAATAACTCAATGAGGCCAAAACAGAAACAAAATACAAATTTTATTAATTGTGCGTTCCTAAATGCTACACAACACAATGATGGCCGTCTTCACTTCTTTCAAACATGCAAACAAATGGAATAGTTAATGGTTTAAATGTACATTTGCTAATAACTTTATTACCCAAAGTTGTATCTGTTTTTTGTCTTCATCAGCTCAAAACTTTAAAGTGCCCATTTTTATTTTGACAAACTACTTTCTGCAATTCCGCGCATCTGTTGAGCTCCTGCACACCAGTCTGTGATGGGTAACATGGAGCGTACTGTCAGCCAAACATCAGCATCATCATTAGGACGATATTAGCATGCAGAAGCTAGTATTTAGCTCAAAGCACCACTGTGCCGGCGCATACTCACAGAGCCATTAGCGCGTCTGCAGACTTCAGATTTTTCTTCATGACACACCTGATTTATGAGCTCTTACCTCCCTTACACTTTTTTAAAAAGAAAAACAAGCCCTGGAAATGTGTTCTGTGGAGAAACACAGGCTCTATTTCTGGATCAGTGGGTGACAGGATGCTGTTAGGAGCTTTCAAAATAAAACTTCTTCCAGAAAGTTTTAGAAATACTATTTGAAGTTTTTGGTCATTATTTTTGATAATCACCACCTGCCAAAGGCTAAATTTAAGGAAATTACTCCAATGCATGTCTATTCCTACCTTTATGTATGGATACAAATTTGAAAGAAATGTGATATTTTTTCTTAAATGAAAGTTTTCGTCATTCTTTTTTGTGTTTATGTCAAACTTCCGTCTAAAAAGCTGCTTTTATTTGCTAAATTTTGATGATTTGACCCTTCAGAAATAGATTAGTCCCCTAATACACATTCATTTAGAAAAACACACTCCTGCCTCCTGGTGTTTACCTCCACACACACACCCCCAGCTGACAGACAGGTCTCCATCGACCCGTCCACTCCAGGGACCCGAGAGCAGAAGCACCGCGCCCAGGCTGCTCTATCGGGAAATTGACCGCAGAACAATTACTCCCGCAAATGACGTAGCAGCCGAGCGGGTTCAGCTCCTTTATGGAGGCGGTGAGGGGAGGGAGGGGAGGAGGAGTGTTTCCATGGCTACCTAATTGGACATGTCCCCATCAGGTTGAATTAAAGTACATCATCCTCTTTCAGCTAGTCAAAGGTTTCCCACCACATAAAAGAACACGGTGTGCACATCTCTCACAGGATGTTTTTTCTGCTCTAATTATCTTGTTGTGATCTCATCTGAGCTTAAAGCGGCGACGGACTGAAGCGTCTTTGTCATCTCTCTCCGTCACCTTCCCCTCGTTCTTTCAGATGAGATGTTTATTCCTTTGTCGTCCACCTGTGACTCCATGTTTCCGCGCTGATGTAACGGTGACGACTTGCTGTTTGGGGAAACTTTATCAGAGCTGCGGTCTTGTCTCCATCTGGAGCGGGTTTGATTGTGTGAATGTGATATCGCTCAGACGCTGCTCCTCGTTTATCGGATTTCCTCCGCTGATGCGGGGACGAGATAGGGAGGGATTTAAGGGAACAACGAGGTTTAGACACTGAGCTGTGTGGTTTTGTTTGTTTGGCGTCCTTGACCTCAGCCTGAGGGCGAGCCAGGCTTTTGGTGACGAAGTTGTTTTATGAGTGTGTCGCCCTGCAGCCACAGCTGTATTTCTATCACCGCCGCCGTGTTGGAAGAGTCTTTTCTTTACCTTTTATTCTTATTACGTGTATTCTGTTCTGTTTGGCGTTTTCTAATCTTAAAGCAGCGAAGCCAGACAGAGAAATCCCTCATGTTGTTTTCCTCCCTGCTCAAATATTGATTTGACCAAAGCCTTTTTGGGTCTGTCCGGCCTTCATCGAGTGTTCGGCCGGCATCGTGACGCTGCCGTATATCATCAGATTCTCCTTTTTAGAAACCCGTGAGAAGACTTTCAGCTGACACAGACGGTTGGTGTGCACTTCTCAGCGTTGCTTCAGCAAAAAAAAAACAAAAAAACACTGGTTTTCTGCATTCGAAGGCCAAGAGATAAGAACAAAGGCAAGGGGGGAGGGAGGCCAAACCCCAGCAGCTGTCCTCTTGAGGTTTGCAGAGCAGAGTGAGATTACCTGCCTGTTTCTCCGTCATAGTGCTCAAACACGATGCTTACTGTTAGTCCAAGAAAGAGAGGCGGGAAGTGAATGGCGAGCGCTTCTGTGGAGGGAAGCAAGAGAGACGGGGAAGAAGGAGAAAAAAAAGGAAAGAGAGGCTTTCCCTTTGAGAGCATCCTGTTATTATTCTGCCTCCGGCGCCGAGCGATGAGAAATGAGTGTTCTGTGTTTATGGGACCGAACACAAAACACCATGTACGCACGGCCACGCCGGCACACACACACATGTTCTCACAAAGACTGACGGCGGCATATCAATGAGATGAAGAAGGTAGGAGAGGAAAATAAAAACGTCTGGCAGAACATGAGGGGGACCAATCAGTGACAACTTGTTCCTCGGAGGTAGAAACCAAAGCTTCAGGTTTCACAGTGCAGGAATGTGAAGCGCTTCAGCCATGTTTGGTGGCGTGCGTCTGCCGGTCCTCCGCTTTAACGGATGGCGATGATGAACTCTTTGGTTAGCTCTTAAATTTCCCTCCCAAAGCTATCATTATGTTCTCTTTTGTGACATTTAGTGAAATCTTTCAGCCACTCTGGCGCTGGTCTCCATTAATTCTGCCATCAAGATACAGAGCTGACAAAGTAATCTGACCTTTTCAAGCCTTTTACACTTCGTCATGGGGGAAATGGGCTCAGTGTGGATTTTCCCATCAGTCAGCACACAGTCCTCGGTGTTGTTTACCTGTTTTTAAGTCTTAATGAAATGATCGACGTCTCATTTGTCTGTTTCTGACGTTTTTTCACCGAGCTGATGATGTGACTCAGCCTGGGTCACTTCAGGACGCTGAAGTCTAAACCCTCGCTTCAACGTAACATCCAGAGCATGGAGGAGGATGGTAGATGGATGTAGCGTGGACGAAGCCACTCGTGTATTGGTTGCAGTCCCAGGAGTTTGCTCATAACAGGGCGTCTCATTTTAAACCTACGCAGACATTTTTCTCTATCACCCGCTGATGGATGCATCAAGGTTGGTTACCTGTTCCAAACCATTTGCTCATGTTAGAGGCTGCTTTGCTTTTAGGCTCTTTAAAAGCTGAAGGAATGTTCTCCTATCCTGTCCTTTGATCCGAGTCTTGACTCGATCCCATCTCACACGCCTTACAGATGATCTCTCTAACTCTAGGACTGGTTTTCACGCTGTGGATCATTAAACAGACACATTTATTCAACTGGACCCAGCTGGACTTGAGTGATGTTAAGTCTTTGCGCGACTAAAGGTGGTATGTAATGATGCCACTGTCCCTACAAACGATCTCAATAGTTCTTGTTTATTTTCATCTTTGAGGGTGAATATATGCAGATGAAAGAGGAAAAACACAAATCCACTTATTAAGAGTATAAATGAGAACACGGTGAACACTTGAAAGGGTTCGTAGCCATACGGTGTGATAAAGAGTTAAACTCTTGAGTTAAAAGTGGGCTATATTTAGCCGGAGACATTAAGGGCTATGAGAAATCACAGCCACAACACTGAAATCAGGTCAAGAGCTCAGTGGGTTGCCGTGAAGTTTCATACACACACGTTGGTCCCAGGAGGACGAATCACTTATGACTTCAAACTCATTGCTTTCAGGAGGTTAAATTCTGTGACTTTGAGTGAAATATTTCAACATTTCCTAGACGGGTTTGGTTTTGTGGTGTGTTTTGTGGACCGGGGTATGGTTATGGCCATGTTCCCTTGTGTTGGGGGTGCCGTGGGAGTATGGGATGCCGGGGCAGGAGCTGTGTCCGCATCCTCGGCTGCCCCTGGTCTCTGATCAGGATCTCAAGGTGTATCCCTGAAAAACTCGCTCTTTATTTACTGGTTGGTCTACGTTCCAGCCCTCATCTATGCTCATGAGATTTGAATTGAGGCTAAAAGATGAGCTTCCTCCATTGGGTGGCTATCCCATAGGGATAAGGTGAGGAGCATCTGATTAGGATGTCTCCTTGTCGCCTCCTTCTGGAGGTTTTCTGGGCACATCCCACTGGGAGCAGACCCCAGGGCAGACCTAGTACTTACTGGAGTGATTCTGAATTCTCTCTGCCCTGGGAACGCCTTGGGATCCCCCAGGAGTGTCTGGGTTTCCCTTCTGCGACTCGATCGTGGATAAGTGGGTTAAAATGTAAGGATAAACAGAAACTAAGACTCCAAAATAAATCCCTTCTGTTCCATGGGGGATGAGCTGTGATGGCTCTGATCACTGTATGAACCTGTCCACAGAAAACCCTCATCAGGTCCAGAATGGTGGCTGATGGAGCAAATGCTATTCACAGCAGCCTCAGCAGGACTGTGACAGGTGCTAATTGGCTAAACGTCAGCGTGCTAACACTTGAGATGGCGGGCAGTGTAAACATCTGCAAGTATTTTGTGTGTAAAGATAGCACAGCACAGATAAGTGCAAGTGGAGCCTCTGGTGCAGCAATCAGACGCACCTCCGACTCCTGATCTGACCTGTTAATTAAACATGTCTGCCTCGTCTCAGCAGCTGGGCCAGGCTGCAGAAAGGAGGGGGTCGTTTCTGCTGCCGTTATTGAGACTTAACTCCTCCCGCTGTCTGTTTTTCGATGAGGGATGTCAGTCCATTGTGCCTCTGCATTATTCATGCTGCTTGTAAATTGGCCAGCTGCAGCGGCGCTCCGGAGAGTTTGAAATGCACTTCCTCTTTCCTTACACAGCGGGGCCACCGCTGCCGGCGAGCTCCAGGTTTCCAGCGGCGTCGTTAGGCACAAACCACTGTTTCATACGGGTTCCCATCATCTATAACTCTGCAGCGGTGCCTGTTTTTTTTTTTTTTCTACACCGTCCCACGCTGAATTATACAATATGCACAGCCTCCATTATCCCACCTGTTCACTCATGTATTGCCAACTACATGTGCATTTCCTTTTCCTCCTTTCTCATATAAATCTATGGAAGTGCCAGTGGGCCTAATGCAATTCTGAATTATTGGGACTTGGGTAACTCTTCTATATTGCTTCCAAGCCCAAACATATTTTGGAGCAGAACCCAATAAAGCCTCGGTGATTTATGAACTGCACTTTTTCTTCTGTATAGGTATCCAATCTGTTTTTTTAAACCAATCTTAAAAGGGGTGTATCTGTAAGAGTGATAAGGGGAATGTTGATGATGATTGTTTCTCCCCCTATTCAGCACACGGACCAGAGAGGTGGAGAAACGACCAAAAAAAGGAACAAATTGATGCCATTAAACTTAATGGAAATGTCTGCTGTGTGTGAGAATGACATCCAAACAATAGCTCTGTGTTTTCTCTCTCTTTTTCTGCCTCCTCGCATATCTTTAGATAACAAATACGCCCCTGCAGTGAGTCTAAACGGTTTTATATTCATCCTGGGAGGAGCCTACGCGCGAGCCACCACCATCTACGACCCAGACAAAGGCAACATCAAGGCCGGTCCCAACATGAATCATTCACGGCAGTTCTGCAGGTAAGAGATAATTAACGTAGGTAAAGATAAAAATCCCCCCGGTGTGGGATTCTAAAGATTTTCTTCTTTTTTCAGGCAGCAGATCTGATCTGTGACAATTCCCCCCAAAAAATGAAAACAAATAAAAGCGTGGACATTATTGCACAGCCTCAAACAAAACAAAAAATGAAGCTTATTATGAATCTGTCAGCGTTGTACTCCAGGTAACGACAGGGGGACTTATTCAGGCTATTTAATTAAAACATGAACAAAGAGCTTCGGGTTGACAGTGATGCAGTTCAGTAGACTTAGTGGGAAAAATCTAACCATGTCAGGGGTTTGATTTTTAGATTTGTTTGCAGTGAGAAAGTATTTCATGTTGTGATTTGAGAGCAGAAAGAAAAGAATATTTTCACAGCACTGTGCATCGTCTAAAGGTCGATGATTAAATAAATATCAACAGGGGTGGGATCACACCTTAATACTCCCGTCCGGTCGAGCCTCCGAGTTGTGCAGTTTGCCAAACTCCATTTTCTTTTATAAAAAAAAACAACTAAAACATATGCATGAAATACATTTGGGAGGCAATTACAGACGGTGATCTTATGTGCAGAATGTGCAGCATAAATCATGTTGTCAGAGTTATTGATAAGCTGCACCAGCACACACCAGGCAGCTGTTCTGCTACATTTAACTAAGTCTGACACAACAGGGAGGGAGGGAGAACAACAAGCCGTTGTGAGAGAAACACTCAGAAATCTGTGTGAGTGAACGCTCCAGCGCCGCGGATGAAGCCTGGCAGGTCATCGTGCAGGAGAGCAGATATCCACCCCCTCCTCTCTGTTTATCAGGATGAGCGGCTCCAGGCTCTGCCCCGTGCCCTCTCCGTTTTGGATCAGCTGTGTCGTCTCTGAGTAGATTCAGGCTTTATGTAATAATCTTTGCAGAGTCCCAGCAGTGTGTTGGATCTGAGTGTTGTTTGTGTGCGTTTCTGAGCGTGCACCTTATGTAAATGCAGATCGTTCCAAACCCCAATAGGAGTACAAAGCTCTAATCAGCTTACGAGCCAAGTTTTAATCCTTTCCGCACACAAACCCCTGCTTCTGTCTCTCATATCAAATGAGCACATTTGTACAGACATTTACTTTTTTTATTAGTTTTTCCTCTTGTGTAGGGTGAGATAGCATTTTTTTTTCTCTTACCTCAGCGGCGTTAGTCACGTCGAGAGCATGTGTTAGTGCTGTCAGATGATCGGAAGCAGAGCGACGCCCCCAGCACGACGATCAGCATGTTTGTTGAGATTTGTGCGTCCGTGCTGTCAGATTCTGGTCAACATGAGCCGCATTACTGCTGCTGCTGTGACTCGCAGCCATTTCATTTCAAAGCCACAGCTGAGACTCACATTAAAGGGATATCTTGTTCATTCTGTGTAAAAGTTAAAATAATTGAAGATTTAAAAAGCAGCAGCTAAATGTAGCCCTGCTGGTGAGTCCAGGGGTCAAAGTTCATAAAACATTTGCATGACTTTTGGAGAAATAAACCGAAAAATCAATAAACACACAATTCCTCTCTCGTTCCTGAGACATTTAAATCAAGTGGACTTATTGTGGTCATCTCGGACCTGCTGTCGGATCTGTTGTTCTAGATCTTCTTTCCTCTACAAGTCATCTCCTGTTTGTCCGCAGTGCCGCCATCCTGGATGGGAAGATCTACGCCACAGGAGGCATCGTGAGCAGCGAGGGCCCGGCCCTCAACAACATGGAGACCTTCGACCCCTGCACCAACACCTGGACGCTGCTGCAGTCACTGCCCTGCCCGCTCTTCAGACACGGCTGCGTCGTCATCAAAAAGTACATCCAGAGCGGCTGACGGCAGATCGGACCGGGTCGCCGCCAAACACCAGCTGAGCTCCGGTTGTTGGACGATGCGCGATGGCAGCTTAGAGCCGGGTCAGTCCGCGACCCCTTGACTTGATGCCGGCATCGATCCACACGGTTACTCCCCCTCCTCACCCGTCCTCCAATCAGAACCCTGTGCAGAATGTACTCATGTTCAGCTACTTTAGCCATGCAGGTGACGATGCCTAACCTCGTAGTTCATCCCGTCACCCACCAGGCACAGGGACCCTCCTTTCAGTTCTGTCTTTTCCCGATCTCTGTGAACTCACCATGTCTCGTTTTGGTACACCCTGAGCTCAGTGAAAGCCATCGAAGGTCCACGTTTCTGTCGCTTCCAGCTGTAGGTTCTGTAGACCCTGATTAGCAGAAGTTTGGTTGTGGCGTGAGAAGTCTTCAGTAGTGACATCAACATGATGGGAGGAAACACAGACACTTTTTTCTTTGTCGGTGGATTGGAAGAGTTTCTTCTCTCTCCACTGTGTCAGGAAACAAAAATTCCTCAGAGTGGATTTACGAGGTACTTTCAAAAGCAGATTTCTGAACTGTGTGTGACCCAGCAACTAATTAAACAGGAAAATAAAAAACAGCTCTGGTTCAGATGGGGTTTAAGAGGAGAAAATCTCAGATTTTTCCAGTGTGATGGGGATATCATCTGGAGCCTACCTTTATTGGGAGCAGACTACAATAAGAGAGGGAGGGAATTCCTCCTGCTGACATTCAAGTTGGGACGTTTCCTCTGGAAAAAAAAAAAAGCACAAATTCACCTGTGACTGTTATCATAGATGTTATCTGTTGATCCATGGTTTCTTTGTCCTTCATCTCCTCCCTTTTCTGCTTTATACAGTGTGTTTCAATGCAACCCACAAATGGGTTGTTACTCTGTAAATACAGGAAGGAAATATGTATATTTTAAAACCTGAAAGGAATTCTGTATAAATGTTTTTAGAAAAGAAAAAAAATCTGATAGGCTGGACTCAAAACATGTATGTAAATCTGTACCCAAAAAGAGGAGAAATTAACAGTTGTTATTATTGAACCCTAATACATAAACCAGAAAGTAAACGAGCGTCTGTTGGGTTTTTGTTTGTTTTGCACCAAATTTACAGTTCGCAACTTTATTCAAGTATATCAACAGCAGTTTATTGAGAAATACAGTAAATGTATCATTTCAAATATAACTTACACTAAAGTAACAGGTGTGAAAAATACAAACGAAACTGACTGAGCTACAAAAAGTTCAGACTAACATAAATTGTGGGGAAGAACAAAGATATTGAGGATGGAACGAACCATTTCCTTCTGCATACTGGACTAAAAATAAACAACGTCTCAACTACCAGACAAAAACTGGTTGTTAGTCCAAACTGGCTACAATTAACGAGGAAGGAAGATCACAATGTATGACATGTAACGAACAATAATTTTTATGTCCATGTGTTTTAAAATCCATAAAAAGGAAAACATTTTGGCAGAAACAAGAAATGAAGTGAAAAATCTGGTGTTTTAAATATCCTCACGCTTCCAGTCGGTAACCACTCTGAGAAAACAAAACAATAGAATAAATAGAAAAGCTGAAAGGTCATTTTGTCCCGTGTTGAACCTGAGAGACCTGTAAACCCTTTGAATTCCCCCGCGCGCGCACACACACACCAAATAAACCCGCTACACAAACTGCTCAAATGGACGCTTAATGCTTTCCAGATTAGTTCAATTTCAAAACGTACAAAAAGACAAGTTTCATGAATATTAAATGTAAAATATTTCAGAATAATAAATAAAATGAGATGAAAATTTGCAGAATCGAGGGAAAAAGGCGAGTAAAGAGGTGAAAATCTGCAGGAGCTGGGAATATCAGAAGAAATAAAAACAGTTTCTGTCATCTTAAATCATGGCTCAAATGCAAAGAAAGTTCTTCTAAACTACTCTTGGATTACTGCAGCAGCCGTTGTTGCACTGATCTGGTACCGACGGTGATACTGTAGATGTTCCGACAGTATTTTTATAATTAAGGGGAGAAAAATACTGTGTTTGTACCCAGTAAACAAATAAATTAAGCTGAGGTAGCATTGGTTGTTCTCTCCTCTCTGCAGTAGTCCAAGTGCTAACCTGTCGTTGCCAGTTTGCATACCGCCATTGATTTTTGTCACATCGTTTTAAAGGCAGACGGGAGCTGAGCTCAGAGCTGACCCGAGAGGATTACTTTAAAAAATAAGACGAGAAAAACAAAAATGATGGACCTCCTCTAGTCGACGCCTGCTTAAAACATCTTCCTAAGAACACAAAACACGAGAACGCTATTAAATGTTATAAAGCTTCAGGAAAAACCTTAATTTACCACAGTAAAGAAAACAAAACGGTCAGTCACAGATGAGAATCCAGCTTCTCTTTGTCTGGTTCAAACAAACAGAATGAGATCAATTTAGAACACATTTAGAAGGAAAACAATAAATCATGTAACACGTTTTAGTGGAGGACGCCGCCTAGAATAGCTTTGTTCATTATGAATTCACCACTCATGCAACAAAACAATTCAAGCAAAGCATTTCTGTAGAAAAACAAAAAGTAGAAAATAATTATCAAATGTACAACATAATATAGTTCTGAGCATCTGAACAGACAGTCGGTGGGTGGCCGCCGTCACGTCAGCACCGTATGAAGGGAGGAACACTTGGCACGGCTAATCTGTCGACTCGCATCATTACATACTTGCATATGTTCAAACTGCTCAGGTGGAGACTGGCGTCCCCCCCCCCAGCGGGCCCGGGACTCGACGGGACATGAATACATTTAAATTTTAAAAACATTTCTGCAGATGCAACCAGGCGAGTGGCGGTCGACTTTCTGTTGCTCTGGTTGGATTTTTTGGTGCCAAGGTTAAAACTAACGTGAAATGTGTTTTTAACTAATCTAGTGTCAGTAATATATTTAGGCTCCACCCCCCTCTTATAACCTGTTTACTACCAGTAAATCTGTTCCATCGGGTTTTAAATAAGGCACACGCTAGGCAGTGCAAACTACAGTCACCTTCCTATTTGTACTGCTTCCAGGTCCTCAGCCAGGTGGAGGGGTGAGGAAAACCAACTGAGGGGGAGGGAAAACATTCATCGGGGGAGGCGGCTGTTCGTGAATCGGCTGAACGCCGGAGGAGGATGTGTGAGTGAGGAGGTTTTCAGGAGGATCCCTAAACAACTCAAACGCTGAGGAGGGAGGGAGGGAGGGAGGGAGGGAGGGGGGGCTAACGGCGTATCGCATCCGAGGACATAGCGGCTGTGCTAACCTCATCAAGTTCGTGCTCAGAGTTCTCTGTGAGCTTTTGTTCGAGGTGAGGATCCTTGTCGGCGGCTCAGATATCGAACAGGTCAAGTAGCTAAAATGGCAGAAAGGAATTAGCCACATAATAGCACGGTGTTGGTGGAGAGGTCCACTCGAGGGCAAGAGGGCTTCAACAGTGATTCAAAACGCTATCCGTCCTCTCCTGGTGACACTCCGCAGTCACACTTCTGCTGGTGAGGGTCTGAGTGTGTGTATGAGCTGCCTGCTGTGGAGAGAAGCGGCCAGGTCATGATATGACATCGCCCGATCTGTTGGGTTTGCAGGTCGTCCGAGTTGAGAAATGTTCCCAAGAGCAGCATGGATAAAGGTTAGGGTAGCACCCGAGTAGCACCAGGGTCACCCGTCGGTGCACACACACTGCGGGTGTTTGGTTGTGGATAATGGGTCTGGATCTGGCCAGGTTCCTGAGACGATAGCACCATTGAATGTCTCTGTCCTCGTTCTTGTTCTCCATCTGAAACGAGGATGTTTCATTTGAGTGTCTTTGTGTTGAGGGTTGGACTTAGAAGCTCCCCTTCGTGTGTGTATGTGCGTGTGTGTCTCTTTGTGGTCCCAGACGGTTCAGGATCTACCTGATGTGGTCTCCCATCTCACAGGAATGTATCAAAATGCTGGATTCTCTCCTCCATCTCCTGCGACACAAACAGAAACACACACAGATCAACACAAACGGCTTCATCTCAGCCAACACAGCAAAACTGGATGTGTGTACTAAAGCATCTGTGCACCACAGTTTCCATATTACTTGGAAATTTCCCACAGCAAACAACAGCTTTCACCATGATAAATGATGTAAAGTGAAGCAAAAGCTGTGCTGGAGTAAGACGGGCGATTTCTCTCAGCATGAAAACAGCAGAGTTTGACACTGACTACATCTGAACGGAGCCAGAGGAAGAGAGATGGATGTTAGGCTGCAATAGACCATGATTAATGCCTTGAAGATGTTATGCCGTGTGTGTTCTCTCATCTGAATGGCTGATCGCTGCGACAGGCACCCTTATGAGATATCAATTTCAGAAAAAGTTCTCAGCAAAAGTTATTTTACACTTCTGAGGCAGATAAAGTTGTTCTGGGAGGAATTGGCCTTTTCACAGACTCTTCTCTGTCACACACCTTCCTGAGGAATCGGTGTGGCAGGCCTGTTTACATGATTACCACCTACAAAAGCCTGAGCTGATGCTCTTTTATTGTTGCTTATTTTTATGCAAATGTCTGGAGACAAACAGTAGAGAACGCTGACATCAACGATTAAATCATTACTCAGGTTTATTGATACTTTTCAGACCTTTGAAATGATGAATATTAATGATGCTGTGAAAAAGTATTTATTCCTAAAAAACTAAACATGCATGTTTCAAACTGACAAACACCCATGAAAGATATTTCTCTGAGGCTGCAACATCATTTCAACCTGGGCAGTTTCCTTTAATTCACTATAATAATTTAGATGCGAAGACTTAAAAATGCTTAGCATATCTACTCTGATCAGATTTGAAAAAGCTTGTGACCCTGATTCAACACAAGTCAAACAAACCTTTTAAAGGGTAAAAGTGACTTTTATACAGCAGGATAAAAAAACACTTATTTAGTCAATTCTGAATGCTTTGGGTCACTACAATTATCTCAGCACAACGACTGTCCCTGGCTGCCCCCAACCTTTCATCAAGAGTTTTAGTGACTCATTCCCTCTCTGATCAGCTCCACCGTGCTTATTAACCTTGACCAACATTGGTTTTTATACAGATCAACAGAAGATACAATCATCACAGTCCCTAAAACTAAAGCTTGTGGCCTAAAACTCCATAAGTTCTCTCTAAATATCAGACCAGTACTTCACTTTTTGTTTTAAATCTCGTTTATAAACACATCAATTTCCATCTTTACATCTGTGGTTTTGTTTAATCAGTTCTTACTGTTGTCCATGTTTTGTTTTATGCCCTTTTATACATTTTACCGTATTGCTCTGAATATATGACAATAGGAATAGGAAACAACACACCTGTTTTCAAAAAGTACTTTTTGAAAACAGGTATTTTGACACCTAAATCTTATCTATTAAATTAACTTGTTTTTTATTAGAAAGGGGGGAGGAAGACAGCGTGTTTTCAACTTTAAAGTTTAGTAAAGTGTACAACCAAATTAAAAATGAAACACTTTATGGTATATCATAACAATGATCAGTAGAATAACTTCATTTATGTTCTCAAAGACTCACCTGTAAATTTCTTTGAAGCGATCAGTGTTACGCCAAGCTTTGCTAACATCACTCTGACACATCGCATTTCTTGACTGCTTGATAGCCGTTTGCTGACTCAGCTGCCTTCATCACCATGAGCTTAAAGTTTCTGTAACGCTTCCCAATTGACCGCGCCGTGGTATGAGGCATAAACAAAATCAGAACTAGGATCGTCTGCAGAGCCTGAGAGGGAAATAATACTCCACCACAAAGGGGTTCTTGAAGAAAACAGGTGTATTCAAAACTTCTCCTCCGCTATGTTACCGTAATCCTCGCTATATGTGCACTGCTAAATTTGGGCCATGAATGAGTGTCAGCTGTTGCAGGTCACATCATTTCCAAGTCTTAGCACTTGTTATTGACAGATGCCTGGGATGCCTGGACCAGAGGAACGTCTATGTAAGTATGCTGCTTTTAGAGGACTTCAGCTCAGCTTTGATACACAACACCAACTGATGCAGATGTTGAGAAACCTTACTACTCAGTGTACATGGGTGCTGAATTTTCTGAGCAACAGACCCCAGAATGACCAAATAGGAGGTCAAACATCCCCCACTTTCATCCTGAATACCGCTGTACCACAAGGGCGTGTTCTTAGTCTCCTCCTGTTCTTGTTCACCCATCCACCCAAACAAAATCTGCTGATGACATCACTATTACAGGACTGATTTCAGATGAGTCTGCTTACAGCGATGAGGTTCTTACACCTGATTCTTAACCTGGACTTGAATAAGGCACAAACCAAGGAACTCACTGTAAACTTTAAGAAATCATAGCCCACCAGCTTTTCTGCCTTCATACACGATGAAGTGTTCACAAATCAGCTGACCTCATCTGGTACACACAGTTCACCTGTCAGGTGGGGGAGGACACTTTACCTCCATCATCTGCTCACCACTGTCTACCAGTCAACAACTGAGAGCCTTCTGACCTACTGTTGTGAAGTGTGGTTCACCACAAGAAGACCATCAATGCACTACTGGCACAAAACTACCAGCCCTCAGTGACTTTTACTTCAAAAGGCCCAACCCACCAACCCAGGACAGCAATTACTAACTTGTACAAGATTAAAATGAAAACCAATCAACAGGTAAACAAGCTCTTTGGTCAAACGCCTTGTCTAATGTTTGGTTCCCTGATGGGATTTGATCATCCCAATAATGCATTGTTTGTAAATTAAGCAAAAATGCAGTTTAAATAGCAGACTGCTGTTATTAATGACACTGTGCTGCAGGCAGGTTTTAGAGCAACACTGCAGAAGGACACAGAGTGTTTTAGCTTATAGCATTAAGGCTGAGGCATGTGCTATAGCTTCAACTTGATCTGGTCCGATGGCGTTAACAGCAGATTAAACTTAAACCTGAAGTGTCTCTCTCTCTCTCTAGTGTGGCTGACTGATGACCTTTAAATCAAGACGCTCTTATTCTTATAGATCAACAGATAAAGTGAAGTTATGGAGGTTTTATTTCCCGTAAGTGACATCATTATCACAGCAAGATCCAGAACAGTGTTTATTTGCCTCCTTACAGATTTATTCTGGTTTTGCTCTTAAATCACAGTTAAATGTTTTAAAATCAGCCAACAAACATCAATGCCAAAAATGGCATCCATAGGAGAGTTAAAAGGTCAAAATCTCTGCAGACCAAAAACAACACAAAGGCCTGTCTCACTTTAGCCAAATAACCTCTTGATAAAATATCCTGTGGACTAAGGAGACACGTATACGGTAACTTTCTGGAAGGTGTGTGTCCCGTTACATCATCATCCCAACAGTCAGACATGGTGGTGGTAGTCTGATGTCTCAGGACCTGAAACACTGGCTGGAATTGATAGAACCATGTATTCTGCTGTCTACCAGAAAATCCTGAAGGAAAATGTCTGACCTTTGACCTTAAACAGGTCGTTCATGTTGGAAAACCCTCCAATGAGGATGAAATGAAACAATCCTGTAAAGAAGAGTGGGACAAAATTCCTCCACAGAGACATGAGAGACTCATTACTAGTTATCACAAACACTTAATTGTAGTTGTTGCCAACACACACACACGCACGCACGCACACACGCGCGCGCGCGCACACACACACACACAAGTTGGTTTGGACATCTCGGTTTCCTTACCAATGGTTATCTTTATGCTTTCGGAAAAAAAAAGTGAATATTTTTTTTGCAGGACTGTATTCGCCATGTTGTTTGTATCCATCTTATCTAGAGTTTCCAATAGTTCTATGTAAGGTCAGTTATCAAAGGAAACCATGTAGTTTTTTATTATTGTAACAAATAAAAGATGTCAAAAGATCCAATCTTGTGTTTTGATTCTGAATAAAAGCCATTCTTTCACAAGCCACAGATTTAACCATGAATACAGCGACTGCGTTGTAATTTTTTTTAATTAAAGAACATTTTTCTCCTTTTTGCATTTTTTGAAGGTTTTCTCTTTGTGAAACTGATCAATGCTGCTACAACATGTTTCAAAAGACTCCACAGATTACCAGATTCTATCTGGGGTTCAAATTCAACTGATCAATTTGTGGACTGTGCAGATTTTAAATACCTTAACAAGTACCTACCAAACTAATAAAGAAAAGCAACATGTTAAACAATTTGGCACTCAGTTCATGAAGCTGTTTGGATGATGAAGCAGAAACAAAAGTCCAATATTCAGCTACAAACACAATAAAGAGCTGAGAAATAAGCAACTCCTACTCATTTAACAGAAAGCGAGTTCAGCTCCAGCGCAACATAGACTCAGGTTAAAGGTCAAAGGCTTCTATAAAGTCTTTAATTGCTGTCTAAGACACAGAGAGACGATGATACCAGGCTCAGAGACGTACATATTGCAATTTGTAGATAAAAGCATAGTTGGGATGTAGCTGCATATTTGGTCCCTGTGGCTTTAACTGCAAGTGGGTTGCAGTTCACTCCATATGCTGAAAGGTCAGCTCCTCTGAAGACAGAGAGTCCATACCCAGAGGAGGACGTGGAGCAAGGGAGGGGAGTAGGGGAGACAAATGTATGGACATGCTCCATTTCACTCAGCTCTACAATTTAGACACAAATACCACGCACCGCAACAGAGTGCAACATTAAGTGGAGGGAGCCACGGCCGCTATATCCTATATCAACTCCGCGTGCGTCTGAGAGTGCACGTTTCTGCTCTCTCTGGGGAGTTACAAGGAGATGACCTGCTGTGGAGTCAAGCTGCCTGTTGGAAACACAGGCAAACAAAACACGTGCCAGATGAGCTGACATTTCTGCTCTCCAAACACCAATTTAGGCTGGCAGTGTGAGATGAACCCAGACGCGCGCCCTCCCCTCCCTCCACCAGCGGGGCCTGTCGACAGGCGGCACCACCTGGCTGACTGCTCGCTCCTTCTCTTCGCTGCTTCCTCTCTCTGACATGCTGACAGCCAGCTCTGGCTACCAGCGCCACGACGCAGCCAGTCCCGGCCTCCTGTCTGCGCTGACAGCCTACTGCAGCAGCAGGAGATGGCCAGATGGCATTCTGGGAAACTGTACAGCAGTCACCTCTGTATGGAACACTGTCAAAGGGAATTAAGAATAAAAAGAAGGGGGGAAAAAATCACCCAAATTAAGAATCTGTTTGTGATTCCCCCCCCCCCCCCCCCCCCCCCTTCTTTTTTGTGGATCTATTGCAGCAGGATGGGTTTTATTTTTTTGTGCTTCCAAGATAATCTTCAGGTTGTGTGACAGAATGCTGGATTATAAGATACAGAGTAAATGTGACTTGCCAAATAACATGAGCAAGAGTGTGAAATGGCACTACGAGGATCTCTAATGACCTGTCACTATGTTTGTATCCATCACAGACACTAGACAAAACCTTTCACATTCCCTCATTAAGTCTTCTTCTGTGTCAATAAGGCCACTGATACAGAAAAAATCCTCCTTTTCCACCCTGATACAGACTGCATTGATGCCAAGCACCTCTTCCAGGAAAGATCTCTATCCTGGTTCTGTCGTGATCTCAGACTAACACTCTGTTTTGTTTCAGCCCGTCTCAGCGTGCACAGGCATCTGTATCAAAGTTCCCACAACAAAGAGAGATGCGTCTTCTCCGATATCATCTGCCTTCCTCTACTCGAGGGTAGAAACAAAGCAGCATATTAAATAACACTGTCAGACTAGTTACTTAAGTTGTTTTCCGGAAAGAAAAGAGACTACAAACATATCCTAATAAATACAACTAATGTGTCGTATTTCTACTTCTGAAAGTTGTAAATCTTCTTACTGGTTGGAAGTAGCAATGCATTTTGGGAGTTGTATGATGAAACATTACAGCTCTGCAATAATTAATACACCACCCATTAGGAAACATTATTTTCTTGATTCAGGGATTGAAATTAAAAAAAAGATTTTTTAAATTACAGCTGAAATTTTATAAGGTTTTGATTAATGTGTTAAAAAATATCGCAGGTAACATTATTATCACTGTATTTTAAAGATGTAGAAAATGTAAAGGCACACTTTGCAGTTTTCAGCTCATCTGTCCTGAGCAGGTTCTGAGGTGAAAACATGGATTGCTGTAAAGTGTTACTGCTTCTTGTAAGACACGTGACTTTGTGAGACTTCAGGGCACCGGACTGGAGACTCTAAAGTTTCAAGTGCGGTATTCTGGATCTATACAGCAGATGGGGCTGAATGACTTTTCAATAACCCTTTAAAGGGTCATATTAGCACATACCGGCTCAAGAAAAAGATTTAAAAATATGAAAAAGTTACTTTGTGTGCCTTTATGCAAAGTGAAATTACTGCACAAACCAGCAGCATTACTGGCTAAATGTATTATTAGTTATTAAGAGTTCAGCACCTGCTGATTAATTAATTTACAAATATGTAATGAGTTGACTCTGCAGGATGACAACATGATGCACTCAGCATGGTTTAGGGGTTTGTTATTTTCTTAAGTGGAGAGGAGACTGTATTTTATGTCAATAACCTTCAAATGTTATGAGATTATTTCTTCTATCAGGTGTAGAGCAGTGTGCACTTAAACCCACCAATTAGAAAAGCAAAATTAATTTAACAAGTAAAACTGTTAAAAACACCTCGTTTCAAATTCCACAGCAGGCTAAAGTATTAGCCAAATTTACATTAGCTGTAAGGTAGCTAGCAGGCAACCTGTTAGCTCTGGCTTCCCTCATGTGGTGCAGATGAGACCATCTTAAAAAAATATTTCCCTCTACATTCAGTCCTCTCTGGAGGTTCTCTCTAACCCTGGACCATCAAAAGCTTAGTGTATCTTTGGTCACAGAACACAGGTCTTAATGGTTAATTCTTTTTAAAATAGTAATAACTATAGGAAAATGTTTCTACAGTTAAACTAGTTACAATTTCATCCATGTCATTTACTAATCACAGGTCAAGACTTAAATTCTTACTGTAGAGTTTAAAAAATAAACCTCTACACAATTTGAGCTGATGACCTTACATGTTTCAGGTTTTTGATTCATGAAGACCAAATAACTAAGCTTCAAATAAAGAAAATATTTATATTTATAAATGTGCTTTTAGGATTTTAAATTAGTGTATTTTTCATAATAGCTGTTAGTGATATATGATATAAAAAACTGACAATAAGGATGATTTTTTTTTTATTGTTTTTGAAAATCAATGTTCTAATCAATCAACAAATTTTGCATTCAGATAAATGTTTGTTTTTTTTCCTACTGATTTTAATTTTAGCAGCACGGATACAGAATCCTGTGCCTGATCAGATTTTTGTTAAAAGCTACATCTGCCTTAAAATATAATCTTACAAAAACATGTACCCCTGCAAAAGGAAGTAATGTATATATGCACAAAATTCACTCGCTAGTCTGTGTGAAAAAAAATAAAATATGTCTGCTCTCAGGTATAAAAATGATGCGTCCTAAAGTGTAACACAACAAATGGTTGTTAGGCACAGGATACATAAACATCTTCAACTCCAGCAGAGCCACATTCTTTAAATAAATAAATAAACTCTCATAGAACTCCCGTCAATATTGTTTTCCACAAGTCGTTAGGAAGTCATTAGCTAGATTTACTCCTTTAGATGAGAGTGCCAGTGGTCCTCAAAGATAAGTACTTTTGTTTAATCAACTTTCAAGTATCACTCTCCAGATTCACCTTCTTGATCAAATACTTCTGGCTTTAGAAAGGATGAGACGGCAACAACTCAATTCCACAAGGCTTTAAAACTGAAGTTCACAAGCTACTGGGAAACAAGGCAGCGCCGTCTATCTATTAAGAGTTTACAGTCGAGGGACTTTCAAATCTCAACATTTTTCCCACAGCCTACTTATAGATCCACACATAGTCTGATGTTGTGTCCATTTAAACTGATTCTCTGTCATCGGAAGACTGATGAACAAAAAGTAAACACAGAACATCTGCAGTGAAAGGTGTTTGCTACAATAATTTGATAACCTGAGGATGTGCATTGAGTTTAACTAAGTATACAGGAAAGGTCTATAAAACCAAACATGGACGATGTTTATGATAACAATAAATGTTCATTAAAGTACAAATTGCTGTTTTATTTGTTGACTAAAAGTAGCATTTTCAAATATTTGACTCTAAAATGCACCGTCTACTGAACATTCCTAATCATCCAGCTGTTTTACGTCATGGTTATTTGTCTATAAAACCATTTAAAATCACTACAGATTCCTTCATAACTTGCATTAAAGGAGCCAGACCTTGTAATGGTTTAAAGTGGACTTTGGCTGATATTCTTAAATATGAAAGCATACTGTGCCGTTTGTAATTTAAAAAACAAAGAAAGTAGACAAGTAGAGGACAAAAGATGGACTTTCAGTAACAGATGAATAGCATCTAAAAGAGGTGTTATTTTTTTTAAATAGGGAAAAATCCAGAGCAGACCTGAGAGATGCATCATCAACTGTATGTTCAGTTCTTTGGGAATCACATTAATGGTGCAAAAATCCTATTTTCTGTCTGCCAAAGTGGGTTATCGTCAATATGATTAAAATATTCAACCAAAAAAGGGAACAAGAAGCATGTGTGACTAATTTGGAACAAAGTTCCAAAAGATCCAACTTAAAGTGAGATCTTTGACAAGTTGTTTGTAAAATATCAAAATAAATATGGGATCATACTTTGAGTTAGGCGCCTTTTTAATGCATAAATAATTCAGAAAATCTGATTTAAGTGCACTAAATAAAATAAAATCAGCTGAGAATGATAAGATACTGGACCAAAAAGGAGTGAGTAGCTAGAGACCAAAAAAAAAAACCACACATGAAAAATTATTTCAACATTTTGAGTTGTAGCACCGACATATTCGATAAGTTTTGTTGAGTTCTGACCTCCAGTAGCCGGGTCTTGTCGTACTCTCTGCGGTGCTGGAAGATACACTGGCTGAGGACGGAGTACAGCCTCTCCAACCGCTCCACACTGAAGCCCTCACTCTTCCTCACCGCCATATCCAGAAGAGCCTGTGGGAGATGATGCAAATAAAGTTGTTGAGAATAGCACATTAAAGCTTTATTCGCCTCTAAAAACGTCTTAGAAATGCCCACCATGCATTATTACTGCGTGTACAGAGAGACGGTAATGACTCAGGCAGAAAAAGGAAGTTGCGTGTTCCTGTGTGACCCGTCACGCAGGCAGAGCACCTTGCATGGTGTTTGGAGATGCAGCATTTAGAGGTCAGGTGTATTCAAAAGCAATTAAGATCAGAGTGACAGCTAATTAAAGCTAGTCATAATTAGAACTGAGTTTACATTTCACTGCTACTTTAATTAAAACACTGTGAATAGTCGAAGGCCTCTTTAATTGACCTGTTCTTCACATTTTACCCAAACCAAAGTCGGTGGCTATATGTGGGTTTATTCAAACACAGGGCTCATCAGAATGCATAGGCTGCAACAGCAAAGGCACAATAATTAATGTTATCATCCCTAGCACAAGGCAAACAGAGAAACCTCTACAGAAACAAAGTGCTGCAAATGTGTGTTCGTGTGTGTGTGTGTGTGTGAGAGAGAGAGAAGAGAGACAGTAGCCATGTGTTAAACACAAAATCAAGGCAATACTGTGATTAATAAGACACGGATGTTTGTCAGAGCCTTTCATCAATGAATATGTGAGAGGTGATTACAGCGAACACAAGAAAAAAGTCGGAGCACTAAAAGGTTAGCGGTGCATTCATCACAGAGCTACATCTGACACTGATTTCTGGCTAAATAACAGTTAGCATGATTAAAGTCAGAATCTGAATCCACACCAAGAAAAACCTTACTCCCCTCCTGACTGGAAACGTGGCTTTACAAACAAGGCTTTTGTTTTATTTTCAGCACTAATTCCCTTAGCAGACCTTCAGCTGGTGAGTTCTACCATGACTGAACATTTCAGCTATGACCAAAAGGCTCCCAAAATAAATAAATATGAAGCAAATTATTTCCTAAAATATCACGACAGACACTTTATAAGATATGACACTGCCGTGACGTTATGCTGAAAGAACATAGATTTATAATTATTTGCCTTTTTAGCTGTAGTGATGCTGAGTTTTCTAACCACCTCAAACAGTGTAATTTTAACAATTTTACTTTAGGGTTTTTACTAAAGTAAGATCTAAAATATGTAGACAACTCAGAATATTTTTAAAATAGAAAAGGTAAAGTACAATACAAAATATATAAGAATTTTTTTTTTTTACCACGTATGTTGCATTTAATTTAATAGGACCACAAAGCTTCACTGACTTCTAATAGAAAAGCAACAAAGCTGAAGAACAATGAATGTCTCATTCTTGTTGCAGATAATAAACAAAAATTTACTTTAAAAGAAACTAAAAAAAACTACACAAAATCAACATATCATACTCTGTTACACGTAATGAGGACTCCAACATGATATTAATACATGCATGGAGACCTCACCAGGACCCTGCTTATGGTCTTCCATCTGTGTGCCTGTAGTGGAGATTGTTTTAACGGAATTATGAATAACAATCTTTTCTTCTCTTCCATCACACAAAACAAGTTTCATTTTCAAAACTTCTTCAGCTTGACTTCTATTTAAAGTTCATCATATTGAACTCAATATCCTGAAAACGTGACTGAGTCAATAATACCTTTCAAACGCTCACACTCCCATAACATAATTGACATAAATACCTCCACTTGGACAATCTAATAACTTGAATAATGGACACATACAGAAGAACTGAGACACACACAAAGAACCTAATGTTCAAAATTACTGCAAAATGATGATATTGGTTCCCAACAAGAAGAGCCGCCATCCACTCCATATCCAGAATATTTTATTGGTGTCTCTTTTTGTGCTTCAGCATCAAGGGACTTTTAGTTTCCTCACTTTTAATGCAGCCACGAAAACTAGGGGGGCAAAATGGAGCACATCACAGTGTGATGCCATTTTTAACAACTCATGCATAAAAGCTCTAATTAGCATCATTGCTACCCGTCTCACATGTATGAGAATGGAATGGAAGGCGCTTGTGGAGCTGCATTTCTTTCCATTTTCATTATGTTGTGGTTTAAGTGCGTTAATGCATGTTCTAACCCCAAGCCATGTCGTCTACAATCCTATTTTAACGCTTTTGAACAACCTTTGCTTCCAGTGGATTTTTCATTTTCATTCCCTTGTTGTTCCCATTTTTCTTTACTTTTCTTCTCCTTCCATCCCCTCACTTTACTCTCTCCTCTTACGAAGCTGATTGCAGCAGTTTACTCCCCAGCCATTGTTGGCTTGATCAGGATGTCGGCGTCAGTGTGTGGTAAATGGTGTGAGAGTGTGTCTTACACAGGCTCAGTGACTGAGTGAGCTCACAGCACACAAAAGGGCAGTAATCCCTTGCGTTAAAGACTACTACTGACATGGACCATTTAACCTCAACCCTCTAAACTCCCTGCTCCATCGCCCCCTCCCCATCACTTTCTTTATTCACATCTCTATCCACCAGCATCTTAAGACCAAAGATAAAGTGTGTGGGTTGACTGGGCTTTTAGAAAGAAAACCAGAAACATGTGTAGAGTTTTATTAGTGACACAACATGGGGGGGAGTTATCCAACTGCTTGATTTTTCTCTCACACAGCAGAAATATTTCAAGATTTTAAGACCGAGTATAAAAACATGTATGATAATCTCACAAACTGATGCTTGTGATGACAGTGATTTATTCTGCATTTATAAAATGTGAAAAATGCTGCTGTGATGCCATCTGAGTTTTACCATGCTGCACACAAAGCTTTTGTTAAACAAACAAGCTGTGAACAATCGTGCATGCAGACTGTAGCCGACTGCGGTACGGTGGAGGGTCTACTTTGATCACCGAATGCGTTTCGAGCAACGCACACTAGTGTGTGTGAGGAAGAGGGGGGTCCTTCCTCAGCGCTAACTGAGAGAAAAGAGTTAGCAGGCAGCGGGGGGTTTGAAACCCAACAGTTTCTGTCACCAGGGACACTATTAAGGCTTCGATATATGCCTCGAACAGAACAATTCAACTCCTCTTTCCTCTCTATACTTGTATTTTTGTCTGAAACAGCACCAAACGAATGAATTATAAATGATTCTGGTTTGTTTGTTACTATAAAAACCATGTGTTCAGCAGAGGCACTGGCTGGATGTGGCACATGATAGATGGTGATTTGATGATGGGAAGAAAAAGTAGTCACAGGGGAAAATGGTGTGTTTTACAGGAGACTTGGTCACACAGGTAATGCAGTGTTCTAAGGAACAATCATGATAAATCATAGAAATACATAAAACTCTACTTGGTTTGACATTATATCAAATAAACAATGATTGGGTTTATCTACATTTAAGAAAAATTCAAGTGAAATCTGTGGATTTTATTTTAAGGAGAGGAAGTCTTCTCAATGGCCTTCATTAAATTTGTAACTTGATATAAAAATAATCAATGCCACATAGATTATGAACAAAAATCTAATCTTTTATGGCTTTGTATTTAAATATGTGGCCTTGTGTGCGTAAACTAGCATTATAAGAGCAGGTCAGGTTTAGGTTCAGTGTCTTGAATATGATGGAATGCAGAAATAATATTTTTAAAATGGCCCAATGAAACTAAATGTATGGAATAAATATTACATAGAAGTGTTATCATAGCCAGTGCTGCACAAAGATCAATAAAGGAGTTACTTTTAGTGAATGGAGAGCTTAGAGACTTACAGCGAGTTTCCTGGGAAGGGGATAAATCGAATTCTTCTGAGGCTATAATCTAGAAGTCAATCCAGGTCTAATAAGTGCCTTTCCTCGCACATTTTAAAATTAAATTTAGCGAGGAGACCTGGGCTGCTAAAGTAGAAAGACTTGTATAGTTCATTAGTTTATCCCTCAGCTTAAATCGTCCAACTCTGAGCAATTCAATCTAAAAGGCAAATTTTTACACTCCAAGAACAATCTTCAATACGAGTAATGCAACGGCAGCTTCGGAGGGCGAAGAGTTATCAGGTAAAAGTGTAAAAGAGAAGGTTCCGATATTGTTGTGCTGACCGTGCACTAAGCATCTAAGAGCTGGACAATATAACCTAAAAGGGGGGTTTAGCTGGAGTTTTCTGAATTTAAATCAGAGAGAGTTGTGATGTATTGGAAGCACATTGCAGTGTACAAGTTGAGAATTTTAAATAAAATTCATGAGCTTTGTGGTTGTTTATTTTATTGTTTATTTGTAGAGGGATGAGATTTTGCCAGAAAAATTAATATCCATAGCTGCGAAATAGTCAAGCATGAGAACCTCTGAAAAGGCAGGACCTTTTATAAAGAGTATTGTCGCTCATTGCTGTTTAAATGATTTTGGTCAGTGAGCCGATGGGTTTTGTTGGTTCATTAACACGATCAGTTTCACAATCATTATCAAAATATAAGGTTTATTTGTTAAGAGAAGGTCAACAAGAGCTACTAATATATCTGAGAGAAGTGTTTGTAAAACAATAATAGGTCCTACACTTTATTTAGAGCTTTGTTTCTTTCAGCCCACTGATTAACCATTAAGTAAGAGGATCTTGACAGCGCTGTATTCCCTCTACCTCCCACTCCAGTTTAATAGCTTTACATTGTGTTTTCTTCCAGCAGCACTCACTAAACCACTGCACACTGAATTTTTCTCCACTATTAGGTTGACATAAGTGTAACCAAGCATTTCAAATACCATTTTCATGTACTGTGCAACTAATCAGGACTACAAAATCTGTAGTTTACAAAATGCAGAAGGCTGGACAAGATACATAAGGTGAAACTTTGCTGCAAAGGGCAAAATAAATCACACTGTAGCTTGAAAACAAGTGCAATCTACTGCAAACTGGCTACTGTAAATGACTGCTGTGTTTATGTTGAGTTATTGACACAACTGGCTGTCACATGCGTGGTCAGGAGGCACAGCTGTGTCAGTGCAATTACATGCAAACAGCAACGCTGTCAACACCATCAGTGAAAATGAATGAAAATAAAAGCAGCAACTCAAATTGCCATCTATTTTTATTGACACCCAAACCACGGTCCAGCACTAATATTATGCTGCTTCCTTTTGAACAGACATGGCTTGGACTTCGCCAGCCCCTTCTGTCATTAGTGCTAAAAATGAAGCGAGATGACTAACTGAAATGGGGCCATTTTTGCTGACAGGCTTCTCTAAAACAGGAAATCATGACGTGCTTTAAAAGCCAAGCATCAAGCAAAAAGACTTCACGCTGCGCCAGCAACAAGAAACACTAGCTTCTTCTGAGCATGAAGGCATCATAATCTGCATGTGTGTGTTTTCTTGGTAAAATGTTGGAAAATTGCTGGGCCAGATTGGATTTCTTGTTACTGAATTCTCATCTGCAATCCTCAGCGCCACTTCTCCGAGCCCATCTGTGGACAAGTGTCTGAATCTTGATGAAAGAAAACAGCTGAGAATGAGAGACAGCTTGAAGTAGGCACAGAAACCAGCCTCAGGACCCATTTATTCATGCTGAGGAATTCATTTTGATCCAGACACCATCAAGCATCATTTCAGCAAAACTGGCAGTAACAGAACTTGATTTTACTAAGTGAATGAGCACAAATAACAGCGCCATGCCTCTGAAAGGCTGCATGTGAATAACGAAACAATACTATCTCTGTCCTGGAGGACTCGGGAGTGCAGGGTCTGCGAACAAACTCATAACACTCTGATGATATTCAATTCCAGAGATATTTCAGCGCTTTTTCCATCAAAGGTAAAAGTCGGGAACAATGAGCCTTCTACAATCAATGAATATGACTGAAGAGAAATGGAACGGTGCGCGGCTCACTGCAGGCCTCGACACGAATCAGGCACCGCGCCAGTTCCAGCCCTGCCAGCAAATATCTGCTTAAATGGGGACTCTCATCCTGCGCACCGGAAATTCAATTTGTTCCGTAAGCCTGGGAAGAAAAAAGCAATTATTCACGGTCCCCACTATTCACAATCTGCTTCTTTAAGATATATCCCTTCTTCGCCACACTAACAAGTAAACCCCCAGATTAGTGCTGTGTGTGGCTGTTTGTAGGGCCAGCCAGTTGAGGCACAAAGATTAAGCCAACTAAAAAGCCTGTCAATCACATTGAAAGATAGAGTCAGGCACAGCAAGGCGAGATACATACCCCCACCGTCCCCACCATCCCCACAGGACATGTGTAAAAGCCACTAGATAATGGCTTGATAGTTGGATGTCACTTCAGAGCATGCAGGGGAGAACTAAGCGCATGTCAGAGGAACACTTCTTTTACACCAATTACACTACACAGAGCTCTCAAAACCTAACCCCCACATCTGATCAGTGGGAAGTGCTGTCAAGGGAACCCACTGAGCCAAGCCTCCAATTTACACTTGGGGTATTAGGTGGGACCCTGGCGTGACAGTGCAAAGTACCACCGAGAAATATTGCATGCTGCCTGTTACTTGAACGCATCCTGGCGCGCGCTGGTGGATCTAGCGGGGCCGCTCATGTTTGAGTCATTACCTCGTTTCCCCTCACATTTTATGAGAACAGCACCTGTTGTTGGAGAGATGGGGAGAATAGTCCGACTCGGTAATTGGCTCCCTCCTAAATTCAAATAGCAGGAATACACAGTGTTGATGGTTGGAAGCTGAATGAGGTTGACAGATAGTGGCATAAATGTAGGATGAATGAAAAGGCAGGATAAGCTTAAGAGGTTAGGAGTTATCCATCTGAGAAGGGCAGTGTGACAGCATCAGCTCCAAACAGAACTATGGATCCAGAGGAAGCTTAAGGCTGGTCACCCATGGCTGCACTTCCTCTATTTTCCACACCGTAAGTCCCATCTCATGCAAAAAAAAAAAAAAAAAAAAACTATCAACTACATGTTTTCTTCAATCCAGATCCTGAAAAAGTGGTTTTTATAATTAAGCTACATTTGGAAGTTAAAAGCTACTTATATAACTAAGAGGAAAGTGGAATAACACTTAAAATCTTAAAAGCTCCTGAGATGACCACAATGGTCCTTTCATCTCTCTGACATGACAGTCAGCTGGAAGATGGGAGAACCGGTCTGTCCAGTCCACATTAAGACCAGAGCCATGTCTACTGCCAGCTGGACTGAGGGGAACACACTTCATTCTGCTTATTTTAAATACTCAACTCTGGACACAAACATTGGTTTAACAGTTCATTAGATGCAATAAGTGACCAATCAAAAGCATAAAAATACACCAACTGTGTTTTTCTTTCAATAGGAAAAGGAGGGAAAATATATGTGTAAATGTTTGTGAAGATAAAAAGGCAGTTAGGAAAAAGAAAAAAGAAAGAAATAACCAAAAGGGTGAAGCACTGACTGGGCTTTTAAAGAAGTTAAATCTTGGCAGTCTAAAGTTTTAAGGTCAAGCGCAACGTATGCATGAATCTCCACTTCAAATCTAAAGCGGCGTTTGTGCGCTTCTCCCTTTTAAGGCTTATCGTTTTCAAGTCACACACTTTTTTTTTTAAATATTAATGAACATAAAAGCAGGGAAAGTCCATAATTTATAGTTAAAGCTGAACCTCTGCAATGGTTTTATTCCGTATCTACAGTTTATTCAGATGATTGAGTTTTATGAGGCTACTTTTTTTTTTTACTACCATAACACACACAGATTACAATCAGTGATCCTTAATGCTGGTTTTTACTGTATGTAAGAGCTGTCGGTGTTGGGTTTAAACCTTCACAAACTATGAAATATAAACTCAGACTAATTCAGGGTTTTATTCCTAAATATTTCAGTTCAGACATTAGTAGCTAATAATAATCTATCTGTAGGGGTCAGAATGTTATGAATTTTGTGTTAAATGAACCTAAGTTAAAACATCACGCCCAGGGTTTCTGCAGGTTTAAGATTATTTAGACTATTATGGTTTAAATTTAAAACCTACATCAATTACAAAAAATAACTTGAATTTTATTGCCTTTTGTCCTATTTAGCAAACTGTATTTGCAAACAGATAAGAATATGAGAAAACATCAGGTAATCTCTAAAATATGTGACTATATTTTTGGGCGTGTTTCCAAACTACAAATTCAACATCAGTGCCTGTTAGTGTCTTCAGTATCCCGCTGTCATATGCATAACCGGATGCTGAAGACAGATGATTTTTCTCTTCAAAATTAGTATGTATATTTTACAACACACCTCAAACAACAAACACTAACTGCTGCACTTTGAACTTAAATATTGTTCTATGTTTTTAAATAAGTAAAAATAATTTTTGTTTGCTTGTTTTTTGGTTTAGCCATGAAATAAAATATTGCAATGAAAATTAATAGCCTAAATACCCATACCCCAAAATTCTAATCGGACTAAATTCGTGTTTATTTAAATCTTCATACAAGGGCCTGTTAAAGTTCATCTAGTACATGGCTCAAGTTATGTTATCCTACAACATTTTACTAAGTAGTGTCTCAGAACTCACAAAAAGCAATATCTAGACATATACGTAATAGTTTGTCACAGAGTAAAAACTATTTAAGTTCTCAGACAGAACAACTGCATGTCGAATGAATGAAACCTGCAGCACATTTTCCAAAAAAGCAAACAAAAACGTCAAAGTTAAATGAAAATGCCATTGTACATATTTATGGCAAAATATGCATAATTTTAAAACTAGTATGGAAAATAGGGGTGCAACGGATCATCATCGATCCGTGGTTCGTACGGATCACCCTCTACGGTTCGGAACGCACGTGGTTCGCGGTTCATGTAGAGCGCGTGCGTCGCTACATAATTCCCGACGTTCTGGTCTCACGCGCTGTGAATCTGCAGATAATTCCCCTCTTAGAAAGGCGTTCGGTTTGCATCACGTATAGAGGTTAACTCTGTTGGCTTCAGCCGTTTTAGTACACCAGAACGAAGGATCGCTGATCAATATCCAGTCTCTGCTGCGCACGTGCGCGCGCGCTGCCTCCTCCGTCTCTCTCTCTGTCAGCTGGAAATCCATCTTTCTGATAGACAAACTAGATTCACCTGTTTCTGGCTAAGATAACGTTATGTTGGGCTTTTATACGAGCTAATAAACGTTAATATAACCGGAGTTCAGTCAGCAGCGCCTCGTGCGAAAATGAAAAGCAAGTGAGTATGTGGCAAAACATGACGTGAAAGCTGTGAGGAGATGCAAAACACCATAGCTGGACTTCTATACTCTTAGCTGGGAGTGGGATGTCTGTACATTTCAACAGCTCACTGGTGATGTTTTCAAAAACAAAAGCCAGGATGTTTTCTGATGTTTGACTTAAAAGCTTCTTTTTTTTTAATCACCAGGTTTCTCCTTTATAAGATAAAAAAAGAAGTTTGTATTTATAAATACTGATATTACAAAAATTTTGAGTAATTTTAGATGTGGTAGAATTATAAATACTAAATACAACAGGAAAAAGATTTAAGTGACAAGAGAGCATAAGAACATTCCTTGGCTTGGAAAAGAGCTACATGTATAAAAAAAATAGTAGAAAAACAAATCAGAAATGTCACTGTAAGAGATGTGCTTTAGAGTAGGAACACCTTTATCATGGTGGAAAGTTCCTGTCATACAAAAGAGAAGAGTTTAAAAATGTCTGCGCTCAAATGCATACATTCCAGTCAGATGTATGTAAGGCACAGCAGAGAATTTACTCTTGAAATGTGACATAAAACACCTTCACACTGAAACTGCATCAAATACCTGCTGCAGTGTCTACAAACCACATGTTTATACTGTGGATTGTTTTGTCAGGTGTCTCGCTAAAGTTTCCACTCTGTGGGCTTTTGGGTGTTCAGGTGTTTACAAAAATAAAAACATCTTTGTTTTTCTTTTGCTTTGAAACTGTACTGCAACACCCATGTTTTCTACATCTGTAGTGCATAAAAAAAATGTGGTGTACTCTTTTACTCTATTTGTGGCTAAAGTAATTTGAAGAAAACATTACCAAAAGTCGCTGGTGGTCGATCACTACTGGAGGACATGGGGGTGCTGGCTCTGGCTCTTCCTCCGTCCTTTCAGCAGCTTCTTTCAACTGCTCTGACAAGCTCCACACACTTGTCGTTTCTTTGGAACTGTCTACAAGGACAAAAATGCTTATTAGATGGATGGAACATCACAGACTGCTGTCAGACATTAAACTTTGAATGCTGGGTGTACGCTGCCAAAATACCCTAATAACCACTCAGACCAGCTCAATTTAGCAACACATTTTGCTCATTTTATGAAAGACTGGAAAATACAAATTGGACCATTTTAGAGAACAAACAAATGGCCGTGACTACAAGGATAAACGCGATACAAAACAAAAGAAGATCATCTTTTTGAAATTTCGAGCAGCTGGTGAGTGAGCAATAAGTCACTTTTGGCTTATTTTCTGTCCATTTATTAAAGTGTTCAAAAAGACTTTTATAGAAAAAAATATCCAGCTCGGCTTGTAAAGAGCGAGGGGGCAGGAAAGCTCAACTGTATGATGGTGAAAAGTCGGTTTGCTCTCTTATGCATCTTACAGTGGATCAGCCACCATCAGCTTCTGAGCCTCAATCAAATGTATAACTTTTTGCTTATGTCTGAATCAAACAATGAATCATTAGTGACAAAAATGAAACATGTAACCATGAGAAGTAGAGGAAAAGCCCAACATTTTTGCAAATCCTCTTAATGTGAATACAGAAAGTGTCTGTATTAGTAGATATAATGTTGAAGCCCCTTGCATTGTTTACATAATGCACAATCCAAGTCAAGTTGGTATAAGATCTTCATATCCTGCAACAAAGGAACTTTCCTATCCAACCATCCATCATAATAAAGTGTAGCGTAATTCAAAATACATAATGATCAGTACAAAATGTCTATTACAGAAATAAATCAAATTAAGCTTTCTTATTTATCTATTTATTCAATTGTTTTGAAAAAAAACTATTGAACATTAATGTCAATTATATCCACGTGTTATGACTTTTAGTAAGACATGAGATTGCACTAGCAATAATCAAAATATAACAAATTTCTGCCACAAGTTTAAAGAATTATAAATTGTAGGCAATAGGCATCATATAAGATTTTTTAATTTACATTTATCTATCTGTTAAGGTTATCTACGCAAGTAAAAGTGATTAAAATAAGAGGCAAAATGAATGCTGTATGCATCACAATCCTAACGTTTTCTCAAAAGTGTATTTACTGGAAAATTCTGCAGAAACACATCCTGTCTAACTTCATAGTGTGCATTATATAAAACGCAGGTTTGCTTTTTGATTTCCACAGTCTGACTACTTCCAGCAGTCTTAGCATTTGCTACTGATCAGAGAGCATCCTCAGCCACAGTGGAAAACAACAGCCTCTCTGCACAACTTACAACATAAATTATAGATATTTTATTTACATGAACAGATTAGACTAATTATTGAGAATTGATTTGCAGTAAATCGTTTTTTCTCTGTCGACCAGAGTTGAGTACTGCTCCACTGTTATGATTACTCCCAAACGATATTCTAACTTAAAGCACACCACTGTTGCTTCAAACATGATGTGATATGAAACAGTTAATCCCAAACCCCCACATTAAGAGAGGACTAACACAAAAAAACTTTTTTTAAAAAGGGAAGATCTATGCTGACTAAAAGGATTCTATGACATGTAATGGAGAAGCAGCTAGGGTTTCATATTTATGTAGAGTTTGAAAAATCTAGATTAAATTAGGAATATATTACCATAATTATGTAGTGGGTGAATAGGTGACTAGGTGTGTGTATGAACAAGAAATTCCTCATACAGTAAAAAGACTAGAGGGAGGAAAAGGCTATATGCTGAACTAGTTGTGTCAAAGAAAAGTTTTCTACCTTCTTTATCTTGATCCTCCTCAACAGTTTCTGTAACTGGCCCACCATCCACGGGATGCTGCTCCTGAGTTGGTTTACTGACATCCTGCTCTTTGTGCTCTTCCTGTTCTGCCTTATTACAGCCCTCAGCGGGGCTCTGAGGAGTCCTTGTGTCTGCCTCGCTGCTCCTCTTGAGACTATGTAAATCCAGGCTATCCATTGACTCGGTCCCATTCACACAGTCTATTTGTGAAACTAGGAGACCCTCTGTGTGTTTCGGCTGGACCTGAGCATCTGAAGACTTGAACATTTCAATCAAAGGCTGGAAGTCGGCCCGTTTGGCCTGTAGACCCCCGTCTGCATTCAGTTGGGAATTGACACCAAGGCAGTGTGGCTCCGAGTGTTTTTCTGTGTTCTCAGACTCTGCCTCTTTGGCTGAGGGCTCCTCCTCTTTTGGTTTAGGCTCCTCTGTGGCTTTATGCCCCTCTGTGGCTTCACTGGCATCGGGTATCTTATCAGAAATCATAACAGGGGGCTCATTGGAGCTCTCCTCCTCTGTTGAGGGGACGTGGGGATGATGACCATTGTGTTGGGGACCCGTGGTGTCACAAGACGAGTCCTCATCCTGTGTCAAACACGAGTCACTGGGTCCTGCAGCTTCCACCTCTGCCTCTGGTTCCTCCTCTTCTTCCTCTGTTCCCTTTTTGTAGATTTTCTTCTTACGTATAATGCCACGCTGCCAATTTGTTCGCCCGTAATACTTCTTTTTTAAATGATCTGTGATCAAGGAAAAAAGAAATATAGTTAAAAATGAAGAAAAAAAAAAACAAGAGATCAGGAATTATTTCAATCATATCTATCCATTTATGTGTTTAGAAAAAGGAAACCAAAAAAATCCTTACAAAGATGACCCTAAAATGTCTTAAAAAACAAAAAACTTGAAATGTTTGAGAATTTACTGTGAGCTCTGTAGCTTTTTAATTGATAGTTTTTGAAGCTAAGCATTTGGCCTCCATAAGAAGTAATGAATATTGAGTAACAGGGACAACAGTCCTCCTGCATGGATGTTTAACTCCAACAACAACAGATGTTTCTAGTGGGTTTTAAGTGGAAAGAGCAAACCGAAGTCTGCACTCTGAAAGGGCAGTGAAGCTGTCACAGCAAGCAAGCAACAATGTTAAATGCAGTCAAGCTTCAAGGCATTTGACTTCATTTACTGTTTTTATAAGGCACACACTGAGATACGGACCAGAGCATCAAAGTCAGAGTGAAGGGCAGCAGCAGAAATCATCACAACACTGGAAGTCTGTTTCTTAGGAAACAGATTTGAATCACTATCTAAAGATACCAAAACAAATATCGAGACCTATTCAACAACTCTGACACTGCATAAGTCTGTGTAAGATAAAACAGTCTTTATAATGCAAGAGCAAATATAAAAGCTTTGATTTTTTTTGGTGTGCGTGAGTGAATACACCATAGCTAAAGAACAGAACCAATAGATAGTAGACTCGTTCAAATTTGCAGTTTTAGCACCTTATTTGGAGCCATCATGGATCAATAGACTAGTCTCATCTCCTTGCTAAATAATCATGCCTTCACCTTGAAGGAATTTACTTAAAATAAAAGAGCAGACTTAAACACAAACCAAATGCTTGCCTTGCTTCTACGTTATCTTATTGCACCACGTTGCCCAAAAAAATGTGAATTTATAAACGAACAAGACATTTTGAAAACTCCTAAATTTGCCAGTTAAATTTGCTTTTATTTTCCTCCTACGCGCTCAGCTGGGTTTTATATTTTCGCTCTAAAAATGTGATTATGAACGGTGTATGTGACTCAAAAGGAGTCAGACGGAGAAATATGTTATGTACTTGTCCAGTAAATGAAACTCAGTTTTGTGCTATCCAAAAAAGAGAGAGAACAAATGAGGGTAAAATTAACCAAACAGTGTTAAGGCTTTGAAAACACTTTTTAAAAAGGTTCACTTTTAACTTCCATGACCAGACATAGTAGCTAATTTATGGGTATTTAAAACATCTCATTCAAAAAAAAAAAATCATACTGGTGCATTAGAACGCTATATTACCGGTTTCTAAATCCCTACCATTTTGCATCAAAACAGTTTGTTTAGTTAGTTTCAACAGAACATTTAATTACTACTCTAATGTATGTGCTACTGTAGGAGCATAGGTCTCATGCTAAATTGTTTACAAGCTGGCATTCTAACACTTTTGGAGCATCATTTGTTTTAAATACCAAAAAAATTAGCTGCGATTTGGCAGCAGCGTCTTGCTCCAGTCAGAATATTTGTTCTGGTTCCTAGAGACTCTGCTCTGTCCCTGGTGGGTATGGTCCTTACTGTAGATAGATAACTGATAGAACGCTACTTCAAAATGACAATATCTTTTAAAATTTCATTTAAGACACACACATTTAGAAGCCTGGTGGCGAACAGGTAAAAAGTGTTTATCAGTCTTTTTGTTCTCGTCTTAAGGGTTCTGTAGATCCTTCTAGAGGGCAGGAGGTTCCATCCAGTTTATGGCCCAGTAAGAATCAGTCCTTCGGGATCTTTTCTTGTTTTTTTTGTAAAGATATCAGGAGGAGGAGGATATCTCCTCTAGTAAGGGCAGAGAGCAGCAGATGACGAGTAACTTTAACAAGACATTAAAAACACACATCTTAAGATCAACGAGGTAGAGTTTCTGCTTACATTGAATAGTACTACGCTTCCTGTGGTTTCCCTATTAAACAGTAGTCATAACAAATAAAATAATACAGATGCAGGAATGGCAGCAGAAGAAGAGTTTGGATGAGATACTCTCTTTATACATAAACCTAACTATAAATTCAATTTATTCATACTGCTGACAGCACGAACTCTATTCCCATGTTCCATCCACTCCACTCAAATAGTGAAATTCATGTTTCACTGACTATTTAAATTCACACGAGGAAGCACTTAAGTGCTGTTTTGAAATTTTTACTGCATCCTCTAATATACACAGGTGTATATTAACCATTGCATGTGTTCATGTTGTCTCACCATAGAGACAAACTGGTCTCAAACACACACAGCAGACTGAATATTAGAGACACTTTCAAAATGAAGGTTTAGCCGTTTTTGTCTGTGAAAAACCAGAGAAACAATGAACCAGACAGCCGTTCCTACCATCAGCCATCATGCCTATAGCTAGTGTCAGGGCTTCTAAAGGGAGTCCTGAGAATGCTTGCGGAGAGGGTTTTAAGGTGGGATGCGGCTTTCATTTTTGGTTCTTCCTGATCTTATCTGAAGGAAGTAGATAGCAGGAGGGTATGATATACAGGAGGCAGACAGGTCTTCAGGGTTGAGTGGCACATGGGATAGCTGCTGAGCTATAATATGGCAAGAGATAGAAAAAGGGAGCAATAACAAAGAGGCAGAAACCAGGCCAGGCATCTTGGGTATTTCTAAGCAGTGGCATCACATCAAGTAATGCTTCTTTGTTTGTGTGTATGTCTTCTTCTCATCTAGTCAGAATGCTTATTTTTCAACCATAATTTATTCATTTAGAATTTAGATTTTTCTTAAAGCTGTCACCTTGCAGAATCCATCAATTAGTCATATCTTAGTTTTTTCAACTCTGTTTAGGATGCTGCTCTTTTGCCTCACGTTTTCCTATTCATGTACTTTAAAAATGTGTCTTTTATTTAAAGAAGCAAAGCAAAGTGCATCTATTCAAAAAAGAACATTAAAAAAAAAAAAAGCAAATCGGTCAAGTTTCTGCCCCCAACCCTACTGAGAGACATTATTTCTCACCGTTTTTTATTCCTCCACCATACAAACCAAAACAATTAATCAACAGTGCAGTGAGGAAAGGTCTTCCTGGGGTCAGCTATCACTGGTGATGCTATGCAGCTTGCTCCTGAGGGAGGGAAAGGTGAGTCTGAATGGCAGCAAATGACTCGTCATAGTTGCCTCTTAAATAATGTATGAAAACCCGTTAGTGCATGAAGAGCTAACCGCAGAAGAGGGGATATGCTGATGGAGGTGGGAAGAAGTAACGGAGAAGAGAGCCGGAGCTCTTTGTTATAATTAAAAGTGCCTAACCCATACAAGATTTATGGAGTTGCACAAATTTTCTCGCTGCCACCACACATACTTATCAGAACAGCCTCACACACAGACTAATACAGCTTTTGTGAGTAGAGGCATCAAGAGACCACTATCAGAACTGCCATCAAGCCAGTATTAAATAAATAAGTCAGACCAGTGACAGCCATGGACAATCCTGCGGTGTACTTTAATCACCACTGTAGGCTCAGTGCGCATTATTGTCAGTGCTACTCTGATTCATACTTACTGTGAACTCCCAACCTAGTGAATCTTTAATTTGCAATGTGGTGCAAATTTTGCATTAGGTCTTTGCTACTCGTACGTTAAAAGATATTTAAAGAAGTGCTGCTTATCCTTTGCTTTCAGATGTTTAAAAAAAGCAATCGTCTCGTAAACTTAGTCTAATTTTACATAAACTTTTCATTTAGTAAACTTATTTTAAAGATGCATATACGGGCAGGGCAAACAAAATCACAGTAAAAGTGAAGTTTAGGAGCCAAACTTTTAATAACTTCTTTGAGAAATCATTACAGTAGGCTTTTCTTCCCCGGTTTGACACGGCGGTATGCCTAACACGTATATTTCACAGATATTGTGACCAAATGTTCAGCAGGATTATTACATTTCATAAAAGCCTGTAAATGTCTTGCATGGTGGGACTGCATTTCAGGCATGGCTTTCACAGGAGGATTATCATTTCAACTTTCACCACTCATTCACCATATTTTCCAAGATAAGAGTTATCACACTTTGACACACACACACACACACACACAAAAAATTCAGCTGCTATTTCTACTTAGAGCTAAAACTATCACATATAACAGTTAAATACCAATATTTAATAAATAACTCTTGAAAGACAAGTTGAAAATAATAAGCACTTAGACAATTTTCATTGAGTTGATCCTTTTTGCCAGTTCAGATTATTAGTTCTCAAAAAGAACATTACATAATCGTCCCTGGAGGAATAGGATGTAGACTTTATGGGTTATTAAGCAGTATTAAAACAAGACGTGACTACTGCAGCCACTCAGCTCAATAAAGCTCAAGTTGCACTTTATTAGAAGTGAAATATTTGATGTTTAACTCACTAAGCACTATTCTTAATGCATAAGTTAATTTCATGATTTATATGCAAGTGATATCACGGGATGTTTTTTTTAATTAGTTTTCATAAGTAATGGCAGATCCTGTTGCTGTCTCAAGTAAAACCACTGGAAATTCATTTAAAAAGCAAGAGAAATGGGTCTCATATGAGTCTGTTTCACACACAGGGTCCAAACCAAGCCTAGACCAAAGCTCAGTTGTTCACTAACCGTTTCTCTGCTGAGTGTATATATGCTTCTGCAGTGTTTTTATAGAGGTGCACAGTGATTTGTTTTTTTCTCAAGGAAATGAACAATTTTGTCTGCAGTAAGTACTTGTTTGGTAACTCTATTCTATGAACTTACATTCAAGACGCTGGGTCAACAATTTAAAACACACGCAGGGAAATAAATGTAAGTGGAAAAACAAGCACTTTGAATCCTGATGGTGCATTCACAGATATTTAACGCCCACTGATGACTTAAAGTTCATCAGTTGCTTCAATATGAAACATGTTATAAAATATACTTATTTCCATGCATTAAAGTAAAGCTAAGATACAGAAAAAAATGAATCAACATCTGAGAGATTACAAAAGCTACTTTGATACACTGGGCTGGAACTGTCAGCAACAAATCGCAAACGACATTCATGAGGGAGTTTCCAAAATGGCTTGAAATGCTTGAAAGGCTTCTCATTTTCCTTGCATGAGTTGCAGGGCGTCGCTCATGTTGCAGGAATTTTAAGAATGTTCAAAAGAATTTCAAGATCGTTTTCCTTTCTTAAAGAGTCAGTCAGCGCAGGCATCCTTCTTGATTAAGTTTCTGTGAGTCAACCAAGTTTGAGAAATGTGAGAAAACTTTGATAGTGGTTGTTGACCAAATTGTGAATAAAATGAGACATGATAAAGACACTATGTGACTTAAAAGCAAAAAATTAGCACAAAAGTTTCAGAACGGTCATAATTTGTTTGCAATTATACATGTATTCATGTTTATGTAAAAACACTACCTAACGTGTCCGTCAATAAAATCTGTCATAAAATTGCTATAGATACCAGGTCAGTGTGAATCCAACTGACAGACAATCATTTGCAGAATGTTCTCTGGGCATATCCCAATATTCAACTGTAGGTCCACCTTTACTTAGTATTTATATAAATGACTATCTATCTAGAAATCTATATCAAGATTTAAATGTCGAGGACAAAGCGTTCTATGTACATGTTCATTTTTCCTTGCTACATGAACAGCTCACTGATTGACCTTTGCATTTAAAACACTGAATTTGCCTAAGAATTGTCCTCTACAAGAAGAAAAAACATTTCCTGCATATGACATCACTGTAAAATACTATAAAATGCTGTTAAATATGGTAAGAATCTAGATGTAGTTACTGAAAATGTTTATGCCCACGAGATTTGAATAGAATAGTTTTTTCAATAAAAGGACCTACTAGGTATCAGTGTAGCAATCATGCTCATGAGCACATTTTTGCCTCCGACTCAGCCTTTTCTAAACCTGTCCTATTGGAATTATTTTGAAATGGTGCCTTAATCTGGTAACACAAATTAACTATTGATTGGTCCTCTTTTTATCACCTGCAAATGATGGGAAAGAGCTCAAAGTCAAGAGTTGTTTCTCAGCCTTTGAACAGGTAAGCCCTAATATGCTTTTTTCTTAAGTAGTCACTGTGATGAATTTGTGTAATTTGCATACTGTTTTTAAAGAGGGAAAGGGATGTTCCAGTTCACTTATTACTGATAACAGAAATAAAAGAACTGTGGCATATTAAACAATTAATTTTTGCATTAATTCATCATAATACAAATGCTTTTTAGTCTAATCTTTGACAAACAGATTTGCTGCACTGAAAAGATTGAGTACCTGTCATATCTTGCTTATTCCCACAGGCAAATAACAGCTCTAATGTATATAAGTCTATAGAAAAACAGTGTTTTATTACCTGCATGAGAAAACGAGTTTATCTGTGTGACTGATAACTGTATACTGAAGAGTTTAAGTGCATCATATTTCCCACAAATGTAATTTTATCATTAAAGTCTTTGTATGAAGCAGCCTCAGAAAACTGGCATTTGTAGTACTTACTGTGGAAAACCAGGATTGCAACACTAATTTGGCTGTGGTGTTTTCTGTATAAACAGCAAAAGTTTATTCTTGATTACTATATTTTCCCAACTCTATCCCCACTTGGGGATTTTCAGCCATTTCTAAATCACTGAACTGAGCCGTAATTAACACAATACAAAGGCTCTATATCCTCAGCCGTGACAGCTGAACAAATTCCAGCTCACTGCTTCCTGATAGCTTTAAATTATTTACATTTTGTCTTAAAAAGTTCACAGAATATATGAAACAGAAGCACCAAAGGAAATTGTAAAAACAGTCATTAAAGTGGCATCCTTTAAAAGATTGATGTGATGTAAATGATGAGGATATTTAATTTATTTCAGATTCTTTTGCTCTGTTGAGCTTGTAATTATACATGAAAAATTAGGATCACAGATAAAAGGAAAATTAAGATTCCACAATTGGCTGGCATCAAACCACTTTTAAAAGCCTACATTCAGCTGAGTGGTAAAAATTAGTATAAATATTTTGAATGAGGCATAAAAATGACCCATAGAAATGAGAAAGCCCCAAATATTATCCACAATAATGCAGCATTGGGGAATAAAGTGTTGTTTTGTACATAAAGGTCTGAAATGTTTGACACTGTATGAACCTTTTATGTTTCACCAGTAAGCCAAACATCCCTAAATTTGTGTGAGTGGTGTAACTATTTCATCTGAGAAAAAATAAATATATTTTCTGTTGATGCTTCCTACACTACAACATCTTCAACAGTTGTTTTCCTCAATCATAAATACTAGGGGTGTGTATTAGCAAGAATCTGGCAATATGATGTGAATCACAATACAGGGGCAACGATGCGATATATTGCGATAATACAGAAGTACAATATTAGGGATGCACGTTTCCAAGATTTTTGTTAAACCGGCTATTGAAGCTTTTCACGGTCAATATCCGGTTAACCGTAAAAAATGCCACCAACCGTGCAGCTCATTGCAATTTATCCCCTATCATCACATCACACAGACAGGAGAGACTGTAGGAGCCATAATATGGCCTCTAACTCATTAGAAAATGTAAAATCATGATTGTTAAGAAAATTCCAGATTATTGCTTTCTGCATTTTACAGTAAATTCTACCTTTTTAGATCAATCCCACAATTCCATCCACATTTTCTGTATTGCAGAATTAATGTGGCTCTATATTGCTGAAATAATAAATAATAGAGCTCTACACTTAGCAAAGTGCAACCAAACAGCAGTTTGTAGCTAATTTGCTGAGGGGGGGTGCTACAAAGTGAAAAGATAACCAGAGACCATGTGAGAAGCAAACAGGAGACAACATGACAAACACTGCAGAAGACAATGAGAGTCAGAGAGATAGTGACGGTGACACAGGGCCTCGGGGACTCTAGGTCATCCGGTCATGAAAGGAAGACGGGCGTTTGTCACCTGATGTGACACTTTGCTCTGAGACTTGATGAAATGTTCAAATCAATAAATGATCCCATCCTTGCTTCTTGAAATTAAGGGCATCAGTCACTATCCCTCTACTGCTGCATCACCATCTTTCCATTTCCCCTTTTCACTCCTCTCGTCTCTTTTTCTCATTTCAAGTCTAGCACATCTGCACCACAATGCACAGTTTACACAATCATTCAGCAATTTGGAGAATAAACCTATTTGTTTTATTGCCAAGGCTTGAGATCAATACCATTCTCCTTCCTGCACACTAAAACCAAAGCTGGAGCCATTAAAGAGTTTGTTTAGCTAAGTACAAAGCAGTAGGGATATACGCCTGACTGTGCCCAGAGTTACAAAGCTCCGCCTGCCAGCACCTTTGAAGCTGACTAACAAGTATTGTTTTCTCTCTACACAAGCTATACATAAATGTGCAAACTTCCTTTCATTATGTTAAGTTATATGAAGGAAACATTTTGTGGCTTGGCAAGCGACTCGAGTGATATTCAGCTGGTTGCCTGGCAACATTCCAGTGAAAGCCAGACTCGATTGTGCTACCAGCAGGACCAAATTTCCATCCAGCGGCAAAGAGCTGATTGCATTAAGTCATAATGCTTCTGAACCATCTCATGTTCACGCAAGCTGCTTTTCCATCTACAAGGTTTGACCAAAGTCACAATTTATGTGCTATATTTATTTTAAACCAAATTAAATGGTTTCGTGTTTTCTTTTTAATTTTGTAGTTCTTTTACTTTAAGTGTTACTAGGTAGCATTTAACTGCTAGACACACTAAGAAGCAGGTTGCTGTGCTGCCTAGAGTCAAACTCAATCCCAAGAAACAACAACTAATATAAGGAGGAAATGGAGTCATGAGATACATGAGCTGGGGACATAATTTAGTCAGGACATCTATCGTCTCCCATCTTTTTCCTCTCTGCTGCTTAGTAAATGGCCAGTGGGATGACGATGCCTGTGGTGCCCTCTTCACAGAAGACGGATATGCCCGAACGCACCAGCAGTTTCATGAACTGCTGAAGATGTCAGCGTATGCACACCCATACGACCACAGCAGGCCAAAAGAGCTTTCTGGGGAAATTATCTGTTGCCCAAAGCAAAAAATATACAGCTACACATGTTGTAAAACAGGAATGGGGATGGGAAAAGATCGGCCAGCTTATTTTGACCGATATGAGTGATAAGAGTCCTTGGGGAACAAATAATGTGGGAAGGCACCTGGTAGCAGTCCTCTGAAAGGACTGATGTTTAACAGCTGGAAAATGTGTAAAAAAATCTTAGCCATTTACTCTGAAGCTCCATCATTTTATGAACTTCAGTTTAGTGTTGAAATGCAAGGTGGATAAAACATGTTCACGCTAGGGCTGTGCAATATGACAAAATATTTCATCTGGAAGATAGAAAATGTCTATCATCAAGTATAAAGCTCTATCGTTTACGCCATGGTTAGGAGATTTACAGCAGTAATTTATGTCAAAATGCACTTTACATCATGTCCTTGCACGCTGAAAAACATAAACAAACATTGAGCTAGACAGTAGCGGACACGTTTTAGACCAGGGTCAACAGGATAACCACCTAACCCAAACCAAAGAGCTTGTACCTAAAAGAGGGACAACTTCTGTCGCATGGATGTGGTTTAAATATAAAAAGACCGACGTGGACAAGACAACAGTTGTTTGTCAAGTTTGCCGGCTCCCGGTCCCAAAAACAGACTTCAACACCACAAATTTCTTTAATCACCTGCACAAAAACCACAACAAAGAAAACAGAGACAGTCAACAAGCAAAAGCTGAAACAGCAACGTTGAGTGTGCTGTTACCAAGAAAATCTGCAAAGATATGGGTCCAATCTACACGGTCAAGAAACGTGAGTTTTGTGAGTTACACTTGAACCGAGATATGAAATGCCCAGTTGAAAACACATTACTAAAGTCATGTTACCTGATTTAAATGATGCATGTCAGGCCACAGTGGAGGTGGAGATTCACAAGGGGGTGTTCTATGCTTCATATGTTTATCGTTATCGGGATATGACATTTTGGCCATATCGCCCAGCCCTAGCTCACGCCACATCCTTGTTCCTTTTAAGCGAGTTTACTTTGCAATAAAAGTTCTATGCAATTTTAATTAGAACATGTTGGGGTTGCAGCGCTCCAGGTGTGTTTATCCTTTATAACAAATATAGCAAAATACATAATGTGTAATTAAAGGCCTTGAAGGAATGCATATCTTCTGCCAAATTTTTATCCCAGATTTTTAAACTAAGATCATCTGATGTTGAGAATGAGAGTTGTAGCCGATTTTGTCAAATTCTGAAAATAACGCACATAATCTCACCTGATCTGTTAGCAATCTGGCTCTATGTTGTGAAAGACGTCCAGCTACGCCCACATCATATTTTACCTCTGTTATCTCTAAAATTGACAGAGTATTTATGTGTTTGCTAATGTCTGGCAGCCTTCTTGAATTTTAAGCAGTGCCAACAGACAAACACGCTAGAATCCAAAAGTTAATGCCAAAGTTTTAAGCAGTCACATAATGTGCATCTCAGTTTGCATGTTGGGGATGATTCAACTGCTACCACACAAGATTTTACATCAATATCTGAAATCTGACTAAGTTATGGGGTATCCATTTGTGTGTTTTCTAAGGATCTGTTGGCTGTGGTGACCATCTTGAATTGGGTTGACTTCAATATTCTAACAATTGCAGATGTTCGCTTAATAAATATTTTCTGACGGCTTCATTAAAATCTGTCCAGTGGTTCTTTTTTTGCTACCAGACAGACTGGACCACCTCCAATAGTTAATGGCAAGGTTTTCAACAAAGATCTCACACAATCAGTTAACAGTAAAAGTGTGTGTTGGAAATGACTCTCAGAAAATATCACACCAAAAATTAGCTGAATATATGTTAAATTAACTGAGTTAATCAGTTGATGTAGATGCTTACTCGATGAGTGTCATTGAAATCTGTCCAGGGGTTTAAGAGACATTTTCCAAACACTAAAGACAACCAAACTAGCAAAAACTGAAATGCAAAACGCTGGCAATAATGAAAAATAAATAAAATAAGGACGATGTGGGGATTCCTGCCAAAATATGTTGTATTTACAGTCAGAATTGAATACACTCAAACGTTACAAACTGATTTCTTGAGCTAACAAAGCTATAAAATAAATAATTATGATAACTAAATAATGAAAACCCTGGGCCTTATTAGCTAAATTACTGCTGTATGTTACTACACTGAATGTTTCACAAAAGCCAGGATCAGAAGGCACATCACATCCACCGTGAATGATAGCCATTGTACTTTGTTAGAGCTCTTACACATGCTAAATTGATTAGATTAGATACCAATTAGATACCCTGTGAGTCTGTTAAAAGATTCAGGTCATCACAGCTGTATGATAATAGAACTCGGCAGTGAGGGATATTGGATCAACAACGTTTGCACAGGGGTTCTTTCCTCTACCTTGACTTCTCTACTGGATCCACTTTTGCTTTTAGGATTTAACGTCATTCACAAATTCCAACAAACTAAGTTGTGGTGATTATCCGTTTCAAATAGGTCATGCAGACACATCTGAAACGGATCTAATTACTAACTTGTTCAGAGCATTTTCTGAAACTACACAAGTACAGATAGTTGTTTTTTGAGAAGATGACTTAGTTATCCAATAAATTTAACAATTCGGTGACAACGGTATAGATCTGTAGTTTGTACAGAGGACCCTTCCCTTGAGTGTGTTTGTAAACTGAGGATAACCTCGACTCAAACTGCTGCATGGCGATGATGGTATTGGACTTGGATGTGCTGGGAGATGACTATTGATTGACTCAACCAATTTAGATGGCTCAAAAATTTAAGCTGCAGTGCAACAAAAAACACACTTTCGCTCACTTCAAAACACAGCTTTAACATTTATCCCAATAAAAAAATACATGCTAAATAATACCCTGTTGGTTTAGTTAGGAAATTCATGATGTACTCCGGCATTTCAAACGCCTTCATTACCATTTGTTACACCTTAATTCACTTGTGATCTCAGTTTCCAAATCATTACAGCAAAACTTTGAACAAATCTGGCTCCTGCTTTGTTTTGTGATCTGAATTACCTCTGTGACAATGATTTTGTTGGGCTGCTGTTAAATGAAATTATTAACATGACACAATTGGCATTTTCTGCTAAATTAAACCATTCTACTTGATTAAATATAATTAAAGCACCTTAATTTTTCCAATGCGACTTGGACATTTTTATCAAAATTTAAGATTTGTTTATTACAAAAATAAAAAGGAATATTTATATGTAGGTCACTTGAAGCAAATTCTTCAAAAATATACAAATAATGAGCAACTAACTGTATTTGTCATCATCTTCTCTTTTATAAATGTGTCTGTATTTTGTGACAGTCTGTTAGATCCAAGCACAGAAAGTAGCACCGAGGCCTTTTGTATCTGTAATGTTTATAATAAAATTATATTTTAGAATATTTCACAGTATTATAACAGTATTTATGTTCATGCCTCAAAATCTTTTTAGACTCACAAGAGCCTAAATAAAAACAGAAAATAATTCCAGTTTGAATGTCATAACCAGCTGACATTTTCCTCCACTGCTAAATAAAGACTGCTCAAGTATTTAGAAAGAATTAAATTATGTTTTGTGGTCCAATGGCCTCCAGGACACATTTTAATGCCATTTAGGCAACACAAAAAAACATTTCTGTTTGGATTGTTTCTAAAAAATATCTTCTTAAAAACACAGCACTGTTTTTAGAAATGTCTTTACTCACATTTAAAATGACCTAAAACACTGTAGTAACTATGCCAGGCCTAAATGTAGAACACTGCCATGAAAATACACCAGAAACTAGAAACAAGGCATGGAGTGTTAGCAAATGCTTGCATACAACAACAAGAAGTGGAAAAGGATGGAAAATATTGACGTTATTATTTATCAGTACCAAAAAGTGTTGCTGTAGTTTTGGAGCATCTGCAGTTTGATGCGCTTGATCTCCTAAGGTTAGGATGAGTTTGCTACAAATTTCAAAAGGTTGTGTTTTGGCTGTTTACACAAAAGTGTAAGGGTGTCATTTCAAGATGTTATCACTCTGAAATCTGTTTAAAAAATAAAACATTTTCAGACTTTGTTTTCCCAAAACACTGTTCCCTGTGGATTTCACCCTGTAATTGTAGGATCTAAAGTAACAAAACACGCCATGGATAAGTTAACTAGCAACATGCATTCAGAAAAGGATATTTTCTTATTAAATATAAAATTTGTTGTGTATTTTCTAGATATTGTGTTGTTGCAATTTTAAAGGTTGATATTTAAACATAAGCTATTAGTTTGGAGAACAAACTAATATCAAGCTTGTAGAAAAATATTGTACCTGTGCAAATCAATATTTTGACATACAAAACAAACCTTCAAACATCATTGCTTCAAATGCACATCATAATGCACAAAATGTTCACCTCAATGACAAATCAGATACCACATCAGCTTGAACTTTCTGCAAAGAACAGATAGTTCAAAACACACTTCTGATCTCTCAAACAAATCCATAAGTCAGTCTGACTAATCAAGCACTAATGCATCATGTTTATGCAATTGTTACAATCAATTACAACTTATCAGAAGGCGGCAGAGAGCAGGGAGAGCACCCCATTAGGCTGCTTGGCGTTCACTAGCTTCTGATGTTGACTGAAATTGACTAATTCACAGCACTAGGGTTAAAAACAACGAGAGTAAAACCCCAGGAGGCCCTGTATAATTTTCTATTTGCAGTCTGGACTAACTGCCAGGATGTAGGACTGCTCTTTGGTGTTGGTGTGAGGCTAAATAAAAAGACGACTCCCTTTTTAATCACAGCTGAAATATTCACATCAACAGGAACGGTGGACTTGTTGGTGAAAGTCCCAACTTTAAACACACTGAGGCCTCTTAATAAAGATGGATAGATATCTGGATGGAAACAGAATAAAACAAGACTTGTGTTTAAGGAACAGAAAAGCCACTGTTCATACGTTCATAGACATAAAAATAAAGATCAGCTATTAAATTTATCATTTTCGGCACTAGTAATATTTCCTACTCTAATTTAATTTGATATAAACTGAAATCAGTTTATAACAACAAAGCCGTTTTAAACAACTGACTTTCAGCAACAAAACACTTATTTCTGGCATTCCAAAGCCTCCCACCCTCTCTATCCTTCCCATAACCTTTCTTTCACCCAAAGGGAGCACAGCTTGAATTCAATGGGCATTCGCAAAGATTCAGAGCATCAATACTCAATCATTCCAGCGAAACTTCAAGGCTCATTTCTCTCAGGCAGATGTAAGATGCTTACAGTAATATAAATACATGGTTGTATGTACAGCACATAAATAACATACAGGACATTAAAATGAAAAAAGACGATCGTTTAGCAAAGTAAACTGCACACAGAATCAACTACGATGAGCCTGAAAAGATCCGCAAACAGAGACTGAACCTCCAGAGAACTGATGTCCTATCATCTGTATACCAAAACAATACATAGGTGGGGGGGAGGGGGAAGAGGCATCAGATGATTTTATATTCATTTCACGCTTGGTGCCACAATGATCCAAGAGGCATCTGTGCCCACAAAAAGGCAGCGTACGCCCAGAGCTTTGCATGGATTTTATTGGTGTGCTGATCTCAACTGCTTTACCCAAAGAACAGCAAAGAACCTTCACAAGGAGCAGCTTTAATGTCTATTTATGAGACCATATCAGCTTCTGGCAAGATGTGTTGTATTCTGCTTTTAGGGTTCTAATTCTGTGCTTTAAAAAGCTGGGGGGGATCTGGCATTCTAAGAATATGATGATTCATCATCTCTAGTTGGTGTTTAATGCTGTTCACATTTGTTTACTGTCAGACTGATTGTTGCAAAGACATAAAAATGAAATACAAAGGTATTTTTAGTGGTCCTGGACATCTGCCATGTTGCCTTCTGGTACTTTAACCCCATCATGGTCTTAAAGCTGTCCAACTCTTCATATCTGAGACTGCTTTGGATGTCGTCCTTACATACCGGTTCTTGTTCTGGTCGGCTCTTAGATCCAAAAGCCATGGGGCCTTTGCATTATGCGATGCCCTCCTTTTCCCATATGCAACTCCAGTATTGTTCAGCCTCAGCCCAGAGTGGATCTACTCTCATGTTACTCCCTTGCCACTGAATGTACACGTTGGATAGTAAGCGGAGAACATTCTGTTTATTCTCCTGGATTCTGCCTCTCTAGTGTACCTCTTCAGGCGGCTAACCACTAGAGCTGCAAGTTGTTGTCTGGAAGTCCCTGGAGCCTCAGGAATGGACAAGTTGCAGTATTTCTCTGGAAGGTCAGACCCATAAAGTTAGTAGAAGATGTACAATAGGTGGTGTGTGTTTTTATATGTCCGGCTCAGCGTAGAGATCCAGTAAACTGCTAATAATTGATTTACATCATGCTTCCATGTCATAGTAGAATATATTTTAAAATACAATTTTATTAGGTTTAATAAAATAAGTGATTTAGAGAGTTAGAGTTAAATAAATTCCACGTTAAAGATTTGGAGCAGATATGGAGCCTATTAACTTAGCATACTAATTTGCACCATAAATAAATTTCTCCAGCAGTCCTCTCTTGTTCATTAGCAGCTAACAAGGCTTTTCCTGTTGTGACTTTTATATTCTTCATATCTCCATTCATGCAACCTGATGTTCTTATGAATGAAGAGTCTGGGCTAAAGAGTGTATTTTCCACCTGTAATTACTTATCAATGTATTTTGTACAGAAGAAGCATCAAATGATGCATGAAGCACCTAATTTATGCAAGCAGAGCCTGGAGGGAAAAGCGTCAACAAAGACAGATCATAACCATCGTCACAGAGTTGTAGTTGAGTCAGATTACATGCAGAAAGCCTAGCTGTGCAAAACTTGACTCATATTACACTTTTCTGAGGGTTTTACTACAAAGCAAGTTCAACATAGGGAGGGCTTTCTTTACATAGCCTGGCGTGAAAAAGCCTAGAAATTCACTAAGGGATTACAGATGCTACAATGACGGTTCATGTGTTGCTTTAACTCAGACTTTTAGTCTCAACATTTACATAAAAACTTTGGTTTCAAGTGGATCAAATGTCAAAATGGACAATCAAACAACAAACACTCACCCCTAGACTTCACTTTGAAGGACAGCAAGTTGTACAAATAAAAAGTTACAGACATAAAAACAGATTGGATTACACCATTGCCTTAGTTTAGAAAAGAGATGGATGTTTTTGAAAACTGTTAGTTGTATAAATCAGTGAGTTAATAGCTGCTGATGTTTGGGTTGGAACAGAAAAGCTGTAAATTCATCACTTTGAAGTTTATTTCTCTGATTCTGTTTCATAATGTGAAAATAACTTTGATGACCAAATCAAATGAATATTGTATCCATTAAATAATCCCTGATGTACAGAGGCTCTTGTGAATTTATTCCAAAATAAACATTTAAGGTACGGTTATGGTATTAGAATAAATATTGCATTAAAGTTTCCAAGAATATTTACATGTCTTAAACTGAGACTCATGCAAATTAATTTAACTCCTAAGTCCTGACACTCACATATGTGGACGTTGGCTTCTTGTACTCCAATATTTGACTCTGTTTATATTAGACTTAGAAAAAAATATATTGTTTTTTAATACCTTATTTAAGAAATTTGTTTTGACATTTAAATATTAAACATTTTTATTAAAACTGAACAACAAAAAACTCTAGTCTTAGAAGTTTAAAGTGTTCTGAGTGGGACTTTTATTTAAAATGCTATGGGATATGGCAGAATTATGACCATAGATAAATCCTGTTTTAGTCTAATTTTTTTTTACCGGGGATAACATTAAAGGCATACTATGCAGGTTTGACTTGTTTTTAGCAACCCCTACTATCAGTTTTAAGTCACTGTTGTAAAAACGTTAGCATTGTCTTTGCTCAGAAACACCTAAATCTAACTGTTGAAATGTCTCCCCAGCCTTCATCGTTTTCTACTGGAGCGGTTCATCACTCATTCAAAGAAATCAACTGTGTTCAAGCAGGGAGAGATTAAAAAAATACAGGAATAGTGAGCTAAAAACACTCCAGAGCCAGCATATCAGCTAGCCACATTGGGTTAGCCTAACTCTTGTGACTTTGTGATACTTCAGGGGTTCTGGACCGGACACTCAGAAGTTGCAAACACAAGCAGTAGATGGGGCTGAGTGACTTTTCATTAACCCTGTAAAATGTCATATTAGCACATACTGGCTCAAGAAAAAGATTTAAAAATATGAAAAAGTTACATAGTATGCCTTTAAGAAAAGAATATATGAACATGCTGAAAACCGGAAATCAAAACCCACCTCAGCTCTCATGAAGATCTAGTCAGCCTCGAAGACTACCTTCGTGACGTTTTCACCTTAAAACATCCAGCTAAGCAGGAAATCTCACTTTGTTGAACAATCCTCTACTCTAAAAAGGCTAAAAGAGCTAAACAAATATAAAGATGTCAGCTATGAAGTAACACATAATAGATTCAAAGTAGGGCTGGGCGATATGACCTCAAATCAATATCACGATTTATTGAGGAGTTAACCTCGATAACGATTAATGGACGATAACTACCTGTATGCTCAAAAACTGTAGCAGCATAATTGCTCCATAGACTAAAATTTCCTGCAAACGCAAAGTATAGGAGGAGGAGTCACATGACTAGCATGTGACACGGACTAGTTGAGTCATGTCACAGCTTCTTAAAGGGACACGGCCATCCGGAACCTACTCGCTTCTTTTCATTTTATTAAATATCGAACATACGATTATGGGCAAAATGACTTCGATTAGAGTTATAAAATTCAATATTCGATTAATCGCCCAGCCCTAATTCAAAGCTTCTTTTGTTTTTTTATCCCTTCAGGGAAAGTTTTGAAGGTCTAATGACCCTTTCTAAAAGTCTGACATTAAAAACAATCTTCCAGATTTGTTTTCTTCATTTAATTAAAGCATCTTCTGCACAGCAATCGACCCAACACACCCCTACCTGTGCCTATTCTTTTTTCCGAGGCAAAAATCCAAGCCTAGCTTTATACAGTAACTCCTTTAGCCTGAGGAAAAATGAGTGTTTATCACTTCAGATATTTCATCAAGATCTAGTGATGGACTGGCATTGTAAACAGAGAGTAGGTGTCTGTTTACCCTGATGTGAGATGCAAGGTAAAAGGTGAAGTCAGACACAGCAGCACTCCATCTACATGAATGCAGCCCACTGGCTGCTGCCTTTGGCATGCTATTGAGTGATATAGCAGAGCCATTATGCAGTCTCTGGACCATTATTCCCTCTCTTCCTCAAACAGTTAAAGTGTCAAACATGAAGTCTTCCCTGCGAAAATGAAAGAACACTGGTTTAAATGGTTGAATAGAAAATAAGTGGCATGCCACTTCAAACTAACTGCAAATAGTCTACTCTGTACTGTATCTTTTTGTTCTGTCTGGATTCTTTGATGATATTTTACATTTTGCAATAAAACTCTAATTATGTCAACCTGAGTAATGCATGCATACAGTATACATACATACATACATACATACATAGACACGTTTTTATTTTTAACATTGCAAAAGTTACATTAACACACACCCACAGTAGCAGTGGGTTAGTTTGGCTTCCAGTCAGCTGTTTAGAGAAACCTAACAGATTGCATTATTAAATAAATAACAGCACTTTCCAAATGTTCCTCCTCTATGGTTTTAGCTTCAATAAAAAGCTGCAACAACTAGTCTTTTTTTCTCAGCATGAGACAGATAAATGAGAGGAAACTGCTTTAAAGCATTAAATGCAGCTTAAGATCTGCTCTCTGACGTTACATAGTTTAATTTGCTGCTATCTGATGTTTTATTTAGCATAATGGAGCAGGTCCCCAAACAACAAACTGTGTTCCTAGAAACACTTGGATTGTCTTGAGAGTATTTGACCAAAAAAATTAGTTTTTGTTGAGCACAAGATTACATAATGTTGCTTAATTATAGGGAAGAAAGTACTCAGGATTATTTTTGGTGAATAATCGTTATGATTATTTAACAGGATTACATCATCTAGCGTTCACATTTTTAAGGAAAGTGTTTGCATCAATTTACGTCAGCAGGTGGCAGAGTTGAGCTGTTTAGTGCTGACTAAAATTTATCAAGAGTATAAATTACGAAACAAAAATAACTTGTACTAGAATCAATATAGGCCAACATAAAAATGAATGGCTATATTTAGGCTGTATAAAATATATTTTGTGACATTCAGACATTAGTTCATCACAAATGTAGAAAAACTTTTCTACTTGATCAGTCACATGAACAAATAGCAATGCTTTAAAAACAGAGAAGAGCTGCTACTGAAGCCTGGATGTTCATGAAGGATGTCGTTGCAAAAAGAACCGTTGGGACAAATATCACTGGACATCACTCCATAGAGACAGGGACCATAATTCAAAACAACAAGGCTTTTTTGGGACAGTTTTTTTGTTTTACCTTCATTCTGCAATCTTTACTTATACCAACTTTTAAACACTACCGCAAGACTCATGTGAGCTTAGCCGTCAGAAGGGGTAGAAGTGCACGTCATTCAGAAGTTATGACAAAATAAAAGCAAGCTTGCAAAGCCATGATAAAACTTTGAATAATATTTTCTTTTGACAATTTCATAATATTAATAATAATGGATTGGATTTTTATAGCCCTTTTCTGTCCGAGGATACTCAAAGCGCTAAACAGATTGAATTATTCACACTCTCACTCACTGGTAGTGGTAAACTAGACCAGTAGCCACAAATGCCCTGGGGCAGTCTGACTAAAGCGAGGTTGTCATTTTGCGCTATTGGCCCCTCTGACCACCACCAACAGTCACACACAGGCAAGGTTGGGTGAAGTGTCTTCTTGACGAAGGGCACAACAAAGCTGGGATCAAACTGACAACTCTCCGATTAACGGCTGACCCGCTCTAGTGTCTGAGCCACTGCCACCCCACTGTTTTTGTGATTGTTTAGAGCTGAAATCAAAATTCAAATTCAAATTTGATCAATTGCACAGCCCTACAAATTTGTTACAGGAATGCAAATAAACTATCTGGAGGACGATACAGTTTAAAGACCTTAAACAGGAGATAAAAGTGATGTATTCATTTGTTTCCACTCACTGATTCTCCGTTTTATGCAACCGCTGTGCAGTTTGTTCACTGAAATAAATTTTTACAGCATCGTGACATGTTGAAAAACAAACAAATTATGTTTTTTTTTCTCCCCCCCAAAAAAAGGCAACTCGGAGGAACAGATTGATGAATTCATTAATGTTGTGTATCCGTGTGTGGGAAGAGCTTAAGTGCGGCATTAAAGAAAAAAGCCAGATGATATCCAAACACAAAATTCAGCAAAATGCCTCTGACAGTTGCAGACAATTAAAGCTAACTGATTGAGCTTGCTAACCATCATCAGTGACTGGGCAAACTGAGAGAGCTTAATTATGAATGAAAGGAAGGCACTCCACATGAACCATATCCTTGTGGCGATGCACTTCGAGTGAACCCACTACTGTGGCCAATGGTAATGGGCGTTGAGTTTTCTGTTGCTCCTGGGAGGGAGTGGCGGAAGGAGGGAGGGGTGTAGAAAGATGGGTGAGGAGAGAGGAGAGAAACCATGACAGCGAAATCCACACAGGCTAATGGAAGCCCACCCTTCCTGTTTTCTTGTGCATTAACAGCAGTGCGCTCTGCCATCTTCCTAACCCTCAGCGACCTGGCGAGAGCAGTAGCTGCCCCGGCCGTCTGCATCTAAAACGACTGGCCTTATCCGCTGCTTTTAGCACCTGCTTCAAAAATATCCCAAGCCTTCAAAAAGCCTTCCATGTAACCTTCTCTGTGGTTCAAAATAGTGCATCTCATCCCTGCTACCACTCGGTTATATCTGAATGTCACAGGCGATTCTCAGCTCTGGGCAAATGGAAAATAGGCACAGAAAAGGGGAGCTGGCCCAGATAAGAGCTGCAGGTACCAAAACAGCTCCAGATAGGCTTCCTCCTGCAGGTAGTGATCTGGGATAACTCCAACTTTCTAGTATCCTGACCTTCCACTGGAGAAAAAGTACAAGGCACCAACCCCAGTGACCCAGCTGCAGTGGGTGCCGTTTACCATTTATTTTCTTTGACTTCTCTTTAAACAGTTTCTTCTGTTTTGAGTTATATCCCAGGGTGGAAGAGTCTCTGTGATCAGTTTGCCTAATAGGTGCCTTGCCATGGTGCTCTAGGTGAGACCATACTGGCAATGTCACAAATTAATCACCTGAGTTAGCCTAATTAATTACAGCCCTGGTAGAGACTGATAACAACTCTCCCAATTGCTTCTAAATTGGTGGTCCGCATCTGTGACATTTGGCATTCCTGATAAAGAGAGCAGCTATAAGTGGCATATAAAGGCCAGAGTTAATATCTGGGAACTCTTTTTACATCCTGACCTATAATAATGGCAACGCATTACTATCATTTCAATTTAGACATCCTTTGCAGAACAAACATAGTTAACATAATTAAGTGCAAAATGTTGAAAATGTATTCGTCTACGATCATTTGAAACAACTGAGGCGGAAAACATTTATGCCTATACATTCAATTCATGCTTAACTGTTTCTACTTTGCTCAGCAGCACAATATAAACTGCATGAAGCTTTATCTTTGCGGTCCTTAGAACAGCTAACAAAAGCCAGCCTCCTTTTTAAAGTCAATACCTTTACAACGAAAAAGAAATATCCCCCCAAAAGCCTTCATAATTCACCCAAGTTAGGGGCTCCATAAAGAACACTCTCATGGGAGAAAAGCTCCATCTAGTGTTCATCTGTTGTATTACACAGACAAACGAAAAAAGACTAAACAGGTCATTTAAAACTGAGCTCACTAATAAATCTGCTCATCTTTGATGAAGATGAAGCAGATTTTATAACAGAATCCAAAAATTAGGAATCAAACCATTTTTAAAGCATAATCCAGGACAGTTTAACTACACACTTTATGTGTTGGCTGTTTGTTCAGTGCACCTCCACAAGCCTGTTTCATTCTCCTTTTTCTAAGTGAGAGCTGCAGGGCTTTACATGCAAAAACCTGCTTACCTCTGATTTGTTCAGGTAACAGCCTCATTAGTCTGCCCCCTGCCCATCACTGGCCCTCCCCTCGCCCTTAGGCACCTGCCGCTTGCCACAGGTGGGCATGTAATTGCTCTGTGGCACGGTCATGTTCTGAGTGGTTAGGAGACAGCAGCCTTACTAATGAGGCTGCTCTCCGTGTTCTTGCTCCTCAGATAGTGAATGTGTGTGTACGTGAGAGAGCAGGCGTGTGGAATTACATAGTTTGCTGCTGTAATATGACATAAGCTGCTCGCTGGTGCATCACAGACCGGGAATAAAAATAAAAGTTTTGACTGCATGTTGGCCGAGCACCAACAAACACAAATCAGCCATGAGAATATGACCACCAAAGTGAGTGGCAGTCCTCATGTGTCAAAGTCCACACAACTCTAAGGCTGTAGCTGTAATATATTTTAATAACCGAGTATTCTATTAAATGTTAAGTATTCCGATTTTCACATTAGATCATTTGTTCCCATCTTGTACCCATTAAGAGCAGCACTCTACCCTCTCGACCCTCCGATCAACACACTCTCTCCTGTGCACGTACGCCAGTAAAATCTATTCAGTTATTTATTTATACAACACACTGTTCAGACCATTTATCTTTAGATAAAAAGCTATTAGTTACCAGATCTTGCATACCTGTCCAGTAACAAGACTTGGGTTATATGGTGATGAAGTCTCCGACAGGTATGTAAATTTGAATGAGAGAAAGTGAGTTCCTCATCACAGCTGAGATGTTTTAAGTCATTTTTGATGGAAACAAGTCCAACAACTCTTAATTCCTTTGATCTAAACATGCAAATGTCAGTAAAACAGACTTAATGTAATCTTGAAGCAGAATCCATGTGTGAAGATCTTTTTTGTTACACATATATAAAGCAGAGAGTACACGGATTGATACCACTCCATGTTTGACATTCTTCTCTCTACTTGCTTTAAGCAGGACTACTCAGGACCTTACTGGTCTTAATGCAAAGGCTGACTGTGTCCACACTGAATACAGATTTAATCAGAAACATCAGTCGTTTGTACAAACCCGTCAACATTGTGCTTTTGTGGTGAACAATTTTAGTTTTACTGTGATGTTTATGCTTTTCTTCGGCTTTATAATGTCACAAACTTTTAACCTTCTTTGTCTTTTTCTCAGAGTTTCTCCTAATTTTGCTTTTTCCTCCCTCACACAGATCTGTGTGACCCCATGAAACCTGTGATCACTTAGCAGTTTGGAGTTGCGTGATTTCAACAAACCCCTGAATCTAATATTTTTTGTTAACGGATGATTTAAATCACTCAAATTAATTCAGCCCTAAAAACACACCAATGAACATCAGCCTCAGCACCATCATTATCCGATTTGTCTTGTGAGGATGTTGGACATGAGAGAGTATTCACCATGATCAGGTGGAGTAACAGTAAAAGAAGGAATGAATACTCACTAGGAGTGGATGTTTTGTAGGTGCACTCTCTGTGAGTGTTTGTTCTGGGCTGCTCCTCTCCTGCATAATGCGGCTTTCGAGTTGGCAAAACATCTGGGGGGGCTGCCGGCTGATTCAGCGACGTGGGGTCTGCAGATCATTAGTAGTAAACAGCGTAAATGTGACAAAAACATTAGAAACATAATGCTGACTGGGATGTATTGATAGGAATGTGATTTGGCAGACAAAGATGGCCAGAGGGTTGTCAAACATCCAACAGGACACAAATATATGTCACTCAGTCAGCACAGATATTATTACACAAAAACTCAAATAATTCTCATAGTATGCTCGACTCTGAGCCTTTAGGTGACATCAATTTTTTAAAAATTGGAGCGTAGATCGATTCAAGGCCCATAAAAATAAGACATTTCACCTTTGACATAAAGCAATAGTTACGATTTTACCAAATTATAGTTTTTTAAAATCTGATCACATGGGAATGAATGACCCTCAGATGCACTGAGTTTTAAACACTCCGTCAACTGGGCATCATAGTTCTGAGCTAATTGATAGTCTTATGTGGAGAACTGGACTGGAAGATGAAATATTTATACAGCTGTAAACCTCCTCAGGCGGCTCACTCCTCGTACTGCAACATTCATTTATCTTGTGCTTTTAGTTGGGGGAAAAAAAGAGGAAATCAAGCATTTTTTATGAACCTGAAAATAGCTTTTTATTTGATACGTTTACAGCTCGATATGCAGGAGTCTGGCCTCTACAGCTGAGCATGCCCTCAGTGCATAGTGTAGATTTTTACTCTGTTTTAAAATAAAATATGGGCTTTTCTAAGCTTTTCTCAAAACCAACTGGTGATGCACAAATTACATGTTTTATGCTTTAAATCTGGTTATATAGTCATATAAAAAAAAACACAAACATGTTAGAACCTTCCTGCATGGGTTAATGGAAGTATTGTAGCACAGGCATCGAGTTCAGTGTAAGGGAAGAAGTTAATTAGCTAATTCCCACATTGGCAACTACTGTACTGTACTTGCGTATGTATTTGACAAGTAACATAAAAGTTAATGCTTATCTTAAGTACTTAACTCGTTGTATGACTGCAGTTATGTGCATAAACCTAATTTAGATTTCCCTTTTGTCCACTCAGCCCTGCTTTGGGCTGCTTGGTGAGTGCACAAATACAGAGTCAGACAAACAGCTGGTGCAGAAGGTAGTGTCTGAAACTACTACAGCCTCAGGCGTCACTTCTGTCTCTGCCACCGACTCGGCAATAAAAGGTGACTTGCTCCATCAAGTACTACTGGATTACCCTTCAGATTTTATCTCCTTTATAGCAGGTTTGTGTTCTCTGAAATAATCTATCAAGGAAGCAGGAAGCTGGAAAACGCAGTCAACATGAACTGGCTTGGGTTGGTGTGCTCACGTAAATATTCCCCAAAAACCTATCTAGATGTTTAGATAAAGTTTGCTGACATTATGAAAAACCACCATGTACAGATAAAGCAATGCAGATAAATAGCTTTTATCTAATAATTCTGGGATGCCATGTGGTTTTTCTTTGTTCGAATAAGGTTCTTACCCCTCTTTTTGCGTGCCTCCTTGATCTCTTCACACATGCGGTCAAACTCTGGATCCAGTTCAGAAGCAAACATAGCATGAGCTGTGTCCTTTAAACTGCATGCTCTGTGTCTGATCACCTTGTCTGAGGAAGAAAAGAAACAGGCTCTGAAACAAAGTAGTTTTCTGTCAGCACACATGTTCTGAATAACATGGGCATCTAGCAGGTTTAGATATGAGCTTCACTTGCTTTTATCATTAAGGGATATTTTAGCCAAGTGTGTATCTAAGGTAATGAATAATTACTATATTACCTGTTGTAAATAGCTTTCTGAATAGCCTCTGTTCTGAAAAATAGAAATCATGCTTGACCAGACTGAGGAGCTAACAGCTTGTCCGAAAACAGACGGATTGCGGACATCTTTAAAAACCCTTGTAATTTTCTTAGCATACCTTTTTTTTTTTTTTTTTATCTTTACTGCACAAGAACTTTCAAAACTTTAAAAATACCACATTCAATTTCTATTAGACTTCAAACACCTTAAATTCACAGTACTCACATGAGCACGTAACTTTTTTTGAATATAAAAAAAATATTTGTATAAAACGTTTGCAAACAACAGCAACAGAAAGTTGATGGTTAAATCCCAGGTTCCCCTCACGATGCAAGAATCAGGGTGTGAGTTTGTGTGAATAGGTGAATCAGAGTTGTCGTGAAAAGGGCTTTGATTGGTCTAAAGACTAGGAACGTGCTACAGTTTGAATATTTATAAATAACCCAAAACATTCCAGGGGAACTCGATTGATGAATACCTTGCCAGCTACTGTTTTTGTTTAATGGTTTTGTTATATCAGCTTAAAGTAGAGCCCTATGAAAACTGTTTCAATTGTTTACCAGAGCACTTTTTTTCCCCACCAAATATCTTTTTTTTTCTCCAGTATTTTTGATCAAAAGATTGTTTATGTACTTAGCAGACGCTTTTATCCAAAGTGACTTACAAATGATATTGTAACCGAGAAGTTACAGTTGAAGCTAATAAACAACTAACCCTGACATTAGCCCTAAACCAACTAGATGGTCAAACACTAGTCTCTAAGGTGACCGTGAGGGGAAAAAGAACACGGGATAGAGAGAAGTGCATGAAGTGAGTACAGGAAAGTAGGGGAAGGTAGGTGCTAGTCTAGAAAATGTTCTCTGAAAAGCTGGGTCTTCATGAGTTTCTTGAAGATGGACAGGGATGACCCTGCTCTGGTAGCTTGGTAGGTCATTCCACCATCGTGGAACGACACATGAGAAGAGTCTGGACTATCCCAGCATGGTGTAGGCACTGCTAGCCAACAATCCTTTGATGACCGGAGTGACCGAGCCGTGACGTAAGCCTTAGCAAGAGGATTCAAGTACATGAGAGATGTTTCTTTTAGGACTTTGTATGCTAGTGTTAGCAACTTGAATTTGATGCAGCGGCTAAAGGTAGCCAGTGGAGCTCAATGAACAGAGGGGTGACGTGTGCTCTTTTAGGCTGATTGAAAACCAAACGCGCTGCTGCGTTCTAGACCATTTGTAGAGGTTGCACAGTGCAGGTTGAAAGACCAGTTAGAAGGAAATTGCAGAATAGGTTTTACCTCTACCTTCTCCTTTTCAGACTATTTGTATTACTACAAAAAAATGTTGCGTTGTAAAAAATGCTTTATATTGGTTCAAAATAAAGTTAAATCAAATCAAAATCAAAGCTTTGAAAATGATAAAAATAGATTTCATAGGGTTCTATTAAAAAGGTTTAAGCACTGAAAAGTGGAATTCATAAAAAAACATGTCAACTATAAATATTAATGATTCAAACATCGATTCACAGCAGCTTTACCTGAAATGCTATCGAGTTTAGAGATGAAACCCGTTTTAATTGGCAGCAGTGAGGTTCAGTTTTGGCTACACTTGACCTAGCCTTTAGCTCATCAGTTCTGTAAGACTTAAAACACCATTTCTCCAAACAGCAGCCATTCAGGAAGCCATCTACAACAAATAAGTTAGTAATTATTTAAAACTTTTACACAGAAACTTTCAAATGGCTGATAAATCACTTTAAGGGATTTTCTCCACAGTTAATAATGCATGTAAGGCAAATAATCAACTGAAAGCCAGCTGCATTCAAATGTATGTGTGAGAAAGGGAATTATAGCTTTTTCCCACCGTTTCTAAGAAGACAGAGCTGGCTTTTCAAAGTAATATATACATTAACCAATAGACCGTGTACATACATGAAAGGGCTGATATTACCACTCCACACAACAAAAGACAGAAAGTGAATAAAGACATACGCACTTTGGCCAACACAAATAATAAAACATATTTTCAAAATGAGCACTCATTATCTCTAGGACTTCCTGCCTCTTTGTAACTCCCAGTCCTCTTCCTCTATACACGTGCAACAGCATCATTAAATTCTCCTCCCCCCCACCCCCCTCTCCCCTGTCTCTGCATCCATAGAAAAGGAAAACAAAGACTAAGCTGCAGACACAAGCTAAGGCATAGCCACTGTAAACAGACAGTTTCTCATTACTGCAGGCAGTTCAGGCTTAACGGGACAGAGGGGTCACAGTCTGCCATCTTCTGTGGTCTAATTGGAAGATGGCTGTTTAATTGCAATGTGGCTGAGTGTGTGTATTTTCCACTGAGAGCACATCTTGAGCACGTGTACATGCAAGTGCATTTTAAGGACAAAAATGTCTGTCAGTGGAAAAGGTGTCAAAGACCAGGTAGGATGCCGAGGGCTCATCAGCACCCTTTTGAGCACCGCCTGACCTCGCCGTCTTCGGCAGACAAGACGGCGCTGACAAACAGCACCACTGCTTGTGTTACTTTACAGCAACAGGGTTTTTGTCATCACTTCCCTCAAGCTGCTAAGCAGAATTTGTGACACTAAGACACAATGTGGGGAATAAAAGATATTGCCCTTTCCGATGTGAGGTTTTCATTTGGCAGTAAAGTTTAGCATGAAACACCAGGAGAAACAGACAGCTGGAATGTAATGAGGTTTTTTTTCCCAGCCTTTTAAGTGCTGATGTTGAACTTGCCCACTTGCATAATTGTGCAGGGTCTGGGCTATATTCCCCGGGCCAAGCACAGGGCGAGCAGGGGAGAGGCTTCGTTAGTTGTCTTTATTAAAACTGTCTAATTGCATTTTTTCTCCTTAGTGTATCATTTGTAGACCCTTCGCTCTGACAAATGACCCTCCTGCCTGCAAAGACAGATATATAATTCAACTGGGAAGAGAGTTGTTTCCCATTTGCATCCGACAGCTGGATTCTTGTATGTGAACATGAGCACCTAATCATACAAGGCAAGAATCAAAATAATTGTTACCTCAAAGGTGTAAAGCATTCATTGTTTTATCTCAGCATCATGCTGGGGATTCAAATCTAAAAATCACCATTTGCATGCTTGATTATTGTGAAGATATTCATCACTGTGGTCCACAGGATGAAAACGTGATACACTCAGCATTAGATCTGTTGTGTTTTTAGGAGCAGAGAGCAGGCTTTGTATTATTGCATTGATCTTTTAATGTTATGGGAGTTCATTTGTTGTTTGTTGTTCAGTTGTTTATTTAAGTGCATGTTCTTGCCCAGAACTCTTATTATGAAGAGTTATTAAAGGAAGTTATGTCTTAGACCAGTGGTTCCCAACCTTTTTTCCAAGGGACCCCTATTTTACCTGTCAATTTTCTGGGCGACCCCCCCACACACACACACACACCTCCCACTTCCAGTAAGAAACGATAAAATAGTTCAAGCACTTTTTAATATGCTTTGATTTTTTTAACAAAAATAATTACAAATAAAACTAAAAACAGCATTTTTCTAAACAGATTATTTCCTGTAAACACAGATCAGTCTTAATCTCAATTTGACACATGAAAAAAAAAGTGAGCCAAATTTCGGCTACTTCAACATGTGTTTGACTTTTCTCAACAGATTATTTCCTGTAACACTAATTTAAATCCAGGCGGTTTACCAGTTACTTCACTTGCTAAGACGTGATAATAAATCAGCTGTATCATCCATTCTGACTCTGACAGGTTGAATCAGCCTTCATATCAGATGATTTCTCTCCTATAGAATCAGTTCTACTCATCACATCACACTTGAATCATCCCATTAAACGCCAAAATGTCTAAAGCTGGACTTTCTCTGACAGACTATTAGTGTCATTTGCAAAACCTAAAGCTTTTCAGAATGCTCAACAAATGTTCTTAATCTCAATTAAATTTACCTGGTTAATTAAAATAATATAAAACAAGGATTTCAATATTAATATCAGGTATTTTTGTATGTAGTTGACCATCTTCTAACACTGCAATATCCTTTGTTACAACTTAAAACTTTAGTTTATAAAGTTGTTAGTTCTTTTTAGGTCTATTATCCCTGTCTGCTTCTTTCCTCGGTGACGCGCACACTCACACGCGCGCGGGCCGTCGAGGGGGGAGGAAGGGGGGTCAGGTCTGCAGCGCACTCGAACCCACAGAGAGGAGAGGGTCTGTGACTCAACTTTGCTGCGTTTTTGCAGCTTTTAGGAGGACTGACGCCCGAGGAGCCATGAAGGATTGTTTATTTATTTATTAGAAACGTCCTGATCGTCGGTATGATCACGGAGCGGGTCAGGTTTAGCGGCGAGGAGACCAGGAGGTCTCCCGGTGCCCAGTCCGTTACTGGCGATGCTGTTGAAAGTTTACTGGATCATGTAGGACTGTCCAGGTGTCTCCGCTGGAAACTTTAGTTTATCCAACAGGAGGAGGGCTCTCTGCAGCAGCTACATGCGTCGCTACTAGACCGGTGTGTTCATACGTAAGCTTCGCACATGCGCAGTACCGATCGGGTTTCCTGTACAGATCGCTAGTTATTTTTCATTTTTTATTAACTCAATAATTATTACAAAACTGTAAAGACTTCGTTATGTTAGACAAACATGAAATAAATGCATGTTATTTAATATTAAGGTCAGAATAAATTAATTTGGTAAACTTTAATTAAAAAATATAATAAATACATTTTTAACCCCTCAAAGTAGAGACGTCCTGGCGACCCCCTGAGAGGCTTTGGCGACCCCTAGTGGGGGTCGCGACCCCCAGGTTGGGAATCACTGTCTTAGACTGGTGCAATTAAAGCCATCAGAATAATAAAGATCATAATCTGACTCGCTGAAAACAATAGTCATATTTTCATGTTTATGCACATAGCAAGAAGAATTTGACAAGAAAATCATGAGTAAAATTGATTAAAACATCTAATTTCATGGACCAGAGCAGGCTAAAGGTTAGCAGGCTCTGCATTAGCTGTAAGTAATATTACTAACCATTAGAAATCTTAACATGGTAACTATTAAAACCAGTAACCATTTCATCCCTAAGCTGTTTATATACATTCATGTTTCATCTCATATTAAAAATATAGTTTTATGCTTTTACATAGCCTCCCTGCTCTTCATTTGAACTTTGAAATAGAAAAAAATGTATTTTATCATCAGGTCATTTGTCATGAGAGGGCCTGAATACTTTGATAGAGTGATCATAGATCCACAATGTTCAGATCGTGGCTTCAAAATTTGGCATTTTTATTTTACACACACTGTAAAGCAAAGCAAATCTCAAAAATTTACTTCACAACAAGTTATATTAAAATCATGCTATGATTTTAAAGAATTAGCAAAGAATACAATAATTTAAGGAGAATAAGGGCAGAGTTTCAACAAAATGCTGGAAGTATTTGATGCATTTAGATGTGTATTTTATGATTTTCATGTGCAGACTGCATGTGCATGAAAGAACAGCAGCTTACAGTGTGTGTATGTGTATTTTAAGAGCATGTCAAGTGTTGTAATCCTCACCTCCGGGGTCCTTGTCAGGGTTGTATTCTAAAGCATTACTGCAAATGAGGTCGATATCCACCAGGAAATCCTTGGCTGTCAAGTATTTATGAGTGTCGATCTTTGTCATGACAGTGGAAAGGTCCATGGGCTGCCTAATCACCTCCAGGTAGTCCGACACCTGTGTACAAAAATACAACGCTCACTTTAACGTACCACCTGAAACTGCTTTAGTCAAACTGTTAATATAAGAAGTCTCTTCATGAATACGTCCAAATTTACCTCCTCAATGTCGACTGGCTTGCTGAAGATGTTGAAACGTTTGTCAGTGGCCAGGCGCTTGGTCACATCCCTGAGAAAGAGTCTGAGCTCCCTTAACGTGTTGTCCTCCTGTTCAGCCAGGCGGCGCTGTTCCTCTGCTGATAGGACTCTTGGACCTGGACAGTCTGCTACTGGCAGTACTTCTTCACACCTCACTTATAGGAGGGAGGAAGAGAAAAAACACAAAGTTAATTACAGTATTATAACAGCAGGACAGTCATTTTCACACAGGGTTACTATACTGGTAAATATAAAGGTATGGTATGATATGTTTATTTCATGTGGGGTTGTATGGAGTACTTAGAAGCAGTCAGTACCTTACCTGTACCTGACCAGTGGTGAAAGTGATCTCAGTTTGTATTATCAGGTAGGAATTTTCATTGGGGAGTCAAGCTAACACCAACTACTCATGAGTGAACTTTCTTCACCTAAAACAACTTAAAACATAACCAGTTCAAGGAAATGTTATGTATCAGCAATGCATGAGACCTGTTTACATGTCAGTATTTTCTCAACTGAACACTGGTGTTGCTATGCTAGCTATTCAAAACATCCTCCACAGATCAGATGAATCTGCTTCTGTCTCTCTAACCAGCTGTTTAATCTTTGTAGAACCTGGCACAGTTATCCTTTTATCTCCTGTAAGGCACGTTGCCTTCTCTTTGTTTTAGTATTACACATTTTTACTATCCGCGGTTGTAGTTTTGTGGATTATACTGAAGGAACTGTGAGTTACAGCTGATCTACAGACGGGTACACATGGCAGTCTGGTGCACACAATTACACATAACACCACAAATGTTGTTTGGTTAAGTAAGTAATGAGGAGGTGTAGCAACATTTAGTACAGCATTAGCTCAGGCTGCTAGGAAACCTTTTAGATTACTAAAATCACTGAGTAACAGTTAGCTTGACTCCTTCATGAGAACTTCTCCCAGATTCTCTGAACCCTGATCACTCTGACCCGTTTACTGCCTGTTGAAGGTATTGTCAGGTGCATTTTGAATGACAGATAGACCAAGTTATTTACAAAATTTACTGATGCTGTTGCATATTATTTGGCTATTTTATGATTTTCTCCAGACAATGATTAAAATTTGATAGGCTTGTATGGATTGCTGCTCTTTGTTTACAAATATATATTTTTAAAACCAGTTAAATTCATTAAATATCAACATATTGTTTATTCTTTTAACAGAAGACACAACCTGGAACACTTTTGTATTCTAGGTTGTAGAGCTTTTGTAGAAGATGATCTGTTGTCATCATGCACAGCAAGTAAAAGAAGGAAAATACCCCTTTTCATCTCTTTGCATTAAATGCTGCAGTGCTTGTTTGTGCAGATGGAGTGGGGGAGGAGAGTTGTTTTAACTCCTACTTAATAATTTTGTATTTATAAATAACATCCTTTTCTGTATTGACATTATTTGCACTTAACAGTTTTGACTTGTATTTTATAACATTTATTATTTACCTGCCTTGGGATTGCAGATGGAAATTGGCAAGTGGCTAAATCTGGCACAGAGCATCTCTTCCTCTCATGAGTATTATGTTTTCTGAGCAGAGTCCCTGCTTGAATAAACTAAGAAACATTAGTTGGTTGCAAGTTGAAACTAAGCTCCATCTCAAACTTTATTTAAAGCTATTGAAAAAAATAATAAAACTGACCCAAGGGGAAAAAAATGCATATTTCAGAAAATTTTGGCTTAAAAAATGACCTGCAGCTGCACTTCACACGGGGTTTGAAATGTACTAAGGAATAGCCCCTGGCCAGTGGCAGGGTGATAAAGAATGGCAGGCAGAGATCCCTTATTTCATTCCCAGGATACCAATGCTTGCCCTAAGCATCTGCCGACATCGTTAAGAAGAGTCTACAGCACCTAAGGGTGCTTCGCTCACTAGCAGAGATCCTGATTCTAATTATGGCTAATCGCAGCTGGGCCCTCTCATAGCAATTCTCCTCCATGCTTTCTCTGCTGGCCTCTCGACTGGAGGTCAGACAGCTGTCTTAGTAAAGGCGGGAGCCCCTGTAGAGCACAGAGCAACTAAACCGCTGGACCCCTGTCTTGCATCAATGAGGAAGATGAACGCCGGGCACCATTTCCATTTAAAAGCCCAGGTGGAAGGTTTGCTCAAACTGAACTGGAGCAAAGAGCTGTGGGAGCAATGGAACAATAACGAAAGGTCACTGGAAAGGAGGGGTGTGGTGGCTGCAGCGTGGCCGATTTGAATGTGAGACTGAGATGTGCTGGATTCTAAAGTTTCACACACAATTCTTTGATATTTACACGTGCAACACCTGAATTATCTTAGCAATTCAGAACACGTGAAAGACTTTGAGTCCACAAATAGCTGCACAATAAATCAAGTAACATCTGCTCTTTACCTGAAAACTTAAGATCAAAAACAACACAGTGAGAAAAGAGTGAATCAGAGCTATAAAACAAAGTACAAGCAGCCAGCACTGCCCTCTAGAAATGACAGCAGTGATCCATCAGCTGCCTCATGCTGCATGCATGTGTTAGTAAACGGATCAAGTACCTGTATTCCTGGGGCGAGGTGGTGGTCGGGCTGCTTGAACCAGCAGCAGATCAGAGAAGAAGTTCCTCCTCTCCTCTTCTCCTGGAGGGCACAGCATTACCACCTCCCCATAGGTCCTCTGAAATATACTTCTCACCTGATACAAAAACATGGGGAAAAAGGATATTAATAAAACTATTTATTAGTGCTATAAAAAAAGTGAATTCCTAAAAATAAATCATTATGTGTGCAGTGTACGGCCTTTCTGACAATCCAATAATCTAAACACATTTCAAAACCTCCTTCTATCAAACTTTTGGTCTGGATGTGGAGATCTAAATTTCAGATTGAGAATAATCTGCATTAACGTCTGGACTCTAGTCCATCCTGTGTTTTTATTCTAATCTATAAGCGCACAGATAATCAATTCAAAGTACTAAGACGGCACAGTTAAATCAGCGACAAATAAATTATGCGAGAGACCTTAAAAATATGCGCCGCACACGGCAGGTAGGCTTTTTGCTCGTGATAAAAGGCTGCGGGGTGTTGACACAGAAAAAGATAGAGATGTGTGGATATGGGAATAATTAAAAGAGGGAAGAAACGCAGCGGCCAGTAGAATTCACTAAGAAAATTGGTCATTTCTGCTCGGTCGTAAAACAAAACAAGACAAGACATGGGACCAAACTGCTTGAAACATGTGGGGTTTAGAAATAAATCACACCGTTATAAAAAAAATTAAATAATAAATGAGAGCAGACACATCTGGAGAGCAGAGTTTTGACTACCTGTGAACATTAATTTAGTTGATGCATTTCTTTGTTCAAAACAAGCAGACACCGTACGCTCTGCAGAGTAGAGCAGATCCTAAGATACAACAGACAAACCAGGAAAAATGGTGCTGGATAAAATTTCCCTGAACTCAACCAGTTCTATGGCTCGATTAAACCAACCAAATGATATCAGCTTTATAGGACAACCATCAGCCACCCTGCTTCATCAATGATGATATCATCACTGGATATTAATACCTTATATATCAGTCAATCATTAAATCATTCACCAACAACCACTCTCACATCGATGCCTCTCATTGATCTGCATCTTGAGGTCAGCCTGCCTCACCTGAGCCTAAATTTACACAACACCAACACCAAACAACTAATTATATAGTATTTTCTCTAGTTATTAAATTCAGAAAATTTGTTTAAACTTTTAATATTAATTTGTCAATTATTAATTGTTAAAAAATGAATTGTTTTTTATGTTTATGAGGTCCTGGTAATCTGAAATAGCTAGGTGAAATTAAAAATACAGACCAAACACAAGCTCTGGTCTCAGGGGGACAAATACTCAATAATACGATGGCAATAAGACGTCATTCATTAACATGGGCTGCTCTTTTATGGAAAACAATCACAATTAATTTGTTTAATATTGAAATCTAATATTATTCAACACAATTACTCCACAAGATGGGCAACATCTAGAATTCATGTTTTAAGGAGACTGCAGGGAACCAATTTACGTCAGCAGGTGGCAAATTTGAGCTGTTCAGTGTGATTGAAACTTTTTAGAGGAAAAAATTATGAAACCACTAAATTACCTTTATCATCAAGGCTCAATAAAAATCACCATAAAACTGTATAGGCCCATTTAAAATAAGAAATTTCATGAGAAATATTTTTTCTTACAATCAGATAGTTTAATACACAAAACAAAGACAATTTAAACCTAAACACTGCTGTTAAAGCAGAGAAGAACTGCTACAGGAGCCCAGGGGTTCAAACTGGGAGTAAGTCTGTAAAAAGGTGTTTTTCCAGACATTATTTCTTAGAAATAAAACCATATGGAAAAGTATTCTTGGAAATGGCACAAGTGTGCTTAATGTGGGCTTATGATTCAAAATAATGGTGTGTTGTTTTTTTTACATGCATCATATGTTGCCAGTGTGTTCTGCCTTTGTTCTGTTATTCTCACTTGCACTAATCTTTTTAAACAACTTAAGAATGTTTGAGTTTAGCCCTTGGAGGAGGTAGAAGTGCATCATTAGAAAAAAACAAACTCAGTATGTATGTTAAGCCTAGTGTGACAAAATTATTCAATAATTGCACATTTTTCTTATTGTTTGGAGCTTAAATTAAAATTGAAACACAAGTTTGATTAATCGCACGACCCTAAACTATAGCATTCTGGGACGTGTGCTAGAATGCTAAGTTGGTTTATGGGAAAAAATGGTTGAAGTTCAGAAGTTCCTTCAAATCAAATCAAGTCTAAATACCTGCAGAACATTATTTACAAGTGAAAAATATCTAGGTTAGTTCAGATTGATCAAACATGCTTTGTACTCCACTGGCTGGGAGGAGTTTTCTTTAAAATAAAACATCCTGATCATTTCTTTTACACCTCTGATCATCTGAAGTGCCAAGTAGACAGTACAAGGCTTAAACAAGTAACCCTAATTCCTGGAATCCGTTTATACTGGAGGTTGTTTTAGAGACCCCAGCTGAATTCTACGATGCAGCTTAAGGCAACCCCCTCCTGGAAGCTGTGCTGCTGACTAAGCACCAACTTTCTCCCCCATCTGTCATTCTCATCGATCCTCAGCCTTATTCATGGCATGTTTGTTCTCTTGGCTTTGGCTTCCTACTGTTCATGTTTTTCTGCCCTCTGGATTATGCGCTCTCCTTTCAGCATGAAATATAGGCGCGGTAAAACAGGTAAAATAGCAGGAATGCTGCATATACCTGAGAAACTCAAACGGACGCAGCACACAGCAGGTGAGTATTTTCATCATCATAAAAAGCTGGAGGGGTGTTGGCACAGGAAAGATGGAAGAGACGTGTTGATAAATGAATAATTAAAAAGAGGAAGGAATACAGAGGACGGAGCAGAATTTACAAAGAAAACTGGAATTTTTTGCTGCAAGATCAAAATCAAAGTTCTTAAAATTATAATTGTAAATGTATTAAAATGTAATTACCTTTAAGGGGAAACTAAAAACATAAAAATTACTTGATGCTACCTTATTATTGTATTATAATTTTTGTTTAATGAAGTAAAACCTTTCTAAATCATGTGCAAAATGAATGTAGTGGTTTCATTTTGCCATGATTTTATAGTTTTCCAGCATGAAGGTGTCTCAGAAGTAAATTTAATGTTGTTATTCACTGCAACTGTATTTATGCTTTTTTCCCTGTGTTTTGAACTGCTGCAAATACTAGGTACTTCTTATTATAGCAAAAAAATTTGTGACGAAATTTATCCATTTTGGGGATTCTGGGAAATAATGTTCAATTCTAAAAAACCCCAGCGTGAAATCCAAGCAGAACCACTCACAGATGAACCACTGCTGCTTCATTTTGAAAGAAATCAGAAAATGTTTTTTGGACCTGCATCCCATGGAAGTATCTTTTGGCAGAAACAAGTGAGGGGAGACCCCATAAGACACAGGAGGGATTACATGTTCTATCTGGAAATGGATTGGAATCAAAAATTAAGAGTTGGAGGGTTTTGCCAGGGTAGGTTTCATCCTTCCAAGCCTCTTGTGTTTTTATTGAATAAAATCTGTTCAGCCTAAAAATATTTCTGACTCCTGATGTTTTAACAATCATGCTCCTTTATGGTAAATCTACAAGAAAATTATCTGCAAATATACTTAGTATTATTATAATTTCTATGTGCTTGTGATTCCTCTAACACACAAATATAATGATGCTAAAAATATGACTAATTGGACACCATTGCTCTTTTCAACCTCAGGTAAATCGCTCCCACAATCACGTGATCGACCCATTTCCATTTCCATTGGTTTCCCATGGAAAAGAAAGACAATCAAAGCAGAGTGAGCAGCTGCTAAGGGAGGGAGGGGAGCTATGAGCTGGACCAAAGCCTGAAGAGTGTGTTTGGTTGTGGAGGGATGCTGCCTGTTCCCTGCTGAGGTTCAGAGCTGAGGTAGCAGCTGCCACAAGGTTCTCTATGCTGGGGTGTGAAACAAGACTATCAGATGGCCAACTCACTAACAGCACTATACACATTTATATATATATATTGCTGCTTACACAGACTTTAAATTATGGTTCCAACTAGGACTGCTCATTTGATCAAATTATTGGTTGTTAAACTACATGAGTGATAAATACTATATATAAAACCAAACTACATCATGCTTTAGGTCTAAAAATGAAGACAAATAGATCATAAAATCTAGTATTTACTGATCCAGCTGTATACATGAAAAGATTTTCTTTTTCCAATTTTTAGTTGAGACAAGGTAAAACATCCCTTTTCACTGAAAGTTCAGATTAATATTTGTTTGGAAAAGATGTAAAAGTTGTACTTGAACAAAGTCCTTTTATTTTCATCTGACTCAATACAACTTTTTATGTACGGTATCTGGCAGATGCTTTTATTCAACGCAACAAATAATGTAACAAAGTAGTGGGACTAACAACAAACTACTTAGAGGGATGAACACTAGACAGTCTCTGCCAGAGGTGTGAGAAAAGAATACAAGCATAGAGGGAAGTGCACAAGGAGAGTGCAGGAGAGTAGGGGAAGGGAGGTGCAGGGTAAAGTTGTATTAAAAAAGAAAAAGTGGTTAATACTTTTATTCCACCAGGCTACCATATTTTACAAGCACATAAACATCCTATGGAGTGACTTCACAAAGGGCACATTCCAACAATAAAAGCCTGCTACAATGTAGAAGTATAACACAATTAAAGTGCTTCTATATGCCTTTTTACTGTCTTTACATTAGGGGTGCAAAAAGATTTTAAAAACTCACGGATCGGATCATCATCAGATTGCTCTCTATTTTGGAGAACACTGTGCAACATTTTTCTGCTCAATGCTTACTAAACACAAACATTTAACTCAAGATGTCAATCCAATGCCTAAATAAAAATTTTAATCATATAAAAACAAATTAAAGGGAGGATAGACTTCTATGCACCTCTCAGGGGTCTGACAGAGCAATAACCCGGTTTCTGTCAGACAATCCACTCACTGCGGTCAGAGATGCAGCAGGATCAGGTGAAGGGGCATGACGATCGAGGCGCTGCTCTGTGGCTACTGATGGAGCACCTGTTATAATATTAACGTTCATTAGCTCGTATAAAAGTCCATCACAACACGTTATCTTACACAGAAATACATGAGTCAGAGAATGATTTAGCTGACAGAGAGGATGGAGGATTTAGTCGCTTCGCACATGCGCAACAGAGAATGGATCAGATATCAGGGATCCTTCGTTCTGGTTAACTAAAATGACTGAGTTCGATAGAGTGAACCTCTATACGTGATGGCAAAATGAACGCCTTTCTCAGAGGGGAATTATCAGCAGATTCAGAGAGCACGAGCACAGAGAAATGAAGCAGCTCATTTACAGGGACATTTTATAGTAAAATCACCAAAATCTGTACTGTTTTTTTTTTCGGTACCGGTACCTACCGAGGGCTTTCGGTCTGTACCGGTGTAGTACCGTGTTTCGGTGCCCAGCCCTAGTATTGACAATAAATTAGGCTTTTATCTTTAAGCCTGTTAAAGACAACATGTAACATGCTGATCCAGACATGAGCAGACAGTCTTGCCTTTGGTTTGCATCTGGGCGATAAATGTCTTAATTTCTCCAGGTTTTGAGGGGTTTTCATCTGAAATGGAGAAGTGACACTTCTCTTGCAAATGTAAACCGCTCACTAATTGATTTTTTTCAAATCATATTTCTCAAATGTAAAAAAGATATCCTTAAAAGGCAACGAGGCGTAGTATAAAACAAACATGAAAAGCAATGTAAAAATGACCAGGAGAAATGACAAAGTACAAGGAAAGTTGAAACTGGAATTACTGTGAGGTTAATTAAGAAGTTAAGCCTCAGTGGGTGCAGCAGCCTAGTTGCCTCAGCACTAATGAGCCAAAAACAGAGGGAATCATCCCGAGAGCCTGGCATGTTTTGGAGCGTGGCCAGGGTTAAAGGTCTTGCCAAAATGCCAAGCACACACACATGTACAGAGACGGAAACAGATAGGAAATCTTCAGTCTGCACTGGCTACCAATACCACGTGTGGCTTAGGGTCGAGCAGCAAGCTTTCAGACCTAATTAAACCCTTTCTATTGCTTGACTTGGTGGAACCTTGCAGTTCTTTTTAGTGCCGTGTCTACCCTGCCCCCAATTGTTTCCATTTCTGCTTCCCAAAACCAAACCTCTAAACTACAAGGGGTCTGACTCTGTTTAAGGTCTCAGAAAAGATAATAACAAATCCTAAAAGAAAGATGAAACAAGAGGTCAGCATATCCAATGAGGGAAGTGGGAAACAGAACCAGTGACAACAAAAAGGTGATAGAAATAAACCAGAAATAAAAGAAAACCCGTGGGGGAGATGAGTTCCATTACGATGAGTTTGTGTTTCCCATAAAAACAAAAAGCAGTTGTGGCAGTCTGAAGGCAGGAAGCTGATGAACACTTTGTAACCTACATTCCAGCTTTATCGCTACTCACTTTACATTAGAAGAAACAGAATGGGTTTATTTTCCTCTCTTTAGCTGCTTCTTGTTCATTGGTCAAAAAAAGATTGGTTTCTTCTCCATTTCTGAAGAGGAATGGGCCTAATGAGGTAGCTGAGTAATTAGATTAGATAAGAAATGTAAATTAAGATTTCCAAGGATGATTGACACTTTTTAACAAGTGAAAATCTCAAAATTAGGTTTTAATTTTCTTTAGATACAATTAGAATTCAATAATCAAATCAAACAATGAATTTATTCAACAGACCCAACAACCATCAGCTCAGGTGAACGAGTGCCTACCTCATCTGACAGCTTTAAGTACTGAGTCTCAGCAGTGGCGAGGATGAGGATGGGGCTGAAAGAGGGCACATCGTGCAACAGGGTGAGGAAGGTGCTCTTCACAGTGTCGTTCACTGTGTCCCACCACTCTGAGATATGTGGCATGTACACCACGCTGGGCACGCTGCGACGAGCCTCACGGAAAACCTGCAAACACAGAGGTCAAGTTCTCAGCGATGTTTACGTTTGAGGGGATTTTCACATTTAAAAAGCAAAGATGTCAGCCAGCGAAGGCTTAAAAACACACATTTGTTTCCGTTTGCGTCGGCTCTTTTTACCTGAGCGCAGGACTCCTCCGGCGTCTTGGCGCTGACGGAGTACAGAGTGGGCAAGTCCAGGCGGTGTACTGGTAGCTTGTCCAGGTGGTGAAGCAAGGCAGGAGCCAAGTGGGAGCTCTGTCCGGAACCCGGGGCTCCTGCCAGCAGCAGGCGAGGCCGGTACGCTGTCGGCTGTCGGAGGGCACAACTAGAAGAAAATTACATTTCATAAAACAGCTCTACTGAATTTATTTTTTTCTGTTTTGATCATTTCTACTAAAACCCTGTTTTTCAACTCTAAATGTATATTTAATTCACATCTAGAGACAGGCCTGGTTGTTAAAGACCCTTAAAAAAACTGATAAATACTCTAGTGAAGACATAGCACATGGCTTTTGTAACCACCAAGCGTCTGTGGGACCTCAGATGTCAGTGGCTTTAAAATATCTCACCTACGTGAAAAGTAGGGCGATAATTATCCTCACCAATAGATGGCAGTAGCAGGTTTGTTATGAGACTAAGCAGGTCAGTCAGGACTGATTAATAGTTTTAAGAATTAAAATTGAACTTTAATTTTATATGTAACAGTTTAACATGACTGACCATCACATACACCCAGAGAGCTTTACTTCTACTCACAATCTCCAGCATTTCTTATTTATTTGTAAACAACATTCAGAATCAGCTAATCTAGTTTTTTTTATGTGAAAGGAGCAGATGGTGGGCCAAAAAATAAACCATCTCTAAATCGGTGGTTTTCAGATTTAGCTTCAAACAGACTGTGAGCTGCAAAATAAAAGCAAAAAAATAATCCCTGGTGCCACATTTTCACTAGTAGTGTTACTAAAAAAATAAAACGATATTCAGAAATTGTTACAAGCAGCTTAATACCAGATGATGCTTTTGTGTTTTAATTATGTTTTTGTTTATTACATTTTTTAGCAACGTTTATAGAGTTATAAGCAACATTTGAGGTTATAAGTCTGTAGTTTGTGGGTCCTACACTGAAACATTTGACAACCCAAAACCTTAGAAAACACAATTTGTAAGACTACAAATAAAACTTCTCTCTCATCACTGCAGCTTTGATTGCTGTTTACACCTAAAGACTATTTTTCTAATCACCAAATGATTGAAAAATGCAGAAGTATATCCTGCTTCTAAACAAATTACAGCTTTTGGTTTCAGATTTCCCTTGTATACCTGTTAAATATTACATTTATATCTGATTTCTACTCTTTACATTCTTATTTTGAGGGGTTTTTTTTTCCTGGAAAGTCTTCTCCAGTAGAAGATCTCCTAGAAAGACTGGTGTTTTTTGTAAAAAGGGTTCCCATGTGAAGTTTGTTTCTGAACTCACGAGGAGAAGTGGAGAAAGGGCCTGTGCATTGCAGAAGGGGAATGCTGACTCTTTGGGGATGCAGAAGGCTGAACTTCGTAAATGGAGGCAGAGCCATCATCATTGTCATCGTCACTGTACATGTCCTCTTCAAAGAGATGATTGTCACCGCCTAACAAAGAAAGGAGACTATTTAGTGAATGACGTAAGTGCAGTAACACAGTTGGTGTTCAGCTCACTGAAGGTAAAGGGGAGGTTGTTTTGTTCTTAAAGAAGTTTATTATTAAGAAACCCCTGATGTTAAAAGGGCTACAATGTCCAAGGAATTAAATTTTGGTGCAACAGCTAGAGCTTGTACAACTAAAGTCCCTATGGTGCTCCATTAAGCCTAATCTGCTGTAAAAGCTCGTCTGTTGACTGAAGTGAGTTACTGAAGTGCTCACACAGTGATGAGTTACCCAGGCTCTGTGCTGCTACATCTATGGAAGTGGGGTGAACAGAGAGAATGATCAGTGGGAGTGCAACACACAAAGAACTGTGGTAATAAGGCTGGAAAGGCAGAGATAATCAAGCACAATAAAAACACAGCAGGAAAACAAAGTAATAAATAAGATGGGTGGCAGGAAAAAGAGGTGATTCTGTTAGATCCAGCTGATTCTCTAAGTGTCTGAGCTGCAGTGTCTTGCCTTGTGTGTTGTCCCTGTCAGTACACTGAGCGTGGGGGAAGACTCGGAGAAGAGCTTTCAGCACCAAGGAGAAAGAGCAGGCCAGCAGGGGCCTGAGGGTAGGGGACAGGGCTCGGCCCGGGGGGGCCAGAGCCCGCTGGGAGGCTGGGACTATTGTCCTCATCGCCTTGCTGAAGTCGCCAGGCCCCAGGACAATAGAGGTGACATCTAGCTGCAGTTTGGTGCTGCTGCCATAGATCTGGGGATAGCGGCGGCGCAGCGCCATCAAGGCTGCCTCTGTGCAAAGTGCTTTTATGTCAGCACCACAGTAGCCTGGGAGAAAGATGCAGAAACAAACAATTAATAATTAGTTTCTCATTTTAGCTTCATTAAAACTCCTAACTGCTCCCTCTGTGGGAGGTTGATGACATTTTGTACCAGACTATTTGTATAGATTAACACTTAACGTAAGGTTAAACACAACACACGCCATACTACTTTTGACTTCTCTTACCCACACATTTTTCTGCAAGTTCGTTTACAAATGGCTCAGCCAGTTTGGGATTCCAGTCCCTTGTGTGAATTTCCAAAATCTGCTTTCTGGCCTTTAAAAAACATGAAAGAAGTAGTGAGAATTTGAAGAAATACAAACAGGAACAACTTATTAATACCACGAAAAAAAAAAAAAACATGTTTCAGGAACTGTAGAAGACAGGATAACTGAGGTCTGGTAGCACAAAAGTTTTCAGTCAACGACCTGCAAATTATATTGTGATTGATAATAAATGTACAGTGTATCTTAATTTTTATCAAACCTTAGAATTAAGTAGGTAAACGTAATAAAATATTTTGTGTATTGCTTATTAAATCAAATCACTTTCACTCCACACAAAACCAAGAAAGGAACTAATAATTGACTGTAGTTTTTCACTTTATACCTTTAAATTTATTCAGCACGCCGTTATTTAGTGGTCACTTAGTGAGATTGATTTTGTGAAACGTCAATATAAATAACAGGTGCAATTAGAACAATTACAGAAATAATTAAGTGACAATATTGAGTCTTTTCTTAGCCTCACCTTCTTGTCAGGCAAGCTGAAAAGAAACTCCCGGTCAAAACGTCCAGGCCTCCTGAGCGCTGGGTCGATAGAGTCAAGTCTATTTGTAGCACCGATGACAACTATCTCCCCGCGACTGTCCAAGCCGTCCATCAAGGCCAACAATGTCGACACAATGGAACTGTCAAACAGGAGGAGAAGGGGAAATTTAAAGTTTGTCATCGTGTTTACTATTCATTCTGCATCAATAATACACTCATCACTATTACACACTAAACAAACAAGGCCTTATTTCTGCATAAACTATACAGAAACTGTATGTAACTTTGCATCCTGAAAGCAGGTGAGGCATGTCAGGATGCATATTGAGGCTCCAACTGTTAACTTGAAAGCCAATCTCATATTTGCTTTTTGCAGATGATGTGATCCTTTCATTGAACTGTGACCTTCAGCTCTTGCTGGGGAGATTCACAGCCAAGTGTGAACCAGCTAGGATGAGGATCATCACCTCTTAATCAGAGGTCATGGTTCTCAACCGGAAAAAGGTGGATTGCCAACTCCGGGGCAGGGAAGAGGTCCTACCTCAAGTGAAGGAGTTTAAGTACCTCAGGGTCTTGTTCATAAATGAGGGAAGGAGGGAGCGGAAATCAACAGACAGATTGGGGCAGCGTCTGCAGTGATGTAGACACTTAAAATGATAATATGCAATTTTGCTTGTTTTGGGCTCCCTCTGGTGTCCGTTTTAAATCACTGCCATTAAAAAGTTACCAGATTGTTTCAGCTTCTAAACGCCTAAATCTAACTGTTGAAATGTCTCCTCAGCCTTCATAGCTTTCTACAGGAGCGGTTATTTACTCCTTCAAAGAAATCAGCTGTGTTCAAGCAGGGAGAGATTGAAAAAAAGCAGGAATCATGAGCTAAAAACACTCCAGAGCTAGCATAACAGCTAGCCACTTTGGGTTAGCCTAACCCTCGTGAGACACGCGACTTCCTGGGTACCGGGACGGCGACGTAGATCTTGCAATCGTGGTATTCCGGATCTAATCACCAGATGGGGCTAAGTGACTTTTCATTAACTCTGTAAAGGGTCATATTAGCACATACTGGCTCAAGGAAAAGATTTAAAAATATGAAAAAGTTGCATATTATCACTTTAACTTGTCTACAGGTGGATTTCAAAAATTTTAATATATGCTTTGTTAAACTCATATTATATAGATTCATTACACCCAAAGTGAATTATTTCAAGCCTTTTTTTCTGTCATTTTGATTATGTTGGCTTACAGATAACGAAAACCCAGAATTCAGTCTCAGAAAATTTATTTATTAGATAGATCGATGAAAAAGGATATTTTTTAAAGAAATGTCAGGCTTCTGAAAAGTCTGTTCATTTCTATGCACTCAATACTTGGTCCTGCATAAACTACTGCATTAATGCAGCGAGGCATGGAGGCGATCAGCCTGTGGCACTGCTGAGGTGATAGGAGCTTTCAGGTCATCTGCATTGTTGGGTGATTGTTTAATATATCATTTTTATCAATTTTCCAAGACGCTGCATTTTGGTTTTCGTTATCCGTGAGTCATAATCATCAAAATTAGAAGACAACGCATATCCACCCTGTGACTAAGTTTTTAAAAATTATTACTTATTCAATAAAGAATTAGGATTTAAGGATCCCACCTTTCTTTCCCGCTTGTATGTATGTTTTTATGTTTTAATTTGCTCTTTGTTCTACAAAGAAAAGCTAAAATGGTTAGAGAATTCTAATGCCATGCATCTTTTATATAATGTGAACAATTCTGTTTATTATTTTGACAAACAAACAAAAAAAACTTTGATGAATGTAGTCATTCACAGCCAAGATAATTCTAAGAATAATTTGTAAGCAGCACATCTACCAACTCAGACATGAGCATCAACATTAGGACTTACCTGTGTATCTGGTCCTGCCTGCTGGAGCGAACAGGAGCCAAACCATCAATCTCATCAAAGAAAATTATAGATGGCCTCATCAGGTAAGCCTAAACGGAAATATATACAAGAACAAGGTCAAACTGAACCAAAAAAATATGTTAAAGGTTGGCTGAGGTTCACGTGGTCAAATGATCTCTACTGTAACATTTTGCTGTATTGGTGAAAAGGCAATGTTCATCACAATATCCAGAACAACATAAATAAAAACTGATCACTACTGTATCTAATTTGGGTCAAGTAGCTGAAGATTAGACGATATGTTCCAGTAGTTGTCTTTGACATAACCACTGTGCTTCTCAGGTGTCTTACCTGGTCAAAGAGCAGGCGTAGCTGCCGTTCTGATTCTCCGACCCACTTGCTGAGGCAGTCGGCTCCTTTCCTCATAAAGAAGGAAACCTTCCTGTCTCCCTGACTGCACTCATTGGCAAGCGCTCGGGCAACCAGGGTCTTTCCTGTTCCAGGTGGGCCGTAGAACAAACATCCTCTAAAAGGAAAAACAAACAGGGCTGAGATTCACAGGATAATTACACAGCAGGCTGCTTCGTGCATTTATTAGCTAGATGAACAATTAAACCTCTAGTGGTTTATCAATTAGAGAAGTTAGAACGGTTAAAATTATTTATCTATTACACATTATGTTGCCTAGCCTTCTATGAGATAAAACTACACGCCATCATTACTAACATCTGATAAAAGTAAAACGTATTGTAATCACAGCAGAAACGTTGAACATTATTCTCACCTGGGAGGCTGAATTTTAAATTTCTCAAATATCTCTGGATAGAGCAGAGGGAACACCACCATCTCCTTTAGCGACTGAATGTGATTACTGAGGCCGCCCACGCTGTCAAATTTCACCTAAGAACAATATAAACATGATTGTCAGTCATCTATGAGACACTTTGAAGAGATAATTCAACATGTACTCAGAATAAAGTTCATTCAAGACAGAATTTCTACCATCTAAACTCAAACAAACAATTTTAGTAGTTTGAGTGAAAATTTTAGATTTTATCCATCTCAACAGATTTAAATGTCAGCAATATTTACATTTTAACTATTATTGTGTAATGATACATTGAGTTAGATTAGGGGTCTGCAAGCTGCTGGCTCTGGAGCCTCATGTGGCCCTTCAGCCCCTCTGAAGTGGCTGCCTATAGCTTCAACGTAAAGTGACTTGACCCTGGGTTTTGTGAGAAGTGCAAAGAATCTGTGCAGCAGAATGTCATTGAAAATACCGGTGTGAAATTTTATATGTAACGGAAATGAAAATAAATATATATGCACCGTTTACTTTCCATCATTTTTTACAAACATTTGTTGAAAATAACTTGAGTTTTCACAAAAATGTGTTTTTAAAGAAGTGTTTTATTGTTGAGATAATTGTCAGCTTCCTCAATACTTTACACACCTTCTTACATGAGATTTCACTCCAAATTCAAGACATTTAAGTCATAAATGACCAACAACATGATGTGTGTTTTGTTTAAAAGTGTGTTCTTTTTAAGACATCTGGTTGCATCATAATGCTTCATTGTGTGTAGGGTTTTTATTTTATTAGTTGTCTGCAAATATGTGATGAACTGCAATCGCTCTGAAAAGTTGTGAAGAAGAAATTGGAATTTTCTTGTATTTAAATATAAAAATTAGGGCTGTCAAAATTAACACGTTTATAATGTGTTAATGCAAAGCCCCCTTAACCGGCGCTATATTTATTTAACGTGCGATTAACGCGCAGGCTTCCGTAGTTTTGCTTTGCACAGGTCTAGCGAAGCATGCAGCTGATGCAGAGAGCCCTCCTCACCCTCGCCGAAACTATAAAGTTTTCAGTTTTTTAATTTCAAGTGGATTTTGTTAGGAAAGATGGTAAAAATGTTCTTTCAATTGTAAAGGTTGCAGAACCTTGAGTTAGTTCAGTGGTTCCCAAACTTTTTAAAATTTGATTCCTACTCACAGCAGTGTCAAAGTTCATGGGGTCCACATCCGCTAAGCTTGCGCCTACTTTCACTCTGTCTCGTAACACACCACTAGCCAGGTCCTCCGCTGTCAAGTTCATGGGTAAACACCTGTTTAAATGCACAATTCTGTAGTGAAAACAGTACTTTACAGACTTGTCAAATGTGTGACTAGCTGAAATTACTTCTTGTAAAAAGATCACAAAATAAAAACATATCATCCAATTATTTGTTGAAAATTTTTAAATATAACGGTTCCAACCTGTTCCTGGCCCGTGTCATGCTCTTGCTTTTCCTTCGCTCAAAACGCTCTTCATCAGACGAAGAGGTGGTGTCACTGCTGTGAATGGCGTGTTTCTTTACTCTGGAAAAGAATAAAACTAGAGCTAACTTTGTGTCACTTTACTGCAACATTTCAGAGTATTTTAGAACAGATGCATGAAGATGTTATCTTGTATTTTCATCATCAGATCTATAAACTTCTGCCCACCTGATATGGCTTCTTCTTGCTGGGGATCTGTGGGTGTCAAAAAGTGAGGGGTTGCTCTGCTTTCTGTTCACAGGCTCTGAGAAAGAAAAACATGATTACACATCGAACCTTTAACAAAAATAAACAGGTTGTTTAAGAAAGATTTGCGGAATTTTAAAACTGTGGTTACCAATCGGTGGAGCTTCGTATCTTTGCACCGTCTTCCGCTGCCTCAAGTTGTACGGTCGGTCATTTTCCTCCCCCACTTCTTCAGCTTCATCCCCTTCGTCATCTTCATCATCGTCGTCGTCGTCGTCTTCATCGTCATCATCATCATCCTCTGCATCCTCTTCTTCTTCACCGTGAGATTCTGAATGTCCAGAGAAAATTTTAAACTTAAGATGAGAAAACCACCAAATTGGACAGTCTAAATCCCTTTTATTTCATTATCACCACTTTGTCAACATCCAACAGGCCTTGAACGCTCACACAGAACAAGCAGCATCATTAGTTACATTAATACAAAACACACCTTCTGTCACTTCCTCCTCCTCCTCCTCTTCTTCATTCTTGCTCATGACTTTGTGATGCGCGGGCATGTTGAAAGAGGCTCTGCGCATTGATTTCCTGCGTTTCACCCGAGAATACATGTCCATGCTTTCCTAAATTAAAAAAAAGAAGCAAACCATGTTAACCTCACAGAGTCAGGTAATGGTGGGTTGTGTTTTTAAGAAGGCAGCGCTGTGCTCACTTCCTCGGTTTCTCCGCTCCACATGCGAAGTCGCTCCACTTCACGGCTCTGCCTGATGCTGGTGATGTTGTCCATCTCCTGGAGAACTGCCTCCGCAGTGCTGGACACAGGAAGCAACACAGAATGGTGTATAAAAACTAACACCAACATATGTAGCTATTAGGGATGTAACGAGACCCAAAACTCACGAGACGAGACGAGACGAGACTGGACATTGAGTTCGCGAGACGAGATACTGAGTTCACGAGACGAGACGAGACGAGATTTAATAATAATTTCAAGAAAACTTCAAAGATCAAATTTATGCAACAAAAAACGCTTTTATTCCACACTTTTAGAAGTTTTTCCACAAACTCAACTGATGTCTTTCTTTTTCTGATTTCTTGACTCTTATCAGTAGGGGTATAACGATACTGAAAACTCACAAGATGAGATTTTAATCACATTTTCAAGAACTTTTCAAAGATCAAACTATTGCTACAAATGATTTTTTTTCCTGCCTCTCTCCTCCTCTCCTGTCTCACCAAAGATAAAAATTTGATTTCAGGTGAAGAGGAGAGGTTTGAACTGTTTAAACAGAGCCATGATATTAAACCTACACCTATAAACAACCGGTATCCATTTAATATAGTATAACTATGTTTTTTGACAGTAAAAACTACAGGGCTCTAAACTGACTTTAAAAAGCACAGAGGACATGTCCCCCCCACTATGTCCATGTGTTTTCAGTCATTTACCACTTCTCACCTGTCTGGGACACACAGAAGATGGATGCGTCGCGCACACGCAGTTTTAAAAAGACAAAAACATTATAGTTACTGAGAGTGGCTACACGGAGAGCGCAACGCAAACGCCGGTCTGTGCGGAGGCGCTAAAGATCGGTGCCGGTTCTATCTCAAGCGCCGCGGCGCGGCATTTACGGCTTTAATACGGTGATTTTCCAAGAAGCGTTCAGCCTTGAATAGGCTGCATAGCGCGTCCTGTGAACCCCTAGACAGCGGCGATTCTGTGGCGCAACGCATCTGTCTGTTTTCTCCCTACTTTCTTTTCTCTCTTCTTGTTGAAAAATAGAATCAGTTCAGTTAAACTTCACTAAATCCTTAAAGGATTTGATCATTAATAGAAAATAAATGCAAAGCTAAGAAAAGCTTTTCATTTTCTATAATAAAACTGTGTTTAACTCAGTGATAATAGTGTTTCATATAGATTGTTTACAGATGCACACACCTGTCTGTCTCCTCTCCTCTCCTCCTCGTGTCAGTCTGTTCTTTATTTCAGGGATGTTTCAGGGTAGGGATCCATGTCTTTCTGCTCCGAGCCACACACCAAGCCCCCAGCTGTTCTTCTTTTACTGTTTCCACAGCAGGCACGCGATTTTCTAACAGGGCATCTGAGCGCTGCATTTACAGTGATATGAACGGTAGCGTTTTAAGTTTCATTTTCGCTTTAGGAGCGACGTTTTCAGTCGCGTGCCCAAACGCAAATAATGATATAATCAGGTCATGCGGGTTCGCGAGATCGAACTTATCTCAACGAGAAATATCGTGGCGTTTTAATATTGCGAGATCTCGTGCCACGAGATCTCGTTACACCCCTAGTAGCTATGTTTGTATAAATGAAGTTTATGATATGAGCATACCACACAACTCAAGAAATTAGAATATCGTTCTAAATGAAACTCGTGTTTTATAGATTCAACACACAGAGTGATGAAGAATTGAATTCCCTTGACTGATTACCAAATATTATGGCTTACAGCTAATAAAAAGCCAAAAATTCAGTATAATTAGAATTTTACATAAGACCAATAAAAAGGGATTTTAAGACATTTGGCCTACTGAAAAGTATGTTCAAGTACTGAGCAGTATATGAATGTAGTACTTGGTCTGGGCTCCTTTCTTGTGAACTGCTGCATCAATGGTGGCATGGAGACAAACAGTTTGTGGTACTACTGAGGTGTTTGGAAGCCCAGGTTGCTTTCAGACCAAAGGCATTGATGAATCTGGTGTCTCATCTTCCTCCTGACAAAACCTAATAGATCTTCCTTTGGGTTTAGGTCAGGTGTCTGTACTTTTCTCAGGTGTCAAGTCCTGCTGGAAAATTAATTCGGCATCTTCAGAAAGCTTGTCAGCAGAGAGAAGTGTGATGCGTTCTAAAACATCCTGGTAGGTGGGTGGACTGACTTTGACTTGATAAAACACAGTGGACCGACACCAACAGATGACATGGAACCACAAATCATCACCAACTGAGCCTAAAGCATCCTGAATTCTATCTATTCACTCTTCCTCCAGACTCTAGGACCCTGGTTTCCAGTGAAATGCAAAACTGACCTCCATCTGGACTACTGAGAAAATCATTTTGCTCCTTAGCCGAGGAAAGATGCTTCAGCTGCTGTTGCCTCTGGTTCAAGGGTGACTTGACACAAAGACAGTTGTAGGGATGTGGTGGCTCTTTAAGCACAGACTCCAGTCCTCTCCTCGAGAATCTCCCAAGATTACCGAATGGGCTTCCCAATCCTCTCAAGGCTGCAGTTCTCCTTGTTGCTTGTGCATCTTTTTCTAACAAACTTTTTCCTTCCACTCAACTTTCTGTATTTATTTTTGGATACGGCACTCTGAACAGCCAGTCCTTTAGCCATGACTTTTTGGGGCTTTCCCTCCTTGTGGAGGGGGACAATGACCGTCTTCTAGACAGCAGAACTAATGCCTTCTGAGCAATAAGAGACCATGTAAAGGCTTGGGAAACCTGTGCAGGTATTTAGAGTTTTTTTAGCTGATTAGAGTGTGACACGACAAGACTATGAGCTCACAATATTCTAATCATCTGAGATACTGAACTATAAGTTTGTATTAGCTGTAAAACAATCACATTTAAAATAAATATTTAAAGTATATCACTCTGACATTGATGACATGTACCTTCAGACTGGAACACCAGTTTTCTTCCTTCTATAGCTTGAATTTGATTAAATTCTTAGAAAACAAATGTTTAACCTTAAAATCAGTTTATAACTTCAGAAAAGTTTTATTTATTTTGCAGCAATCTAAAAGTTAAATGTTCTCCCTCCCTTAGTTCAAGTAAAAGTTAGATTTATTGTTTAGCAGATTTCTAAAAGCTTCAACTAAATCATTTCTGATTCTTTTATAAATGATTTGGTATTTAAAAAAGAAGTGCCATCTACCTGTTGACCAGCTGGTCAAACAGCAAGCTCTGATTGAGGTGCTGAAATTGGCTCTTCCTCACTCGGCAGCTCCTTTTCAGCTCCACATGGCCATTCATACGGGAGTGATCCCCCCCTCCGCTCTCCTCGTTCCTGTGACTCATACTGGCTGCAGCATTAAAAGATAAAGGGGAGATTATTGTTTTTGTAGCGTGGTTTCCAAAAGCATGTATTAAAATGTGAAAGAAAGCGAATAAAACTGAATTACCATGCCCATTTTGCATTATGCGAGAGGACAGCCTAGAAATGGAAAAAATAAATAAAACACTGGATGAAATCTGAGCAGGAAACTCTACTTTATAGAGGTTTGCATTTTTACTTTGTTGGTTTTCTGTGACAAAATGAGCTGCGTAACAAAATATGCAGTTTACATATAGTCTGAAAACAATAAACAAAAGCAAACAACCGACCTGGTGCGGTAGGTGGAAATGCCCCAGCTGACCCTTTGGCCCTTTGCCTGCGGGGACAGGGAAGTGTCACTGGAGCTTGGCTCAGATGCCCTCTGCCTCCGTGGTCGCTTCGAAGGAGGCGCCAACCGTGGACTGCTGGGACTGCTTGCATCACTGCCGGGCTCCTTCTGTTGGGAAAACACACGAGAAACAAAAACATAAAAATGCAAGACTGACAAACACCCGGAATGCACACGTTTCAGATAAAAGATACCAAATAAAGGAAAAGTAGACACATTTTTGGACAAAAAAAGCCAAATATTTACTAATAAAACTTCCAGGGCAAAAATAAATTCCCTAAATGACACAAGAAAGCAATAATGTCTCAAATTTGACACCTTTTAACCAAGCTCCGTGTATATTGTTTGAATTGTGGCATCGACCAGACGTATGTCCTTGATGCTCATGCCCTTCACAGCGTAACTTTGCTGCTGATATGAGAAGCATATCTCAGTGTTGTCATAGGCAACTGACTGTCTGTACCACCAGCTGAAGGGTTTGTCTGACTGTCTGAGAGATGCAGAAAGAATGGAGCAAGATGTACTCTGAGCACATCAAGTTATATTTTGTCTCATTTAGCAGATGCTTTAATTCCAAGAAACGTGCAGCCATTAATATGATACTCAGGCTTAATTCACATATGGATGTGGAAAAAAATGCTGGTGTCGTTGCTCCTTTAAAGAAAGTAAAACTACAATGATCACTTAAATGACCTGAATCTGACAAAATACTACCAACCAATGGGAATCAAACATTGTTTTGTAAAAATTATTAACTTTATATCTTGTTTCCCTGCCTTTTGATGCAATCACTGCAATCAAGTGACTCTCAGTGAGACTTCTGCACCTATCCACTGGTATTTGGGTCCACTCCTTGTGAGCAAACTGCTCCAGTTCAACAGGATTTAGATCAGGGCTCTTAGATGGCCCCTTCAGAATAGTCCAATGTTTGGTTCTGATCCATTCTTGGGTGTTTGGGGGTCATTATTCTGTTGCAGGACACATGACCGTTGAGTCTGAGACCAAGCTTTCTGACTCTGGGTGGCGCATTTTGCTCCAGACTACCTTGATAGTCTTGAGTTTTCATTTAAACCGAACAGATTCTAGACAACAGAACCAAGCCTCCTCCAGGTTTCACAGCAAACCCAGTGTTCTTTTCTTGGACTGCTTCATTTTTGTGTCTGTGAACAGGGAGCTGATGATTTACCAGATTTTTCTTGGAAGCTTTGTAGCTTGTCAAATAAATATTTTTGGTAAATTTCTGCCTGATTTTGATGATTTGCTTTCAACAGTAGTGTCCTTCTTTATCATCAAGTCCACTTTGGATCAAACAGCAATGTGTCGTGTGACCTGACCTTGAAGTTCACCTCCATTCTCTTTGGAAATCATTTTGGGGTCTTTGATTACCATTCAAACTACCCATCTCTCTAATTTGTTATCAAATTTCCTCTTGCAGCCACATTCAAGGAGGTTGTTTACAGCCCTGTGGATCCTAACCTTCAGAAAAATCTGACAAGCTGTAGTCAGAGGAATATCAAGCTGCATGGAGATGGTCGTCTTTGACATGCTTGTCAATATTTGTCTCTCTAATCTCCTGAGCTGACGAGCTCCTCAGCTTTCTGTGGTCAATGTTCAGTGTGGTATACACACCAAAGAGCACTGTAACTACTTTTCACCATTTAAACAGGTAGACTAACTGATTTCTTAACTGGAGATGCATGCTGATTACAGGACACACATTAGTTCAAAATATCCCTATGGACAAATTAATTTCAGCCTTTTCTATTGGTGCCATCATTTTTGCCTAGACTAGTTTAGCTCATTGTTTTTTCATTACTCTGCTGAACCACAATTCAAAAGCGCTATGTAACATGTACGAGTTGTTTTTCAGTCATTTCTTTCAAGTAATTTCAGAAATCAGTGCGAGTTTCACTTTCTTTAATGGAAGAGTGGTGTAGATCATGTATTTAGGTAATCAGAGTGCAGTTGATTTTACTACTTCAGGGTCTGTTTTGCAAAGATCTTAAAACAAACCAACTAACAACTAGCAGGAAGGGGAAGTCAACGAAACCAATTATTTTCAGGAAACTTGGCCTCAAAAATAGGGAAAAAAGATTAAGTTGACACACACACCATTATCAGCATTAGCCAAAATTGTTAGGAATTACTTGAGTTTCTTAAACCACAATGTCACCATTAACACACAACCCACTAAAAATCAACAAATGTGTAAACAATAATCATCATTATCACTGCTCGTGTTGGATGTTGTGGAAATAACGGAAGATCCAGAACCTAATGGCTCGCACGCCCTCATTGTTTACATTTTGGGACAAAAGGCTGACAGCTTGTAGGTCAGATGATAAGTCAAAACTAAAGCTTACAACTAAATGTTTAGATTAAGTCAAAAGGCATTAATAGACACAAAGTTAACTACGTATGCTCAAAACACCTAATTGCAGGGAAAACTCGTTGTTGGCTCTCGGGGCTACTAACAACAAAAAAGTTCACCAAGTTCAGACTTGTTAATTTCGGGACCTGAGCCAGCCAACTGTTGTGGACCTGGGACTCCCTTCCCCCACTATTAGCTAACTGCGGGCTAGCAGTCTCCCACAAACGCGAGCTTCACTGACGCTCTATCGCTTCAAATTATAAAAAGCAATTACGCTCATACTTCCAAGAATACGAATAGATGTGGACCCGTTATGCTTTTGTCAAATTACTTCATTTAAAGGGTAAAAATGTTATAGCAATGGTGAAACAACTCAGCTGGGTAAAATTGCCAAACACAAAGGGAACTCAACTTGGAGCTAGCCAGGAGTTAAAGTCGCTAGCTTGCATTTGGACAACTGCATAATAAGTTTGGCGCAGATGACACGCTTGAAAATTGCTGCATTCTAGACTTTCATTCCTTGCCTGTGTGACTGAATGGGTGTCAGTTTGACTGCTGTCCGCATGTTGGTGTAAATGAAACATTAGTTGGGGCAGCTTGAGGCCAGTGCTACAGCTAAACTAGCCAACTAGCAAAGACAGCCAGCTAGCTCGCCGGTAAAGAAAAGAAACCGGCTTACATGTTCCCCAGAGTTTCTCGAAGACGACCTCGTCCTGGAGGAGATGAAGGGACCACTCCGATTCCGCGAGCTTTTCCTCGTTTTCTCCATGTTTATTCCTTTAAACTGTCCTCATTGAATCTCTCTTACCGGCTTCAAACACCGCCTCACTGAACGCAGCATCGAGGCGCCATTTTTCCCTGTCTAACTGCTGCCTGTCTATCTGCTCCCTCCCGAGTCACTGGGTCTGTTTGGCAGGTGCATTAATTTTTACTGATATGATTTTAAACTACAATTATTATTACACAAGTTATTATAATCATGCTTTACAAATACAATGCTGTGGGGAAAAGTATTTGCACCCCATACAGATTTATTGTTTTTGCTTACTAGTCACACTCAAATGTTATCAGCAAATTTCTGTATCAGACTAGACAAAACCTAAGTAAATATAAAGTGCAGTTTTCAAATGATGATTTTATTGTTTAAGGAGAAAAGCTACCCAAACTAACCTGGTTCTATATGAAAAAGTTTTTTATTTTACAAATTTAAATTACCTTAAAAATCTGACCTTTATTTCACACACTGTCTTTTCACATTTAGGTGGTCTAGAGCTTGTCCTCTGTAATTATAGTAACCCAAAAATACCTACTAAACTTTCCAACTTTCACCAGCAACAAGTACATGGTGCTCTCTCAACATCTGGAGCAACTATTGTGTACAAGAACAAGTTTTTTTTTTCCCAGACATGGTTCAACAATATTATTTTAGTACATCAGTTGTTTAAAGAAGTATAATCTAAATTAATCCACAAATTTGACCCAACACTTTCTTCAGAAATATAAAGCTGATATTGTTCCTTCTGGAAACTTACCCAGAGACGTGCATCCACCTTTTTTGGAACTGTGCCTGTTCACAGAAGAGACATTGCAACCCTGATGCCTGACTTTTCACTGTATTTTGAAGAAAAAAAACATTTTTTGTGTGAAAGACTCATCTCATATGTTTCTTATAAATTTGATTTTGTTTCTTGCAAAGTTTCATGTTCATAAATGTAAAGTAATGAATAGGAATTCATATTATAACCTATTTGTTAAAGACTTAAAATTGTACCTACAGTCTCAGACTCTAACAACAAAAACTATAATTTATAATGCATATCTGACCCTGTAACTCGCATTTTTTTCCTCTTTTTAATTAATTAATTTTTTTGTACTTTTCTGTATCCTGTCATATTTATCATTTGTATTTTTCCATTCATTGTCAAAATAAATTAATTTTGATGTACAAAATGTTTGTAAAAATTTAAATAAAGTTATAAAAAAGAATTATATGAGAATTTAAAAAAGTGTTTGAATCATTTTAGTGTTCTACATATTTGTGTATTCACACATTGTTATTAAATATGAAATCTTTAAACTGTAAAAGGCTAGAGCGGTAAAGATCTGGACGGAAGTGGCGAAAGTTCGCGTCACTTTTACTACAGCAGCAGCGGCTTTACGGCACTGTTATGTCACATCTTGCTGAGCAGAAGAGCGGCTGGCTGAAACTTCAGGCTGCTAATGTGAAGCTCGAGATTAACCGACAAAACACGGACCGGTAAATCGGTATTTGACCTTACCCTTGATTTTCGCATGTGGATAAGCATCTTGTGTGTCTAAACGTGTCTAAAAATCCGTGTTTTTGTGTTTAGTTTGGTGTGATTTGAATGTTCATGGCTCACAACGTATACTTCATAATAGCAATGTAACGCCACAAGATTTCTGATTTTTTACAGAAGCGTCTCATCCTAATAGACACATTTATACTCACTTTGTAAATAAACACACAGGAAAACAGTAGAAGTCTTATGCGTATTGAGTTTAAACTGTAATAAAGGCTAGTCCATGATTAAAACGAAGGATGCTCTTAAAGCTGCAGTAGGCCCTGAGATTGACAGCATGTGTGCAGGAAATCCTAAATGCCTGAACTGAAGGCAACTTTCTTCTTAAAAACATTTCACCATTTTCAAAAGGCTTATTCAGTTCTTAGCATGGATTAAAAACTTAATGTTTAAGGTTGTTGTTTGAGATATTTACCAAAGCAGTCAACATGTGGAGCGTTTTGATCTGATGTTTTAGGGTGTGATTGGTTGTTTAACTGCTTGGGGTGAAGAATCATGAATTGGACTCTATTAGAAGAAAATCCTATCAAGATTTCCCACATACTCCTGTCTGATATTTTTTTCTCAGAATTTTGAATCTGTCAAGTATTTTATTTCCTATCAGATTTCCTCATCATGGGGTCACACTTAAGGTGAGAAGCTGCCTTTTTATGGGCACTGGTGCAAATGTAGGCTTTTCTTTTGTGGGCTGATACCAATGTCCTTTTTTAACCCCAACTTTCTGATATAGATTTATGCCCATTCCAGTTTGCCTATTGACTTTGGTCCATTTCTGAAGTAATCCCATCACTGAAGTATACAGAAAAGCCTTGCTGAAATCAATCAATCAAAATACTTTATTAATCCTAGAGGGAAATTAGATTTTTCAGGAACTGCTGTAATTTAAGGTTTTACAAGGAATCATCGTAGATGGTTCTTGCTGTGGACAGGAAGGATCTAATGTGTTGCAGCAGATCTGAGGAAGGCTCTGACTGAAGACACTCTGTTGTTGAGTTACTGTCTTGTGTAGAGGATGCTCAAGGTTGTCCATCGTGTTCTTCATTGTATGAAGTGTCCTCCTTTGTCCCATCAGCTCTGGAGGCTTCAGAGTTCCCAGAACAGACCCCAACTTCTTTATCAGCTTGTTCAACTTTTTTAGGTCTCTGGCTCTGACACTGCTGCCCCAACAGAGTGTAGATGTGATTGTACTCTCTCTACAACAGACTTATAGGACATTTGCAACATTTTGCTGCAAACATTGAAGGATCTTAGCTTCCTCAAGAAGTCCAATCTGCTCTTTCCTACGTCGTTGTTGATCCCCAGTACACTCTGCTGTCTAGGTGAACATTGAGGGTTTTTTTTATTCCTCCTCTACCACCTCCACTTCTTCTCCCATGATGGAAAAAGTGTTGAACATACTCTTGCGTTGTGTTGTTCACATTTTAGATGAGTTGATTGTTTCCACATCATTCCACAAAGTGGTCCAGCAGCTCTCTTTACTCAGTCTCTTGTCCATATATATTATATAAATGTACACTTGACTATTTCTTTATAAATATATGTATAGTGTACATATTTATGGCTTTCTTGTGTTTGAGAAACTCAGTGATTTTCTTTAAACTCAACATCCCAGAGTTTAAGCTAGATGTATACTCAATGAGCTGATTCAGTTATTTTGAGTCTTGAACATTTAAAATGTATCTGCATTATCCAAGCTCAGCACGCCCACATTAGTGTGCAGAACAGAACTGTTACAGTTGACAGTCAGTCAGCTCACTTTCCAGGATGAGGGTAGCTCTCAGAGTATGTTTGTCTTTTGTTTAACACTGTCTATAAACAAACATGTTTTTAAAAAAAGAAACATGCTTCAGGCTGGGGCCCGTGGGCCAGATCCAGCCCATGACCTGCATATTTCTGGCCCACCAGCCATATACATCCTTTTTTTTTTCTTTTTTTTTTTGCATGAGTGTATGTGCAGAGGCTTGCATGTGCCCCTAAACAATAACTTTTAATCATCTGATAGAAGGCCGTACCAGTATTTGAACCCTTCAGGGATTTTTCAGGCTTTCAAACAAAATACATGAAAAATTGATTAGATTACATTTATATTTCAAACACGACAAACTACTGCTTTCACAGTAGCAAAATGATTGTATCTGCACAATTTAAACATTTAATTAGGTGTCTGCCTTTAAAATGTTGTTCTATATGCCCCATGACAAGTTGCTTGTATTTATAGAGCACTGTAGAGTGTTCACACTCCCCAAAGCGCTGTGCATTACAACAGTCAGTCACACACGTTGTAGCTTCAGCTGCCCCGGGGCACACTGACAGAGGCACCAACGTCCACCATTCCCTCCGACCACCACCAGTAGGCAAGGTGGGTAAAGTGTCTTACCCAAGGACACAACGACAATGTAACCGAGCCAGAGTTGGGATTGAACCGGCGACCCTCCTATTGCTAGACTGGCCAATCTACAAACTGAGTTATACACCGTTATTGTGCAATAATATCCACCGCGATTTTAATGTGGCCCCTCCTGGTTTCTAATTAAATACCCCTGCATTTGGACTAATATGATTATTGTTATTGAATGGCTTTTTTAAAGTGACTAATCAGCTGTGTTCATGACATATCAAAACATGCCTTTTATATTTTGGTTATCAGCTTCACCGATTGCTAAAACTCAGCACCAGTATTTTCTTTAGAAAAAACAAATTGGTCAGCCAAACCAAACCAAGTACCACTTAAACAGAAGCTGGTTCACCTGAGGATAAAACACACAAGCTGAGCTGTGTGGCGTACCCAGTCCAGTGCAGCGAGGTATTTGGACCCTAAATTAGGAAATAGAAAACAACAAATAACCAAACACATTGCTCACAAACTCTCCTGTTGACGTGCAGCTTAAGGATGCAAACTTGTACCTGCCGATTAAAAATAAGGGTCACTTTTTCAAGGAGGGTAATGTTTTAAAAACATGAACTGAAAATAAAAGGTTGGGGACTGGAAGTAAGGAAGCCGTTGAATGGGGGGAAAAAAACCAACAGTTCACCCTGAGTGGTTTCACACCTTTAAACATGTGACCGAAACACGAGTTTCACGTCTGCCTCGTCTCAAACAAAAACCCTAATGACTCAGAGTCAGCTCAGACCGGTGGGTGACTCCTTTCAGTTTGCAGAAACTCTCAAGGTATTCTCACATAGAGGATGCTTTTTGGATTTAAAAAAAAAAAAGCAGCAAGTGTGTTTGTTTGTACTTTTCTTAGATGGAAAACACAGAGCATCATGAAAGAGGCTGACACTGGGGGAGGTGAGAAGGATGAACAATGGTAAGTCAATAAAAATGTGTTAAGAAAACACACTTTCCCATTTTGACTTATAGAAAATAATCCCTGTGTGCAGGCCAGTATTAATAGATGTGTCTTTATGTATTTGCCAGTGAGAATAATGAAGAAGAGGTGCCAATGAGTCGGAGTTTCTCAGTGGAGGACCTCCTCGATGAGGTGGAGAAGATCTGCTACGATGCTTCAGGGACTTCGAAGGTTAAAACCAATCTGATCTTATCTCTGTGCTGCACTCACACAGTAAAAGCTAAATATTTTAGACCAATGACTAAACCCTTTGAATCTCCTCCCCACCCCCAACCCTAACACAAACCCCGCCCCTGTTGTGTGACTACATTAGAAGACTGATGATGTGCATTCCTCCAGGTGGAGATGGTGGTGAGGCTGTGGAAGGACGGCTTCACGGTGAACGACGGAGACTTTCGTAGCTACTCTGTGCCAGAAAACCAAGACTTCCTGGATGCTATTAAAAGAGGGTGAGTTTATTTAGCTACTCCAGTGTCTCTAACCAAACATCTAAGGCAGCGAGAGTCCACCAGGTTGGCCAAAAAACTTTATAGGGATGTAGAGCCCCTGAAAAATATTAGCCTATGATTTATTGAAGTTCTGGTAGCCTTTTGCAATGTCCTGAACAAAATAAACTTTAAGAGAATCCTGGTTTTTGTAGAGTATATACAAGCCTTTACCCAGGAAGCAGTCCTGGTAGGGAGGTCTGAATGTTTGAGGTGGTGGGGGAGCACTCAGTATCAGTATCTGATTGGCTGAGTATCCCCAGCATTCCAACAACAACCATCCCATTAGACATGTGCATATTTAACAAACAAGGCAACTGCTGCTGTGTGTTTGTGAGAGATACTGGGCTTATTTTGTAGTCACTCATTCATTTACTTGAAGTAACTTGTGTTCCTAGAACAGCGATGACCAAAGTTTTCCAACTTTTAGCCAAAACCACCAACTAGAAACTCATCACAGACCACAAAAATGAGATTGTTTTCGTTAAAATGAACAAATATTATTTTTTATTTAAAACCTTTTACTGTTATCTGCTTAACAATATATTAAACATGTATTATTTTAGTGAAACAAACAAATAATTAAATTTTTTGTAGTAAAAGGATCTGTAGATACGAGACATGAAAATGGGTTTTTGATCAAAGGAAAAGCATCAGATTCCCAGGATTTGATGGGTTGATTGTTTTCTAGTTTGTTGATCTTGGAAAAACTGAAATGTGGAAACCATTGTTGCTAAGGATACCCCCAACAAACAAATCAGAGGATAAACTCAGTCTGGAGCCATTCCACCAAAATGGTAAAATGTCACTGAAACAGTCTGAGATTCCTGATTTATTGATCTGTTTTGATCCACTCTGGATGCTGCACTTCAGCAGCTCAGTGTTCAGGAGAAGACAAGGGTCAGCAGAGTTTATTTACCTAATCTACCATAATCAGGACAATCAATTAAAGAATCAAAGGGGGAAAAAGGTTGTTTTCATACCACAACCAGGGGTTGTAAATATTACCCTAATGTCATCAGTGCTTATTGATCAGTCTGAACTTTAATCTGTCCCAGGGAGCTTCCAGCAGAGTGGGAGAGCCGAGCAGAAGAAGAAGAGCTAGAGATAAGCGTGGAGGACATGACGGAGGAAAACTATGTCTACAAGAAGAAGGCTTTCCACCCATTCAGTGGGAGGGGATACCGACTCGGCAGGTACGAGTTTGTAGCTGTGATGGCTCACTATGTAATGCTGATACATAATCATGCTCTATTATTTTGCACAAAACAGATGATGAGTCTGTTTCACAGCAGGCAGTTGGACTTGAATTGGGGAAAACAAGTGGGCTGCATTCCATTTAGAAGAAGTTCTGCTTGTTAGCGTTTCTACAGAACACTGCATGTGCAGCTGCAGAAGTGGAATGAGGCGGCATCGTCCTAACTTTACTACCGTATTACTTTACACCACTAGGGGGCCCTCTAAACTCATTTATCAAAGCACCCTAAATCAAATCTCAAAATGTCAAGTTAAAGAGTCTCATTTTCATAACATCTACTTTGAACATCAGCTTCTCCAAATAGTTCACAAACATATTTATTCTTGGATTATTTTAGGGACCACATGCTGCCAACAACTACATAAACATCTCTGTTTTACACATGCTGTTGACAATGAACTGGTGGTTAATCTGCTGTTTTATTCCCTTGTCCGTTCCCAGTGTGGCACCCAGAGTCGTGGCCAGGTCACCATCTGTGCACGAGGATGGAGAATCTCCTCCTATTCCCATGGTAACACTAGACCACTCCCTTCCCGTCACGTCCCTGCAGATTTGGTTGGCCGACGGCCGGAGACTGGTACAGAGGTTTAACCTATCGCATCGGTGAGGCCCAAACACACCTTTTCACACTCACTGCTCCTGCTGTGTTGGATGTAAATCCCATAATAATGAACATAGCAGGGAATGAGGATTTCAAGTAAGGGTTTAGGTTTTTTTTATTATTTATTTGTAGTGAAGGGAATTTGTTTTAGGATTATGCAATGCTTTGTTCTAGTCTGATGAAGTTTAAGCGCTGCATGGGGCTGCAAGAAGAAGAAAAAACATAATCTGAGTTGTAGCAGCAGCAGTGGATCTATAAAATCCCCAGTGAGGGATTGCATAACTCGGATGCAGCTTTTATATAACAGGCTAAAGGATAGAGAGGACTGAGCCCCTCCAATCTGCAGCTCGTCTCAGTGTGCTGCTATAAGATCGCTCCTATGCACCGGGTTGGTATTAATAATAGATGAAGTCACGTGAGGAGTAGAGTATGATATGTTACTCTGGAGCAGGCCTGTTCAGCTGGGGGGATTTCAGTCTTATTGTGTACTAATCTGCGAGTTTCTGCCTCAGGATCGCTGATGTTCATGATTTCGTCTCACGCTGCCAGAGAAGCTGCCCACCCTTCATCCTGACCACATCCCTCCCTTACCGAGAGCTCACCGACAAAGAGCTGAGTCTGGAAGGGGCGGACTTGGCCCACGCCGTCATCGTCCAGAGACCCCTGAGCACACACGCTCCGTTTGGACACTCCTGACCGATCCGGTTCCGACTTTCCCACAGCATGCCTCGTTTTCCCAATGGTTCCTGCAACTTGAATTTAATTTCTTTACTGTGCAGCTTGTGCTGCCTTCGATAGCTTGTATTCCCCTCTACTGTGTCTTTGAGCGATTAGCTGCAGGCTAATTCTCAACAGATTAGTCACAAAGTGCTGCTGACGGGAATTTGTTTTCTTCGTCTGGAGGACAAAGTTTATGTCAAAACCCCTGAATGTCAGAAAAAGACAAACAAGTGCTCCCCTCCACCCTTCCTTACCTCACAGACCCACAATGCAACTACTATAAACAAAGTCTTCCCAAACTCAGACTATTACTACCTTTATGCACTGTTTGCATTTTAAACTAGGGGCTGGTAGATTTAAGTTTACAGATATAATGACTACGTATTGTTTGGTTTGCACAGTATTATAATGTTTGCCTGTTTCAGGAGAGATTTTTTTTTGTTGTGTGTATTTTTTTGTGATTATTTGCCTTTATTTTATGGAGATGTGGAGTTCAGTTATAAAAGTTGTGCTGTTTGACTGAATTGTTGGGAAATCATATGAACCATGATGTAATACAATAAAATCTTTTAAAATGTGTTTGTTTTGTTTGATCATAAATTTTGTACTTATATGAGAAGGTTTGGATTAGTAAAATATGGTAAAAATTTAAAATCTACTTTTTAAATTGATCACATGGATATTCTTTAAATTTTAATTTGCAACCTAAAGTACAAACATTTATAAGTGGGGAAAAAACAGAAAAAAAATGCACCCTTTTTAATAGAATTATGAAGTAAATATAAATGTCACTTTAAAATAATTCCTCTAATTTAGATTTAAATGTCCTCTAATGAAAGCTGATGGACTGTAGGTAACATTTTCAGTCTTGTACCATGAAAAAATGTTAAATCTAGAATTTTAAATAATTTATTGCTTTAAATTGCCTGATATTAAAAAGGTTTTTTGGGGCAGTAGGTGTATTTTTTAAATAGTTTTATTGAAATCAGGTGCAAAATGTTACTTGTGAAATGAAAGCCTGAGAGTGCACTGCCCCAAGGGTCCAAATTTCATGCAGGAGTTGCATATTGTAGAATTAATCAACACATGTTTGAACCATTTGACCCCAAATTCATCCCCCCCCCCCCCCCCCCCCCCCCCCCCC